>CM070827.1:33070679-33127635 GCA_036326025.1 Chrosomus eos | reverse complement strand
CAGTGTTGTACACACATTATTTTACCTACAGTAATTGTGCTTAATATTGTGGAACTTCATTTTCAATGATACAGATTTAGTTTTGACAGTTACATTTAAAATGGCTATTTTCCCTGTTATGAGATACTGCACCAAAATGCCTGAAATACACTGCGGTCTTGTGTAAAACCATTAGCCAAGACCCGGATCCAGACCAAAGACACATTTATGTGGTCTTGAGAGATCTAAGTACCAAGAACACAAGAACAAGACTCTTAATTCCTGGCAAACTCTGAGAGGACTGATAGGACTAGATAGATATGTCAACTAGATACTTCATACTGTTGACTTCCCATGGTAACCCAAAAATGATAACATCTACAGTAAAATAACTGGTTTTATTTAAGTCAAAAACTGTTTTGCTGAATCAAACAATGCATTAATTTACACCAACAAAGATCAGTTTTATGGATTAAATCAAGGGGAAAACTGCTCTTTACCACATTGTACAATGTGTTTGTTGTAAGTATATAGAAAATCTCTCTTAAATAACAAATAAACACTTGAAATATTTACCATTAAATCCTAAGGACTGAAAGTATTCATGTTTACAAACCAAGTTCATTTGAGGTATCTGGACCAAAGGGATATTAGTAAACTTCATTGTGTAACAAAATGTTTTTCTATGGATTATCATAATGCCATGGTCTGAACATATAGGCATAAACAGAGTTAAGGATTTAGATTGAGGACATTTAATGTTATCCAAAGAAGATCATCTCTGGCTGTTTAAATATTCTTATGGTTGTCTTTTTGTTCCCATATGTTTTAGTCCCAATCGATGACTCTAGTCTGAGGTCAATCTAATGTTATTGTTGGCTGAGGACACCAGCATTGTTTTTGATTGAGTGGCTGTTATGAAATTTGACATTCAAACACAATAATCCATAATTGTCCTCATGTTAATAGCATGGCTTCCTCCTGTGAGTCGAGAAGTAAGGTGAATGCTCTATGGTTGCTTGAATTTGGTCAGAACAAAAAAACTTGTTTTAATATGGTATTAAACAGCTGAAGTCACCATGGAAGTGCATAAGAGTGTTGTTAGAGCAAAGATGTTTTATGTGCACAGTTCCACTAATGAACTGTTACAAATGCTGAGTGTACACATACAATTACAGATTATACATCTAACCACACAGTAAAGCAGAACATCACCGCCTCAGGCAAAGAAAATTAAATTCCAGCATGCACTAAACAGTAAATATACCATGACAAGTCCTTGTCATGATTTTTATGCAGTAAATGTTGTTTAAAATATTTAAAGGGAGAGTTCACCTAAAAATGAAAATTTATTGTTCATTTACAGGCCATTCGAGATGTGACTTTTTTTCTGATGATTTTTAGCTGAAACCCTTGGTCCTTAGTGATTCAAATAATGCAAGTCAATGGCTACCATCCCTTTGAGAGCCAAAAAAACATATACATGCAAAACAAAACGAATACTTTAATTAAACTATTTTAAAGGGACTATATGGAACTTTTTCCCCAAAATAAACGTAACAATAGCCTTTTTATTTTACCATTTATGACTCAAACATCTCCTGTTGAGCATACTGACACCTTGTCCGCTCACAGTGGGTGCACCTATAAGCCTGTATCCTATTTTTCCTATTTTCTGTCGGGTCGGATTTTTCCCGCGCTGTCTGCGGATGTGACGTCAAGCGCGTTCATGTTAAACGTTTCATATCACTCTGCCACCACCGCTAGTCAGCAAGTAGCCTACACTCGCAAACTTATCTCAAACAATATATGTATTTGACTGTTCTTACCTCTGTAAACATAATGTTGACCTCCTTGCAGGCAGCAGATGACTTGTGAAGTGTGCACGCACGTACGAGCGCTGCGAGCAGTGTTGCCAGGTCCGTATGCCTGCACTGTTTCCGCGGGTTGTTTGTGTAGTGCACGGGTTGACGCGATTGTTTTACTCACTGGAACATGATTGTTATTGGGGAAACACCCGGGAACTCTATTTGACTATTTTTGGCCGTGATTGGGTTAGTTTTGATGAGCAATTGGGCTGGTTTTCTTGCGCAGACCTGGCAACCCTGGCTGCGAGAGCGAGCAGAAAGGAAGAGTAGTTCTGTTTTTTGGGCACAGGTGTCAGTCGCGAGTTTACATTTCAGAAAAACGCATATAGGCCCTTTAACTTATATTTTTGTATTTTTAAATGTTTTATATATTTTAATTTAATGTCATTTTTATTTTATTTTTTTTTTATATTTTGTTTTAGTTTTAGTTATGTTAATACTGCAACTTATCTGATTTGCGTTAGTTGTAAAGGCAATATTTAAATTTTTCGTTTAGTTTTTCATCTAATATTTATATTGTGTTTTATTTCAGTTTTATTTCAATTAACGAGAATGTTTTTTAATATTTGTATTTTTTGTTTGCAATAATAACCCTTTTTCTAGGTCATATTTATGCTGGTGTTCTGGGTTTCTAGTAATCAATCTGATGATCTGTGAATTCATTGGTAGCTTGTATTTTGTACAATTAATGAAAACAATAAATCATAAGGGTCATCTGTTCGTGAATCAGACTTGTGGTGCTGTTTGTGTTTTTATCACATTCGAGTCAAACTGCAAACTTACATTTACTATTTCTTTTGTCATTGTCTTTTGTCATTGTGCTGAAAAACCTGGGGGAAAGTTATATGCCAAAGATATGGCATAGCAAGCACAACTTTATATATTTTCATTTTATTGTAATGCATTTTTTATTCAAAATAATATATAATATAATATTTTATATATATATATAATCAGGGTGCGATTTGTGAAAAAAACAGAGGGGGGGATGTTTTGAAACATTTTTATTCATAAAAATAAATCATGAGAACATGAACGTAATACGGAGCCCCTAAAGGGACCTTGGCAAAAATAAAAAAATAAAGACTATCGCGTGCGCACGCGAAATGTATCGCGTGCGCACGCGATAGTATCTCGTGCGCACGCAATAGTTTCTCGTGCGCACGCGATAGTTTCTCGTGCGCACGCGATACGTTTCTCGTGCGCACGCAATAGTTTCTCGTGCGCACGCGATACATTTCTCGTGCGCACGCGATACGTTTCTCATGCGCACAAGTTACAATTTCCGGTTTGCGTTTGCGTCACTGTCATTACTATGAGGAAAACAAGAGCATGGATGTCCAAGTTTAAAATTATCCTCTAGATTAAAAAAGTTGGTTACAATGCGAACAATAAATCCTTATTTTTAAGGAATTGGTTTAACAGGGATATTAATCATCTTATGAATATGTTTGATAATTATGGAAATATTTTAACATACAAACAATTTATGCGAATCCATAGTTTTCCTGTGCATTTTAAAGAATTTAATTCTGTCATTAAAGCTATTTCCCATACTCTGATTCATCTTATCAAAGTCATATTCAATTTAACGCCACATTAAAAATTAATCCAAAATTAATTTTAAATGGCATTGAATTGATTGATTAAAAAATGCAATATTTGTACAATATTTCAAATACAAAATAAAATAGCGCCTAGAGGAAATTTCTCTATTATTGATAATATTAATTGGAAGACTGCTTGGTTAATCCCCTTTAAATATTTCATTAATAATAAAACCAAAGAAATACATTTTAAAATTTTGCATACCATCAGGGGCAGATAATGTTTAACGCAGGTGCTGAGGGGGTGCTAGATCATTGACAGGGGGAGCAGCGCAATTAGTCTATATTGTATATAAATAGCTACTATTATTAAATGAGAAAAACTTCAATATTTAATATTCAATTATTTTAATTATCACAAATAAAGTTTCAATTTTACTACATTGAATAAGCTCAACATTCAGCATTCAATCAAATATATTTAAAGATTTATTATTTATAATGTTAATGTAATATGTAGGGATGACGCTGCCAATAAAGCACCTAAAAGCTGTCACAAAGAACCGGTAAAAGTATTGATTATGAATATGTAAAATATAGCAAGGAGATATTTTAATTGTTTATTAATAAACAAGTGTTTTCTGTCTGTGTCACTCACTGTCGCCTGCAAAGATGAAGTTGACGATGCTGACTCGCGATCTTTGCAGTAAGCTATGAACGCGCCATAGAGAAATGCGCATTTCATACGGATTATATAAGCAGAACGCAGTCTGTTTTGTTTCGTTTTGAATTGTTCTGTTTAAATGTAGACATGTCTGTGACTGTGAGGAAAGAATAATCTTACGCTAAGTTTCGGTTCATAAGAGACAAGCTCCAGTTCACACGCCGGCGCCTTGATGTCGTGAAATATTTAGCCTACTTCTTATTTATTAAATCAATTGGTTGATGACACATTTATTAAAATTAAGATACAATTAATACAAAACGAAATTCCCTTTAAAGAAAGGCTTTGTGCTTTCTGTTTGAGGTCTCTGCGTGAAAGTTTTAAAGCAGTCTTTTAGTGCCGCTTTTCAGAGTTCGTAACATTGTTTTTTCCTCATAAATGCGAACGCGAAAAAATTAATAAAATGTAGCTATATTTTATGTTCTGTGGAGAGCCAACCCTTCTTCATCCGGTGGGTAGTATTACTTTTGGTTTGAGCAGAGTGTAATTCACAGAAGTAGTTAAAGTCACGTTTTTGTGTCACGCATGTTTATTTCCCATATTAAATAGAAAACGCATCTGTAGACAGATATTTTTCTAATGTCTGGACTCCTTTATTACGGGAGTATATGGAAATATAAACAGACGTTTTTTAAATATATTCGTATTAAATGCATTTTCTGAGAATTTCTATTTCAAGTTTTGAGTGCAAATGTCGCGTCCATAACGCTGGAATTGCTCAATTTTAAATTATTTATTTTTTGGTGTAGGTCTACATATTTTATAATGTTAACCTCAAATAATTCTTATAGTAATTTAAAGATGTGGTTGCATTGGATCTGGACGGGAAGGATAACTTACTTTAAGATGCTTCTTCAGGTTGGAGGTGGAGTCTTTGGACGCTGAAAGGAGCTGGTTGGCGTTGCACATTTAGGCTATATTTCGTTCTCCCTTCTCTTTCTTTAATGTGAAATGCTGTTTGAATTTCCAAGATAGAAACGCATTCTTGCCCTGGCTGGCTCTGGCTCTAGCTCCCGCTGCTCCTCTTCCGACTCCATTGTGACTGATCACGCAAACCGCGCATTTTTTTCGTTTTCACATTGGGGCTTCTGGGAAATGCTGAGTTGCCTTAATTTATTTAGCTAGAGAGTAAATAAACTCGTGAAACAGAAAAGTATCGTAATGTAATCCTTTGATTTCAACAATGTAACTGTATTCTAAATACCAACTATTTAAATTGTAACTGTAACGGAATACAGATACTCATACCTTGTATTCTGAATACATAACGCCGGTACATGTATTCCGTTACTCCCCAACACTGTGTATGACCCACTTCATGTCTCCCGATATCCTATCTTACTCATGCTGTTCACTTTTCATAATCAACATGGGGAAAAAACATTATATTTAAACAAATATGAAACTTATTTAATGGCTACAACACGTACAGTAGTAGGCCTACAGACTCTCTATTGTATTGCTGCACATTCATTTAATTCTGAATTTTGCACGTTGAAAGGAATTTTTTTGTGCATTGTAAAACATATCTGCAACATTTATCAAGTTCACGGATAATTGTGCATGCATTTATTCATCATTATGATACCAAAATCATTATAAAGTAGGTTATACTACAAAAAATCAGATGAGCCCAGAATATAAACGCAACGTGTTTAATTAGCTTACACATTAAGCATTTTTCTCCCATAGAAAACCATAAGAACACTTGGCTTAATGCAGATTAGAATGTCCCAGCATATGTTGAAATAACGAGATATGCTGCTTTCAGAAATTATTATATGGGGGTGCTGAAGCACTGCTAGCCCCTCCAGCGCCGCACATGTATACATTCCTGTTAAATCATTAATTACAAGATACTCCGATATTGACGATTTATGTTCCTTTTGTAAAAGTGGGAAAGAGGTGTTGACTCATTTTTTTGAATGCAAAATTATCCAACATTTCGGGAAGGAATTGACAGAATTTATCTTTAATTTAGTAAAAATTAAATACTATTTTACTTTAAATGATATTATTGTATATTATGAAAACCATGTTTTCAAAGGTCTTGAATATATTGTTAATTTATTTATACTGTTGCCAAAATTTTATATCCATAAGCAAAAATATTTAAATTCATCCCCAACTTAAAAGGTGAAACTAATATATAGACTCATTAAATGCAAAGTGAGATATTTCAAGCCTTTATTTGTTATAATTTTTATGATTATGGCTTACAGCTATGAAAACCTTTTCACAATATTCTAAATTTGAATTTGGGGTTTTCATAAGCTGTATTTTACAAAAGGAACATAAATCGTCAATATCAGAGTATCTTGCAATTAATGATTTAACAGGATAAATGGTATGTAAAATTTTAAAATGTATTTCTTTGGTTTTATTATTAATGCAATATTTAAAGGGGATTAACCAAGCAGTCTTCCAATTAATATTATCAATAATAGACTTCTAAAAAAAATCCTCCAGGTGCTATTTTATTTTGTATTTGAAATATTGTACAAATATGTATATTATTGCATTTTTATCAATCAATTCAATGCTATTTAAAATTAATTTTGGATTTATCATTAATGTGGAGTTAAACTGAATATGACTTTTGATAAGATGAATCAGAGTATGGGAAATAGCTTTAATGACAGAATTAAATTCTTTAAAATGCACAGGAAAACTATGGATTCGCATAAATTGTTCGTATGTTAAAATATTTCCATAATTATCAAACATATTCATAAGATGATTAATATCCAATTCTCTGTTAAACCAATTCCTTAAAAATAAGGATTTATTGTTCGCATTGTAACCAACTATTTTAATCTAGAGGATAAGTTTAAACTTGGACATCCATGCTCTTGTTTTCCTCATAGTAATTACAGTGACGCAAACGCAAACCGGAAATTGTAACGTGTGCGCACGAGAAACGTATCACGAGAAACGTATCGCGTGCGCACGAGAAACTATCGCGTGCGCACGAGAAACTATGGCGTGCGCACGAGATACTATCTCGTGCGCACGCGATAGTCTTTATTTTTTTTATTTTTGCCAAGGTCCCTTTAGGGGCTCCGTAACTATATCACTGCATTTGCAGAAATCGTAAAGTATTTTTTTATTAACTCATGAAGTAGCCTAACGCAATATTTTTACTCTAGCTTATCTTTCCCAACACATATGAACTGTGATCATGCACAACGAAAAAACATGCAAGAATTAAATCCCCCTCCCAGTAAGTTTTACTGCTCCTGTTAAAGTAATAACGTTAAGGTTACATCGCGATGCTGAGCTACAGTGAAATGATAGAAAAGACAGATGCATTATCTGTGTTAGTCAATTCGCGCAAATTAGGCGAATTTATGGAATGTCAAAGTATTCATAAACGCATTGTCAGGCGTCTGATTGCCCACTGACCCGCCAAAAGAGTGCGTCTCGACAGCCAATCCATAATGATTGCGAAACAATAACGATAAACAAATAAGCCAAACCATAACGCGCTTTTTTTTCATAGAAAACACGCGTCAGAAACGCGTGTTTTTTGCATCAAAGCGCGCGTCTTTGGCGCCTGATCTGCTATTTAAAACGCACGTTATCGACGCGCTTTGGAGTCACCGAAAACGCACGTTTTTCAGCACCTCAGCTCGGACAGTCCCTTAATCCCTTCTTTGAGACGCAGCTTGCAAATTTTCCAGTTGTAATTTCGGTAACACTTTACAATAAGGTTTCATCCAATCACTGTTTAACCTAATAAAAATTACTGACTAATATATCTGTGCGTAGGCTATACATAATATAGATTTTAATAGCTTGATGCTCTTTAAATATTTTTGTTGCATTGTTAAAAAGTTTCGGTGCATATGGAGTCACGGACACGGACCTATCCGCGATCGCTCTCCTTGGTTCTGACCAGAGAAGAGCGCTTTTGGAATCTCCATTACGCATTGGCCTACCTGGGCTGCGTTTTCCGATAAAGGAAAAAGCGGTGTTCTTTATAAAAGAAGCACTTCAGAAATAGTTTAACTTGCATTTATTAGAACTCATGGGAGGATAGGCAGAGGCGCTGGCGCTCTCATAGCAACGGCGCTGGTCGCGCTCGCTGCGATAGTCGCACTATAGCGGGTGGCAGAGACGAAGATGTGCTGGGTGATGTGGATCTCAGCTCTCCTTCATCTCCTGGTTGCTGCGATGACTCAGAGACTGTATGTACGTGCGCGTTTAAGGTACCTAAACAACGACTGTTGCAACATTGTCCTTTACTGGAAATTATTTTCACACTTTCACAAGCTCATGATAAGCGCTGAAGCTGCAGTATTTCTGGAGACATGGAGTGGGTAAAACATTATTTTGACCACTTGAGTTTTGTTTTGTAGAAAGCTTTTTAAGATTTTCGTTTTGTATAAATTGTATCTTAATTTTGATCAATGTTTTACCAACCAATTGCCTGTATTTAACAAATAAGAAGCAAATAGCAGACAATGTAATAAGACGCCGGCACGATCACTTGCATTACACGACAACTGGAGCATGTTTCCGCCAGTGAAAAATAAAAAATGTAATTGCGATTTTTTTTTATCTCACAATTCTGACTTATTATCTCAGAATTACGTGATATGAAGTGGTAATTGCAGGTTAGCTATAAAGTCAGAATTGCGTGATATAGGCCTAAAGTCACAACTGTATGTTATTAAGTCAAAATTGCGTGATATAAAGTGCGAGAAATATAGCTTGAAATTCTGACTTTTTTTCACAGAATTGCATGTTTATATATCGCAATTCTGACTTTATAATACGCAATTGGGAGATATAAAGGCGGAATTGCATGATATAAAGTCGCAATTGTGTGTTATAAAGTCTGAATTGAATTGTGAGATATAAACTATTCTGGGGTAAAAAAAGAAGATAAAAAAGAAGCAATTGCGACTTTATTTCACGCAATTCTGACTTTATAACACGCAATCGCGGCTTTATTTCACGCAATTCTGAGAAATAAAGTCAGAATTGTGAGATGTTAACTCGCAATTGTGAGATAAAAAGTCGCAATTATCTTTTAAAATGTTTTATTCATGGCGGAAACAAGCAGGCTATAGCCTATAGCCTGCCCTATTTAAGTAGCCTAATTAAATTAATATAAAGGGGTGATTTGCCCACTAATGGCTTAAATGACTAGGGGGGGGGGAAATAGTCGGAGGCCTTATTCCACATATCTTCGAAGTTCGAACCAGCAGGCCATTCTGGGTTGAGCGCGCGACCCTGCGGAATATTCAGAAATGCGCTCTCCGCTCACATGCTCTGATCGGAACAAACCCGAACACCGTCTGCTGAACTTGCGCAGAAACATCAAAATAGACATAACCAGCTTTTTAAAATTGTTTTTAAAACTAAACATTTAGACTAATACAAATTATGAGGTAATATATTTTTAATATATTTTTTGAGGGGGGGGTAAATTTATCCCCACCGGGGATAAAAATAATTAAGCAGAGGCAGGGATACATTGACCAGAAAGGGGGAAATCCCACGCATCCCCCCCGGCAAATCGCACCCTGTATATAATGTATATATCCCAAAAAGGAGGATATCGCAAATAAGGAGTGAATTTCAGCATTCATTCGCATAACCAAACCCTTACCCTTACAGAATCTCTCCAGACACAAATTCCTAGGTACTCATTTTCTTGTATATTTGATCCTTTAAATTCAGGGTCATTACCATGAGATTTTGAAAAGGCCCACAGATGTCTCCATTTAGCCTCTCTAATTGAACACAATATGCGATCACTTGAATTTTTCAAACACAGACCGCACCTTTCCCATCTACCTGAGGCAGTGATTACTGATAATGGCATCAGCTTTTTGGCAATCTCATTCCCTGCCTTTTATGCCAAAAGTTCTGTCTGTAAGGATAGAAATACAGTGGTTTAAAAACAGGCGATTAGTTTGGAACGGTGCGATTAGCAGACCTCGTTTGGCTCTCTCTGCCATAAGTGATTGTCCTTCCTCAGATCATTAACCCTGGCACTGTTCGACAGTGTAATGAGCAACCGGAGGAGCACTATAATACACACTGGTTATGAAACACTCATATTGTGAGAGAATATGCTGGCATATATTTTCACAGACGCACATGCGCACACCCACACACACTCACCTATTACGAAACACTAAGCACTGAGATTCAGTGGGAAAGGGGAAAAAAAAAATCCAATGAACCAGTGGCATAAATAGGCTATGAAATTATAAAACCTAGCAATGATGTTATAAAAGCAGATTTGAAGAAATATTATAGTGATGTTTTGATCTTTATTGGCGTGTCTTCAACTACTGTATGACTCTGTGGACTTTATAAATGCAATATATAGAAATAAATGCTTTTAAAAACTTTTTTCACACTCGTTAGTTGATTTTGTCATTTTTCTGAAAGCAAAATGTTTTCATTTCCGCCACATCTCAAATGATGTATTGTTTAATCACATTTTGTGTTGGAAATGGCATTTACCAGTAAAATTTGTAGTCCTTTGTCTTTCGTATAGGCTAATTATATTTTATGCATCATAAATATACAGAATTAATTCATCATTTCAACTTTCACAAAATTGCAACTTGGCAAAGACCAAAAAAAAGTATTATTTTTTGATTAAATTGTCTGATTTTGGAAAAAGGGTAAAAACAATAAAAATGTATATAAAGTTGTGCTGTCAAACTGATTAATCACGATTATTCACATCTAACATAAAAGTTTGTTAATATATAATATATGTGTGTGTATATTATACTATATTGCCAAAAGTTTTCAGACATCTGCTTTTACATGCACATGAACTTTAATGACATCCCATTCTTAATCCGTAGGGTTTAATATGGAGTTGGCCCACCCTTTGCAGCTATAACAGCTTCAACTCTTCTGGGAAGGCTTTCCACAAGGTTTAGAAGTATGTTTATGGGATTTTTTTTACCATTCTTCTAGAAGCGCATTTGTGAGACACTGATGTTGGACGAGAAGGCCTTGCAGAGAAGGCCTTGTTCTATCGTGTAAAGACTTTAGGCGGGTCTAATCCATGGGGAATTTGCATATCATAATTAATAATTGGTAATTAATAATTATTCATACATGTTTGGATTAGATCAGTCTTACATGTTAATAAATCTCCCCTAAAGGAGAATGTCATTTTACCTGGATGTATACATACAATCCTTTCATTTTAACAAGTTGATTGCAAGTAATTACACAGATCACGTCTTACAAATCAGGCAAAATTAATTTAGCTCAATTGTCCGAATAACATTGAGGGGTTTTCCCCAATATCATCTTACTTTATAGGATTGCAGGAAACGCAATTCTCTGGCCAGAAGAATTGGGTTTTCTGCCCCATAAACCAATATGTAAAGCTATCTTTAAGTTATAAAGTTCGTAGCAAGATCTTTTGGCACTTCAGAGACTCGAAATTGAGCAAAGAGAAAGTCCATCAGTCAAGTGAATATAATGATTTAATAAAGGCATGTCTACTTATATATATTTACTACGTTACAGGAATACATGTATTTACAAACATTAACACGAACGAAACACATTAAGACATTGATGAACGAGAAATGCGTAAAGTTTGGGCAATGGATGACTTACACGCGTTAGCGAGTAAGAGAGAGAGAGAGAGTGAGAGAGAGAGTGAGAGAGAGAGTGAGAGAGAGAGAACATTGGCATACTTCCTCCTAAGACATTCACCTTTCTGATTACAACACGAAACATCATCTTAATGCTCCTTAGAAGCGTTATAAAGAGATACTTGCACAAGTTATGGGTCTCGCTGTGTTGTCGCATTCCTGAAGGCCTGTCCCGGCCGCGTGCGTGAGCGGAGTCCTTTGTGTGTAAGCGTCACGTGTTGTCTCTGAGCGCTCGGGTTGCTCGGCGGTTTAAAGTCTTTGAGTAGCATTACCAATGAAAGTAGCTCGGCTACGTTTGTTTCACTCCGTGGAAGTAAACAGAGTCGACTATGGAAAACAAAACTTTGCCTTACAAAGGAAAGATATAAAGATCGGATCGGGTCTCCGAAGGAGACCACGGATCGGGTTACATGATGCAGCAGTAACGACGGGCGAAGCAAGAGCGTGGGCATCTCTCAGTACGACGCGTCACGTGGTTACGTGCGCGTGCTTCTTCTTCAGAGAGAGAGAGAGTTTGTTGCAGTTTCCCTTGTAGTTGGATTTGCTGAAGAGGTATGTCACGCGGGGTTCTTTTCACTCGTCGATCGGAATTAAACCCGGGGACTTATCTTAAGACTTAAAACACAAACTAAACTAGAAACAAAATAAAAGAACGGCGATGAGCTCGCCGGAGGCGCGACGTTACATGATGATGACTAGGATCAGGAAGTAAGAGAGGAGTTGGGAAGCCCTCTTTATCACCTCTGAGAAGTCCTTCCCCTTCTCGTTGTCTGAGCCAAACGGAGAATGGCTGTTGCACGCGGGAACTCGCGGTTTATTGTCCTTTGTTTGGGGAGAACGTGCCCCTCGTAGTACAGGGGCGTGTTCGATAGATGTACAGTTTAACAGTTTGAATCTTCAATGGCGGTAAAACATATTAAAAATACACTTTACTTTATATCTCTGTGCATATTCAGATAGCCCGTTCCATGAGCATTTTAGAGGTGTCAAAAACATCAAATGAAAGTCAAAGGAAAAATACAAAGGTATTTAAAATGCATAAAGAAGGTATTTCTAATGTCTATTTATGCCGCGGCCAAACAAAGATATTTCACTGTGACATGGGGAAAAACATACATTTAACAACATATATTTAATGTTTTTTTTTTTGTCTTTAAACAACAGAAATGTCCGTCTCTTTGTTCAGAGACATCTGCAACATTCCGATGTCTCGTAACAGGCGTTTCCCTCGTGTGTGTGTGGGTGAGGGGATCGTGGTGGAATGTGTTTGTGTGTGTTAATTTTGAGTCCTGGGGGGAGGACGCTGGTGGAAGCTTCCCGGCCTTTGAAGGCTCTTAGGATTTTAGTTATCCAGAATATATTTAATTATTCAGATTCACCCTAAATACGCTACATATTTCCCCCCTTTCGTCGGATGATGTCCCCGTGTGTTGGACATCATATGACGACAAATCATCACCATTGGCGGATGGCAGGTGAATCATGATGATTGGGTAGGAGGTGCTGTTAGGCTGAGGCTGAGGGCTCAGCTTGATAAAGTTCGACGCAGCCTCCAGCGTGGTACCCTCTTCCTGAGGGTCCCGTGGGCTTGGCTGTAGATGTTCGCATCTCGTTGAGCCTCCTGTGCAGGATGACTGTCGAGTGTCAGGGTGTAGTTGATAGATGTAATGTCAATTAGCTGGGATCTCCTTTTGCAAACCACAATTCCCTTTCTGGAGTTAGGGTGAGAGTGTGGTTCTTGAAGAAGGATGGGGCCTTTTGGTACTTGGATGCGCTGCTCTGGCTGAGCAAGGTGACAGATCACTTACAATCTCTGCTTGGGTCTCGGTGACTTGAGTGCGAGGCTTGGCTTTAGCAGGGCAGCTTGTGCCACTGATCTGCAGCCCGCAGGTTCCGTCAGGGTTGTCTCTGAGGAAAGATTTGTTAGGGCAGGGATAGTAAATGTCTTTGGTCAATGTGCACATGTGTGGATTCGGAGCTGGGGACAGCTTGGTGTCGCTGTCATGCAAGGCAATCACGTACGGCATGCGGATCTTGATGTGAGTGCTGCCTCTCAAAATCTGACATGGACAATGTTCTTGAGCCGGTGGATTCGGCTTGACTATGATGGGTAAGTTCAGGGGAACGTCCCATTTTCTCTGCTTGTGGTGATGCAGAGTGGGATGGCACTACCCATGAGAGTAGGCAAGGTGTATTTTTAAAGAGTCAGTTGGCGTGGTGATGGCGGACGCCAGCACGGTTTGCATGAGGCCTAAGGGTATCAGGTGCGGTGGGATTCTACCCATGGCGAGGCTGTCGATGGAGGAGTTCACCTAGCCTGACTACGTCAGACTTCCTACTTCCGCTAATTTCATTTCACTCCTGTAGTCAGTCTGAGATAGCAGCCTATCTTTCTGTTTTCCACCGGCCTGAAAACAGCCGGGCCAATCAGCAAACAGAAGGCGGGCTGAAAGCCGTGACGTACTCGCCAAGCGCCGAGTTTAAGAGTTAGGTCAGAGAAATCGAAAACGACCGCGGATAGTGAGACACGGATGCAATTCGCTCTGTTGTGGAGAATATTCCAAGCATTAGCAAACTGAAGCCCGAACAAGAAGAGTGTGTATTAAACATTTTGAATGGAGGTGATGTTGTGGCCCTACTCCCTTTGGGAAAAGTTTATTACCGATCGTCAGCGAGAAACTGGGGAGCCTTTTGACAGGTCAGTGTCTCCTTTCTTTTCCAGGTCTTAAATACCGTAAAACTTCAAATAATAGCCCGGGCGTTTATTTGCCCAAATCGTCGAACTGCACCGGCTTGTATTTGAGACAGGCGTCTATATGAGACAGGCCTTTATAATTTAGTGTTGAGATGTTGTTCTTTGAGATGTTGTTCCTAGAGTCTCTAATCTCTAAAAATCTCCAAATGCTCCACGTGAAACTGCGGTGTTCCGACCTTTTACTAGTCGATTGATTTTGATTAATATTTGCGAGGGAGAGAGAGCAAGACAGCGCTCGTGTTGTTTGTTTGAAGACGTGATAGTGCGCGCGCGGCCGGGACTCGCTCGCTTGCTCGCTCTCTCTCTCTCTCTCTCTCTCTCTGCTTGTTAGCGCCCTGTCAAGTGCAGCAGTCATTCTATTACATCAATCACCGATCAAAAAGGTCGTTTACAGCCATGTTCACTTCGGTATTTCGCTCGCATCAAGTGTTTACAGTGGAAGTTTGATCATAGATTTGAGTTCGATGCATGATGTCTGTGGTTCGATACGGCTGTGTCGCCGCATAACATACGTCATAAACAAACTTATCTGATTGGCTTACGGGTAACCAATGATTTTAAACTTCAGAAATCGCCCCCTAGCGGGAGAGAAAACACTTCTCTATTATGCTATGCCAGACTCTGTCTACGAAGCAAAGTGAAGTAGCAGAGTCTGGTATTACCAGGCTAGAGTTCACCCCCCCCCTTAGCAGGTTTGTCATCAGGGCTGTTACCAGCTGATTTTGAGCAAAGTCATTATGGAAGGCAGTAAGCAGCTGTTTCATGGAGTTCACTGTCGGGGTAGGCAGAACGCTGTGAGTGTTGAAAGTTACCACAGTTCCCTATTGTCTTGTCGATGGGCTGCAGGGATGCACTCTGTTGTGAGTGGCTCTGTTTTCTGTGGAATCTCAGTCTGAATTTTGGCTGCATGCCGTCCGACGCTGGCGAGGTTTACTGCATTCATGCCGGACATACAAGTGTTAAACAGAGTTCTGACGGCAGTGCGGCGGCGGTTGTGGCCACCTGGCTCCGCTAGCGTGACAGTCATTTTCTCAAGTTGGTCGAGCATGTGTTCGACATCGGCCTCAGTGTGCGTGAGGGCCTCCTCTGTCCGTTGGCACCTACCCAGCTGTATTGTGTCGTTACGCCGGGGTAGTGCGTTCTGTAGGCGTTGTGAGGATCAGGTGGCACAGGCACTTTCTGAGTGCGGGTCCGGCAGAAAAGGAGTCTTGGTTGTTCCCTTAGGATGGTGCTTGGTGCCGGACCTGGTGAGATGTCCGATTGCGGCTGCCCTCTGGTTGGCTGCACAGCAGCATCCTGGTAAAAGTGACAGGGAGAGAGAAAGAGAGAAAGGGAGGAAAAATTTCAGCGAACATCGTCCTTGGTTGGCTAGGACAGTCTTTTCGCTTTGAGGGCGCCAGTATGCCACTTGCTTCGGTGTCTTGCAAGTGTCTCTGGTGCTGCGGGTTGCAGCACATGGTGCGTCATGGGCATAGGGCATACATTGTGGCATTACCCCCCTTTTGCACTGTGGCAGAACAAGCTGTGGCGCGGTGATGGCATCAGGTGCAGAACGCTGAATGTTGTCCAGTGCACGCAGCATGTGCTTGTTGACGTAGGTTGTGTGGGGCACCGGTCGTCGGTGGGTGCACACGACTTTCGTGGGTGGTTGGAGGGGTATGAGAGGTGGTTTCTCATAGTGTCCATAGTTTTGTGATAGTCTTTGGTAAGCTGGAAGGTTAAGGTCAGGTGAAGCAGGGGCTCTGTGACATGTTGTCATACTTGTAGTGAGAGCCTAATGCATGACCCTAAAAGTTCAGAACCATGGTTTAACTGGTTCGCTAGGTATGTAGCTTAAAGCTAGGTGTTTCACATGTAGCTAGCTAGTGAAGTGTGTCTTGTATCTTATCTTAGCTGTGGATGTTAGGAGGCTAAGAGGTGTGGTTCCGAGATTATTCCATGGAAAGGGCATAGCCGAGATGAAATAAATGCCTTAAGATGGTTCTTATGACTAAATTATTTCTCTGGACTTAACTAGTGGTTCACTACGGCTTGACGAAGTGAATGATGGGGAAAAAGGACAGCTTTCCTATTCAAATTATGCTTATTATCAATCCTCTGGACTATAGTTGTGCCCTAGTAAATTGTTGAAGTTACTTGTGTTGCAGGGTCACAAAAATGAGTACACTTGTTGAAAATAAAACAAAATCACAAATAAAGGTGTCTCTGTTTCCTTTCTGGGCCCTATGGGAAATGGAACCACATTTGAACAAGAGAGGAAATAAAATAAATTTTAAATCATATAGATGACCGAAAAGTAAAGGGGATAGCTGAGTGCTATTAATATCCAGGTCAAAGAATAAAATAAATTTTAAATCATAGAGATGACCGAAAAGTAGGGGGAATAGCTGAGTGCTATTAATATCAAGGTCAAATAAAATAAAATGGGGAAAAAAAAAATTAAAGAAGAGCCAAAAGAAAACAAAATTAAAATTAAAAGCAAAAAGAAACAAAGTGATCAAAACAACGGGAATGATCTGAAGGCGAGAATAATCAGTGGCATTAGTGACTAAACTTTTGATTTGCCTGGGCCAACACTTCATAGTGGGTTACAACGGTTGCGTGTTCGAGGCCACATCGTGTGTGTCCCATCAAAGGATTAGTCACCTGCCGATGAAGATGGCTATTGCTATATGAATTCTTCTCTAGCTACACAGTTTACATGTAGTTAACTTAAGTTTAATTAACAGGGTATCTTCAAAGTTAGCCTTCGACGGTTAGCAAGGGCTATGCCTCAACTAGTAAAGGTGAACTTTAGCTAAGAAGAATTGCAAACACGGAATGTGAATAATTAGGAACCCTAACTGGTGTTAAGGAAAGTATTTTAGAATACTGTGCACTGTGTAAACACAAGCGGTGATTAAGGGTTCAAGTAAATTATGCTAACTGCTAATTGTAGAAGTTATTATTTAGCTTAGCCTAAGCTGGATGGATGTTAGGTTAGGTTAGCGTAGCGTAAGCTGGAAGGATGCTAGGTTAGCTTAGCGTAGCGTAAGCTAGCTGGATGCCATGTTAGTTTAGCTTAGCGTGAGCTGGAAGGATGCTAGGTTAGCTTAGTGTAGCGTAAGCTAGCTGGATGCTATGTTAGTTTAGCTTAGCGTGAGCTGGAAGGATGCTAGGTTAGCGTAGCCACCTAGGCTGGTTTGTTTACAAGGTGACATCACAAGTTAGCACTTCCTGTGACAAGTCGTTGTCATGGAAACTAGAGCATGTCAGACAATTCAAACAGTCCCTAAAGGCTGTCTGTACATTTTACATGAATTATGCATGTTTAAACGGGTTAACCGGGGTGCAACTTTATTTTAAGTCTTTCTAGGACTCGGTGTTACATGAAGTAAAATGCAGATGTGTTTTGGCATTAGCTAATTTTACTCATGGAACTCTTCTCTTTCTTTTAAGCAACTTATTCTATTTGTTTACAGAGTAAGGAAATAGATTTGCTGGGAGTCAAAGCTTGTCTAAGCATATATAGTTACGTCCCTCTTGTGCACTACTGCTGACTTTTCAGCGATTACAGCAGTTTTGATCACTAGGTAGCTCTCTGTTTGCAGATGCAGCTAAAGTTTAGGTGAATTACATCAATCAAACAATAATTTGTAAGGCCTTTACATTTGTAGAAAGGGGAGCGTCGCCCAGGTCTACCTAGATATAACTTTGTCCTGAGCTTTCTTTGTTAAGACCCAGGTTTAGTCATACTGCAATTTGGATTTCTTTTAAGCAAAGCAGAATAAACATCGGTACGGTTTACAGGCTGCTGAGATGAGGTTTCTTCATCAAACAGACTTACGCTTTACTGCTTAACATGCTAATTTTAGTTGGAAATCTAAGGCTATTTTACTTAAAGTAGAGATGTCAATTTCAGCAATCGTTTATCTGCATTTAGACAAGCCAGCGATCAAAAATGCGTGCTGCACATTGTGTTTTAGTTGGATCGTAACGATTAAATGCACGCCCATAGGTTAACTGTAGTTTAAAGCTCAGGTGGTTTCACTCAACTCTGACGTCGCAGTGACGTATGCCCTATTTGGAGCTAGCGTTTCCTGTAACCCTTCATTGTCATAGAAACTAATGTTTAGCAGTGTCATTTCAACCAGCATGTTGCAAATGCTTGGTTCGAAAGAGTCGTGCATAGTCTGTTGGCAGGTGAGGCTTACACGTCCATTCAAGATTTTCTTTAAGTCAGTAAAATTCTAATTTTACGAATGCAGAGTCTTGCAACTCTTTGGGCAGACATTTTCATCTACTTTTAAAAGTTCTATGTTCTATGCTGATCAGGGACCCTTTTAGCAGAGTCTTGCACTGTGTTCGTGCAGTATCTTCTGGTTTTGCAGTTCAAAGTCAGTGGGGTTTTAGGAATTCTTTCTGAGGAGGCCTTCTGTGTTAGAGGCCTTCTGCATTAGGTCACGCATCGTTGAGTGGGCATTGCGTGGTCTTTGGCGAGCTGGAAGGTGCAGGGTAGCGAACTGGAACTTTGACTTGGTGCTGAGGCTGTGTACCCCTAGATGGCTGCTGGAGTCCTTGGGAACTCTGACCTTGGAGTCTGGCTCTGGTGACCAGTGTGACTGGAGGGCCCAGACGGTCAGGTGTTTGAAGTCTAATGAAGCTTAGAGCGTTCTAGCAGGTCTTTGCCAATCAGAAAGGGGTGTGTGCTCATTTGTGAGATGTACACTGGGTGGGTAGGCCTCAAAAGGACCAATTGTCAGGTAAATGGGAGCTCTCTGTTCTAGCCGGTTGTACGTTCTGGTTGTACGACTGCACGTTCAGCTCACACATGTGGGGTATAAGAGTTCGATCTTCGCTCTTAGCTATAGCACTGAGTCTTTCAAAGAGTTGAGCTGACATTAAAGTGAGGTCTGATCCGGTGACTTTCCCGTGTTTCAAGGCTCACCTCATTGTCTAGAGTGATGGGTAGGTAGAGTTTCCGGGCCCACCCCCTTTTGATCAGTTCTTTTGGGGGTTTCGGTCCCAGCTGTGGGAAACTGTGCGGTCTCACTCAGGCTGTGCAGCTGTCAGCTGTGGTGGCTGTGTGCTGCTGTCACTTTGTGATGTGACCGTTTGCTCTGTGTCTGTGGCTGACGAGCAGTGTTCTGTGTACCGGTAGGTCTTACGCTCAGGTATAGGATGTAAAGCTTGTACCTCTTGAATTTTTGGAAAGTCTTTTGTGAAGAAGCTTTTCAGCGACTTCAGGGTCTCGGCTGTCTCAGACGTGGCGGCATTGTGTTTGTCTGATGCGTGCTCAGACTTGGGCTTACCAGTGGCCTGGGACGGACTCGACTCTCTGTGAACAGGGCTCTGGTGTGATGGGGCGCCCTCTGGAGGCATCTCTGAGTAGTGTTCAGAGACAGTAGATCGTGGGGTTTTTCAAAGTCTTTTCGGATTCTGGATCAGAGAATTCTTTAATGAAGGCCTGCCGCAGCGGCTGGTAGTCTATAAGAGTGTTTCAACTCTGTGGAACAATGTCAAGTTCGGCTTTGAGATCGTGTCTCTGTTGAGTAAGTTCATGGATTTCAGCTCGGCCCGTGTGTAAGTGGTTTCAAAGGCCGTGGCTTTCGAGTCTCTTTAAGTTCGGCCTCTGCTCTTTGCAAAGGGGCTTCACTTTTGTCGGAGTTTCTCGTTGGGTTCCTCTCTGGCTCATTTCTCTGACTGTTCTCTGCGGTCTGTGTGTAGAAGATCAGACAGGGCAGGTTGAAGTCTTTTCACTTCCTTCTGTAGCTCGGGGTCGTTGTCATCCTCGGCTTGCATCCTTAGCGTTGCAACTTCATGGAGACGTGCTGGTGCGATGAGCTGGCAAGCGAGGTTTTGGACGTGTCTGGCCGGTCTTTGTCGTGGGAGCTTTGGCTTGGTTTGTGCGCCATCAGCTTGTCCACGTCGCTCTTGGCTTTGAAGCTCTGAGTCACTGGCGACCTTGGGCAGGAATGGAGGTGTCATGAATCTCAGCCATGTGTCCAGGTTGTCCCAGCGGTTGTGGGACTGTAGGACCGGAACATACTGGTTTCGACTGTGGGCGAGAGGAACACAACACACACAGAGAGACCAAGCAAGTTGTTCTACGTTTAACGAGCTATAATACGGGCTATGCCGCGTATGCAAATTGTGGTTAACTGATGCAGACAGTTAAATCATTCTGTGGGACAATTTGGTTAGGTCATCATGGGCCTGAATAAAATTTTAACAGGGCGGTAGCTTAGGGGGTCACCTGTTGATGCTAGCGGCTTGTTGTCTAATTATTATTCAGCGTTCCTTGTTGTTTCAGATAGGTTCTGCCTTCTAGGTGAACTGAAAAGAACAGAGCACGACAGACAAGAGCAGTGGCAAGATAGCAGAGTTTGAAGTAACATGCAACCATCCAAGATGGGAAGGTCTGTAATGAAATGGCGTTAAGAGTACACAGGAAGTGTTACAGGGGAAGAGGAGGCCTAAGCCTGCGGTTTGTGGCTCGGAGAGGAGGAGGGAGCCAAACACTTCAATAACCGGGGGAATCTCTAGATTCTGTAGCAAATATTAAGTGGATGGGTTCAATCCCCGGCATCTCCACCAAAGGGGTTTGGGTCACTTACTCCTAGTGGTCAACCTGGCTGACCGAGAACTTGATTTGAATTGCATTCAAACTGGTTTAAATACACTTCAAATCGAGCGTATGCATAGATGTTAAGTAACTTCTAGAATTGTGGTCATAACATATCAAATCAAAATTATTAAAAATAATTTGAGACCGGAAATATAGAAGTAAAGCCATAAAGCTCTTCCCCACAGGGAAGGAGACTTAATTCACATTAATCTTGAAATTTGTTTGTTTCAAATCAAATTTGAATAAGTGTAGGAAATTTAAGGTTGGCATTATGTATGATGAGGATAATATCCAACATAAAATCAACTGAGAGAACGCCACTTCAAAGCAGAAAGAGTAGAAATAAGAGATGAGCTGACTTAGCAGGGGAGGGCCACAAGGGGGCCGCACTACTAAGTGTTCATCAGGGACTGTTAATACTTACTTTTGAATATTTTTTCATTTTTTTTTTCAAATGTGGTTTGAACTAAATTCAAATAAGTGTACACAGTCAGAAGTGAAAAATCATGTTAGTAACACTGGAACTTGCACATGCATTGAAAGTTAAACACAATTTCAGGAATTCACTGGAAAAATCTGAAATTGTGATGAGAGAAAATGTTTAGGAAAGGATGACCTTGTTACTAGTGTCCACATGATGGCGACATTTCGCTCATGCAGGATGAAGTCAGGGGGCGCTGCGAGAACTGTCAAGCACTTAGCCTAAGGGTTGCCCTCTAGTGTTTGTCAGCGGAACAACCGGCCTGCTTCCATGTGTGATTCAAATTTGAGCGTGCAGACGCTTTGCTTTCTGTAGCGATCACACTTATCAAAACTAAATCTCAGCGGATTTTTTATGCTATGTTTTAACAAACACGATTTGCAGAAATTTTTTCTGCGCTATGTAGGAGAAAACAGGAATTATACGTCTGTCGGTTGGATCCAAATACATTTATCAAATAGCATTTAATGATTAAAATGTTTTGGAGCTATATTTCACTAAACAGCGTGGCAAGATTTTTTTACACACACACATAGGGTTCACAGGAATTAGGCATCTGTTTTTCGCTTCCCACAAATAATTAGCACTATGATTCATACGTGTTCGCTTATAAATTTCAAACCTCTGCGGGTTTTTCCTTTTTCGACACGTGTGCACGGAAGGATTTCTTCGCTTCCCTACATTAATATAGATAACAGGAATTATACGTCTGTCATTCGAATCCAAATAACATTTATCAAATAGCATTTAATGATTAAAATGTTTTAAGGTTTTGGATTTTTCTGTGCTATATTCTAACAAACACGTCTGGCAGGGGTTCTGCGCTGCGCATAAATAAAACAGGAATTATTCGTCTGTTTTTTCGACTCCCATAACATATTATCAAATAGCACTTATGATTAGATATGCTTTAGGTTTTACAATTGAGTAGCTACGTCAATTTTTAACCAGGAGTTTACCGTTAATCTAACGATTTAATATAAGGCCTTTTTAAGAATAGTGAAAGAGCATCGTTTCACTAAATCTTGTCTTCACCCTGACAGAAGAACATCGTTCGGACAGGGGAGTTTAATATTAAAAATGTCGTCGTTCAAAAGAGGTTTCTTCGTCTTTTATAGGACAAATTTAATACTGTGAAACTATGAAAACTGCAGTTTACTTCTTAGTTTCGCTGGACTGAAATGGCTTTTTGCCTTTAATCAGTCACGGTGAGTTCGCAATGCGTTCGCTCAACCGAGGTGCACGTACAATATTAAATCACAATATAGACAGATTGAAAACTGATCTCTTTTGCTCAAAACAAGTTTAAAGTGTGCCCGCATCCTCCACCATAAAATATGTAAAGACTTTAGGCGGGTCTAATCCATGGGGAATTTGCATATCATAATTAATAATTGGTAATTAATAATTATTCATACATGTTTGGATTAGATCAGTCTTACATGTTAATAAATCTCCCCTAAAGGAGAATGTCATTTTACCTGGATGTATACATACAATCCTTTCATTTTAACAAGTTGATTGCAAGTAATTACACAGATCACGTCTTACAAATCAGGCAAAATTAATTTAGCTCAATTGTCCGAATAACATTGAGGGGTTTTCCCCAATATCATCTTACTTTATAGGATTGCAGGAAACGCAATTCTCTGGCCAGAAGAATTGGGTTTTCTGCCCCATAAACCAATATGTAAAGCTATCTTTAAGTTATAAAGTTCGTAGCAAGATCTTTTGGCACTTCAGAGACTCGAAATTGAGCAAAGAGAAAGTCCATCAGTCAAGTGAATATAATGATTTAATAAAGGCATGTCTACTTATATATATTTACTACGTTACAGGAATACATGTATTTACAAACATTAACACGAACGAAACACATTAAGACATTGATGAACGAGAAATGCGTAAAGTTTGGGCAATGGATGACTTACACGCGTTAGCGAGTAAGAGAGAGAGAGAGAGTGAGAGAGAGAGTGAGAGAGAGAGTGAGAGAGAGAGAACATTGGCATACTTCCTCCTAAGACATTCACCTTTCTGATTACAACACGAAACATCATCTTAATGCTCCTTAGAAGCGTTATAAAGAGATACTTGCACAAGTTATGGGTCTCGCTGTGTTGTCGCATTCCTGAAGGCCTGTCCCGGCCGCGTGCGTGAGCGGAGTCCTTTGTGTGTGTAAGCGTCACGTGTTGTCTCTGAGCGCTCGGGTTGCTCGGCGGTTTAAAGTCTTTGAGTAGCATTACCAATGAAAGTAGCTCGGCTACGTTTGTTTCACTCCGTGGAAGTAAACAGAGTCGACTATGGAAAACAAAACTTTGCCTTACAAAGGAAAGATATAAAGATCGGATCGGGTCTCCGAAGGAGACCACGGATCGGGTTACATGATGCAGCAGTAACGACGGGCGAAGCAAGAGCGTGGGCATCTCTCAGTACGACGCGTCACGTGGTTACGTGCGCGTGCTTCTTCTTCAGAGAGAGAGAGAGTTTGTTGCAGTTTCCCTTGTAGTTGGATTTGCTGAAGAGGTATGTCACGCGGGGTTCTTTTCACTCGTCGATCGGAATTAAACCCGGGGACTTATCTTAAGACTTAAAACACAAACTAAACTAGAAACAAAATAAAAGAACGGCGATGAGCTCGCCGGAGGCGCGACGTTACATGATGATGACTAGGATCAGGAAGTAAGAGAGGAGTTGGGAAGCCCTCTTTATCACCTCTGAGAAGTCCTTCCCCTTCCCGTTGTCTGAGCCAATCGGAGAATGGCTGTTGCACGCGGGAACTCGCGGTTTATTGTCCTTTGTTTGGGGAGAACGTGCCCCTCGTAGTACAGGGGCGTGTTCGATAGATGTACAGTTTAACAGTTTGAATCTTCAATGGCGGTAAAACATATTAAAAATACACTTTACTTTATATCTCTGTGCATATTCAGATAGCCCGTTCCATGAGCATTTTAGAGGTGTCAAAAACATCAAATGAAAGTCAAAGGAAAAATACAAAGGTATTTAAAATGCATAAAGAAGGTATTTCTAATGTCTATTTATGCCGCGGCCAAACAAAGATATTTCACTGTGACATGGGGAAAAACATACATTTAACAACATATATTTAATGTTTTTTTTTTTGTCTTTAAACAACAGAAATGTCCGTCTCTTTGTTCAGAGACATCTGCAACATTCCGATGTCTCGTAACAGGCGTTTCCCTCGTGTGTGTGTGGGTGAGGGGATCGTGGTGGAATGTGTTTGTGTGTGTTAATTTTGAGTCCTGGGGGGAGGACGCTGGTGGAAGCTTCCCGGCCTTTGAAGGCTCTTAGGATTTTAGTTATCCAGAATATATTTAATTATTCAGATTCACCCTAAATACGCTACAATCGGGTTGAGGTCAGGACTCAAGTTCCTCCACACCAAACTTGCTCATCCATGTCTTTATGGAGCTTGCTTTGTGCACAAGTGCGCAGTCATGATGGAACAGAAAGGGGACATCCCCAAACGGTTCCCGCAAAGTTGGGAGCATGAAATTGCCCAAAATGTCTTGATGTGCTGAAGCATTAAGAGTTCCTTTCACCGGAACTAAGGGACAAGCCCAACCCCTGAAAAACAACCCAACACCATAATCCCCCCTCCACCATAATCCCCCCTCCACCAAACTTTACACTTGGCACAATGCAGTCAGGCAAGTACCGTTCTCTGGGCAACCGCTAAACCCAGACTCGCTCATCGGATTGCCAGACAGAGAAGCGTGATTGGTCACTCCAGAGAACACATCTCCACTGCTCTAGACTCCAGTGCCGGCGTGCTTTACACCACTGCATCCGACTCTTTGCATTGCACTTGGTGATGGAAGGCTTGGATGCAGCTGCTCGGCCATGGAAACCCATTCCATGAAGCTCTCTACGCACCGTTCTTGAGCTAATCTGAAGGCCACACTAAGTTTGGAGGTCTGTAGCTATTGACTCTGAAGAAAGTTGCCGACTTCTACGGACAGTGTGCCTCAGCGTACGCTGACCCCGCTCTGTGATTTTACGTGGCCTACCACTTCATGCCTGAGTTGCTGTTGTTCCTAATTGCTTCCACTTTGTTATAATACCACTAACAGTTGACCTTGGAATATTTAGTAGTGAGGAAATTTCACCAATGGACTTATTGCACAGGTGGCAACCTATCACAGTACCATGCTTGAATTCACTGAGCTCCTGAGCACTGAATTTGTATATTTACAAACTTTATGTTAGATGTGATTAATCGCGATTAGTCGATTTGACAGCACTAATATGAAAGCATATGAAAAGTGGCAAAAATAAATGAAGAAGGCATGATTTAAAAAAAAAATCATATCACAAAAGAACATACAGTAAGAGACATAAAAGTGCAAGAAAGAGTTAAAGAAACACCCTTATGTTATGGCCAATGAATAGCAGGTCAAAAAATCTTAAAACATAAGAAATTCCAATAGAAGCTGAGGCCAAAAGTGGAATATCTTGGTTGTTTGAGTGAGTCAGACTTTTGGAGTGGTAAAAATCCAGCTTTTACTTTTGAAGTGAAGCTTTGTTAGCTTTTTTCTTTTTAGACAAACTGCTTGGGGGTCTATTTCTTTGCTAGGGATTATGAAATGTGCTGTTACATTAGCATGTTGCCCACTCTTTGAGTTATGTGCAGAATATCTGAGGCGTTTGATCTCACTCCTGAGACAGATCAAAATCTAATGAGCAAGTGTAAGTGTGTTGATCCATCCCAGAAATCCTGCATTCGTTCTGAGCTGCGTGACCTTCAAGGCAGCAAGATACAGGTTGCATTCTGCTCTGTTTTCCTTGATGTCTCTTAAAATGTTTTATAGCACTGTTACCATCTGGATGTTCTTGATCTAAAAGATCTACCGAGACAATTACCTCAGATTTGGGTCCTTTTTTCTGGACTTCCTCGAGGTAGTGAAACCTTTCTCAAGTCCAAAGGCCCCCTGGAGGGAGATTTAGCAGTTAGCTCATCACACCAGATGTTTAACCCACACTGGATGAGGATTAGCATCCAGCCTAGCACTTGAATTAATGATTTTACGAGGGTGGATCTGACACGGATTGTTTATATCCTTCTCTCTGGAGTGTTCTATGTAAAGTCTCGGGAGAAACAGGAAATGCAGGAAATAGCAACTGAGTTTAATCACAATTAAGCTGCACTGATGCAATTGCATTTTGGGAATGAGTCTAGTAAAAGCTGATGATCTGCCTACGCCAAACACTTGAGTGTTTTTTTTTAGGATAAGTCCACATACAGATTTGGAACCAACAGATTCAGTCTTTTTTTTTTATAACCACCCCTGCGGGATTAAGATCTGTGTCAAGGACACAGTGGTGTTTCTCAACATCCCAGAAGGAGGATGTTAGCACACTGAGATTGGACCATGGCATTGTGGGAAGTTGTCAATTTTTTACTCTGCCTCATACCAGCATAAGCTTGGAGCAGTTCCGAGTTCTCAGTTGCTCGTATTTGGAAGCAATAGTGTTCAATAGATGCATGATAAATAACACAAGTGCGTTTCATGTGTTTTTACATCTGAAGAATGTGAAAATTTGTCTTGTGAAATAGACTTTTACTTTAAAGATGCAAATATCAGCAGTCCGTCCCATAAAAGAAGTTGATGCATGATATATATTTAATGTTATGACAGCATGGGATACAGTAGAGAGCAAATACAGACTTTTGCTTTTATAAACCCATGGGCCCTATCTTGCACCCGGCGCAAATTACTTCGTACACTGAAGCGGGCTTTTCCCTCCACAGACGCACGTCAGTAAACTAGGAAATGAACTTGCGCTCCCTGGGCGGGTCGGCACAAAAAGGAGGCGTGTTTCGGCGCAAACATTCCCTAGTGCTATTTTGCAGTTCCAGAAAACAATTTTGCCACTGACCAGGAAAAAACCTAGTCTAAAGTCAATTGCGCGTTGTTCATAATTGTATTTTAGGCGCGCATTCTTGGCCATAATGTAGCGGGTGCACAACGCGCATACACTTTGATTCTCTCATCAACACAGATGCAGCAGTTTCTATTTTTGCAAATCATACATTATAACAAGAAAAGATATTAACACATAAGGGAAATCCTTGTGGTGTCCGTGAAGATGAAGAAAAATAGGCTTAAATCTAGCTTACACATTTACCCAAATTTTTCAGGCTAATTGTAATGACGGGTCAGACCTGTTTGCCCAATAGTAGCAAGACATATGTATATAAGGACATCTGACAAATTAGTTTGTCTATCAAGAACCATGAAAAAAAAAATCGGTCTCCTCGGCTGTGAACCGCTCCTGGCGCACACCTGGTAAATCCGCCATAATAATAACAATCCGCCATGCAACATGCGCACCTGCTCTTAAAGGGTATGTTGGATGACACTCTGATTGGTTTATTTCACGTTACGCCCAAACCACACCTATGAATAATGAAGCTATATCAGATCAACCCCTTTTAAACTTGCGCCGTCGGGCGCAAGAGTCATTTATCCCGCCGGTAAAACAGCAACAGCGCCCAAGACCCGCCAACAAAGTTATTTGCGCTTTGCGCTTGATAATAGGGCACCCTGTCTCAAATTATGTTTGTTTTTTAGTAAAGGGACTCAAATTTTAAGAAAATCTCAACAATGTCAACAGTGCTCAGTCTCAAGTCTGCAATCACAAGTCAGAGATTTCAATATGAACTCAGATAATTCTCATTAAGTGAAGTTCACAACGTAATTTTGGGAGGAGTGAACCCATCTAATCTTTCAATTAACTGCCGGAGCATATAAGCAGCCGCTCACCTTGCTCTGGCATCAGCTGTTTTGACATCCCTCCACCTCTCCAACTCCACCAACATAATTTAAGCATCCTGTTACCATACTCATCATCCAAGCATTAGTATTCCCACTGGGGGGTATATCTCAGCTGGAGCTGAAGCTGCTTCCTTGAGCCCCTCCATTGCGAACAGCAAGCCAAATACGCTTAAACTTATTAGTTTAAAGATTAAATGGGCAAAATAACTTGTGAAATTCTTCAAAGATCAAATTATCTGATCACACTCTTTATTTTAAACTTTATATTTGTACTCTATGACAACAATTGTCTCATCTTTTTTTTTAAGATGGTTTCTGCCACAGATTAAAACATTTTAAAAGAAAATTGTGACTTTTTTATCTCTCAATGACTTTATTTCTCAGAATTGAAAAGTTAGAATTGCGTGTTATAAAGATGTAAACTCGCAATTGTGAGAGAAAAGGTCAGAATTGTGAGATAAAAAGTCACAATTACTTTTAAAATAAAAAAATAAAATGTATTTTTTATTCTGTGGCGGAAACAAACTTTCATAATTTTCAGAAGACAAATCTGAGACCATGATGTTTTTGTTTGGCCTATAAAAAACGTACTTAACATGTAAGATAGATAGATAGATAGATACACTGTAAAAAGTGAACAGTTGGATCAACCTAAAAAAATTACTTCAATTGGTAACACCTAAAATAATTAAGTTTTCTCAACTTAAATTATGACGTTAAAACGTGATAATTTAAGTTGAGAAAACTTGATTTTTTTAGGTGTTACCAATTGAAGTAATTTTTTTAGGTTGATCCAACTGTTCACTTTTTACAGTGTAGATGTGGTGGGGGGGGGGTATTTTGAAATTGCTATTATTATTGTTTATCATAAATGCAGTAAAGTCTGTATCAACAAAAGATAAAGGTTAAATGTCACAACTGTGAACCACATCAAGTCTCCTGAGCTATGAGAGCAATAGAATCTTCCTCTGGGGTTTCTTCAATAAGACACTTATGACAGTCGGCATTAACAGGAATAATCTAGAGGTTTCCGAACAAAAGAAACTTTTAGTTTCAATGGTGCAGAGGAACTGAATAAATGTCACATCTGACAATCCACAAGGAAGGACATAATGGCAGTGGAGAGTCTTGCACTGGAACACAGATTCAAACACACACACACACACACACACACACACACCACACACACACACCACACACACACACACACACACACATATGAAACAAGAGAAGGAGGGCAGAGGAAGTGGCTCTCAGTGAGGTCTGTTCTCTTTAGGCTTTTGTTCTTATTGTGCTGTTTCTGGGTCTAAGATGGTGAAGCTGCTTTTGACTGTATTGTTCACACTGGACCCCATTATTATGCTACATTCATAGAGACTCTTTCACTGAAGCAAAAAAGACAGAGAAAGGATGAGAGACTGTTAAATATATAAAATATAAACCAAACTTTTAAGGGATAAATTAATGTAAACATAATACTAAGTAATCAATAATAAAATCTTGATATTTGTATAGATTTTAAAAAAAATCCAGATCTCTCTTTTTCTATCAGTCTTTCTCTCTTTAGCTGTTTGTCCTTTGGCCACCTATGT
This sequence comes from Chrosomus eos, assembly GCA_036326025.1. Lineage (NCBI taxonomy): Eukaryota > Metazoa > Chordata > Actinopteri > Cypriniformes > Leuciscidae > Chrosomus > Chrosomus eos. The sequence continues at coordinate 33,097,636 of CM070827.1, read as the reverse complement.
GACCCGCCCACCGCTTTCACTCAGAGCCAAAGCACCAAGTGAACACATCAGCCAACCTTACGAAACCTCTTCCAGTAAGAGATCGGTAAGCCCTCGTCTGACAAAGTAATGTCCATCATTATAGATGAAGACACACACACACACACACACACACACACACACACACACACACACACACACACACACACACACAATGTGATAACTGCTAATTTAGCCAAATATCCAGTGACAGTAAATACACAGCAAAATAGCACTTGCATCCCAAATGATGTTCATGGTGCACTCTGTATATAGTTTAGAAGGTTAATGTTGTCTCAAATTAAACACTAATGTTTAATTTGAATTACAGGGAAGTATTCACTATTTTCCAGATGAGGGAATCAGCATGTTTAGCCCCTGCTCTGTGACTTCTGAATGCAAAAGAGAATTTGTTTCAGTTGAACAAGTGCACCAATCAATTACTTGTAGTGTGTTTTTATGTGTGAACACGCTACTTGCAGTATGTATGCTACAGAATAGTGTCAAATATAACATTTTATAAAAGTATAGTCAAGGTATCTTGCAATAAGATTTCTATTTCAAATAAATGCTGTTTTTTTCTGTTCAACAAAGAATTCTCCAAAAATATTACGCAGCACAACTATTTACAACATTGATAATAATACGTTTTTTTTTTTCTTGAGCAGCAAATTAGCTAACTAGAATGATTTCAGAAGGATCATGTGACTCTGAAGACTGGCGTAATGATGCTGAAAATTCAGCTTTTGCTGTGTAACACGAGAATGAACCTCATTGGTTCTCATACATCGAGCAAACATGCTTGAGCTTCCATTTACCACAACTGATGTGTGAGTTGATGAATATGTGAATAAAAGCCTAAATTCAATCTGTTCATCATATAAAGAGATTGTGTCTCTTCAGAAAATCTGGACTAAATCGCTCAATTCATATGGATTAGGTTTACAATGTCTTTATGAACTTTTTGAAGCGTCAAAGTGGTAGTTGCAGGTAGCTATCAATGAAGCGACAAAAATCTCTCAGTGAATGATGATAAAATGTTAATTTTTCAGTAAACTATTAATTTAACATTTAAACTCTCCATTTCTTTCCATTTGAAATAAGCTATTAGTTACTTTTCTATTGATGAAATATAAAATAAAGTGTAAACTCCATTCAGTTCAAGATCTGTTGTTGAGATATGGAGGAACATTTGACAATGGATTTCAGTTGATTGCTCTAGCATAAAACCTTTTTCCTGTCATAGTTACATTGTATTCATTGTATGTGTGCTTTTTGTGATTAGAAACAGAGAACAAGGCATGACCTTAGCAGTGCTCAACATTTAATCAAAAATACCCTCAAGGCAGAGGACACAACATGATATTCATGCATGAGAAACGTGCCTTATTACCTTATAATCATGTTCTAGCAATTAGTCATTTTACTTCCAGATTTATGTTACTCTCTAATTTAGAGGGTTTATTTAAATCATCAGAGATGACCAAGAGAAGTCAAAAACCAAAGACCTTCCAAAGTCAAAAGAAAAAGTTTTGATTGTGGGACATTTTTAATGAGTATTTTGGCACCAGTGAGTAACCACTCTCCATGTCGACCTCTTCATCCGACCAGATGACACTTGCACTGCATACAGATTATTTATTTGTGCCAGTAACCATGACACTAGAGCAAACATGTCTCTGTGTGGTGCAGGGAGCACTGGCAGGCCAACTCCGTCCTGAAGAGAGACACGATGGATGGATGTTGAGTACATAGAGTTTAGCTCTGCCACTTCCTCTGGGTTTGGCCCTCGAGCTTCATTCTCTTCATGGCTCGCTCAACTCAAGTGTGTGTGTGGTGTGTGTGTGTGTGTGTGTGTGTGTGTGTGTGTGTGTGTGTGTGTGTGTGTGTGTGTGTGTGTGTGTGTGTGTGTGTGTGTGTGTGTGTGTGTGTGTGTGTGTGTGTGTGTGTTGTGTGTGTGTGTGTGTGTGTGTGTGTGTGTGTGTGTGTGTGTGTTGTTGTTGGAGTATACACTTAGACAAAGTTTTGGAGTGTACACTTAGATAAAGTTTTAGTCATGGCCACACATTTTAAAACCATGTTAAAACTCCTGGCTGAGCCATAATTTAATATAAAGCATTGCCGAAAACACAAAAACTGCTGCCGCATTAAAACAGAAGCATGTGTGCAGGCAGAAGGCATTTTTATTTGCTCATTTGAATTTATTATAAAAATTATGAATTGATGAGCAGATAGTGAAGGAAAGGCAGATAACACACCATCATATTTGAATTATAATCTTAAAGCTAGATTTTTAAGAAGAACAAAAGAATTAGATAGTGCCTGTTTTTAACAACCAAACTTTTTGGTTGCTAGGTTGTTCTGAAAATTATTCTCTTTGGTTTCTATGCATTTATGGGTGGTTGTTGCTATGGTATTTTGTGTGCTTTCTTGTTTTTTGCTATTTGGTCGCTAGGGTGTTGCTATGTGGTTGCCATGGTATTGCTATGTCGTTTCTAGTGAGTTATGGGTGGTACCTGTATGTTGTTACAGTATGTGGTCACTAAAGAGTTCTAGTTGGTAGCTAAGGGATTGATTGGTTGTTTCCAGAGTATTCTCTTTGGTTGATAAGCATTTATGGATAGTTGCTTTGGTGTTTTGTGTTGTTGTTATGTAGTTTCTATGGAGTTCTGGGTGGTTGCTAAGGTGTTCTGTGTTGCTATGTGGTTGCTATGAAGTTCTGGTTGGTTGCTAAGATATTGCTAGGTTGTTGCTTGGGGTGATAGCCCAACCCGATCTCACGACCAATTCGTATGAATTTGTACGAGTGGCTAATTCGTAACAATTCATACGACCTGACTCGTACGAATTTGTACAAATTTGTAGGATTTTTGCTAAATCGTACATATTTTACGAATTCCAAATTCATACGAATGACCTACCCCTGACCCCGCCCCTAAACCTACCCATCACGTGGGTTTAGACAAATCGTACGAATCCGTACGAGTGAGGTCGTATGAATTCGTACGAATTAGCCACCTTTTAATCATTCGTACAAATTCGTACGAATTGGTCGTGAGATAGCGTTGGATAGCCCAATTCAAAAGACCTCACCTCCAGGCATTGTAATATGGCACCCTGCAGTGTGCAAGTTATAGGACAACCACGAAACACTGCAACATCACAAAACACTGTAACACAACAAAACATTGTGACACAACAAAACACTGTAACACAACAAAACATTGTGACACAACAAAACACTGTAACACCACAAAACACTGTGACACAACAAAACACTGTTACACATGTCTGAAAATGTACAGTAGTCATGATATCACATGACTTGGGCCAAACATTTTTTTAGTTTAGCCTCTTTTTTACAAATAATTAATTAATTCGAATTATCAAAAGATAAAATGCTTGTAAGACTAAAAGACACACTGTACAACTCTCTTTATCTTGCGTATTTCTTTCCATAACATGTCAACAGGAAATGGGTTGGCTCACTCGAAGTGACTTTAAGTTGTACCTCCGTCCTGCCAGTTTGCAGTGCACGCACTATAGTTATGGATCATGTGGGAACACTGGAGGAACCATGATGTTTCTTGTGTCTGAGAACATTTCCTGTGTCTAAGAATGGCATTCACACGATAGTAGAAAAGTGTGTATGAGCTGACCAAAACACAGGTCATAAAAGTGCCAGTTGGATATAACATTGTGAGAAGGAAATATATGTCAGGGACATTATGATGCACATCTTCAATAAATAATAGTTATGTGCAGGCATATATATATGTGTTTGTATAAATATACACTATACAAATACACTGTTCCTCAAAACATGATATTTAAACACTAACCCTTGTGGTAGTGTTTGTGAATGGACTGCGGAACTCTTAGAGAGATCCGTACTTTAGGATAGTAATTAGGGAACATTTGGAACATTTAATGATCTGCATACAGAGTGCAAGACGAAAAAGTATTCAAATGTAAAGTGTGTGATGGAAAAAGGAAATAAGAGGGGTTTGGATGCACAGATGAGTGGGGTAAAGGTTGGAGGAAACCCCTGTGAGACTGGGGGAGAGGAGGGCGAAGGAAAAAAGGGGAAAACTGGATGGAGGAGAAAAACAGTGATTGAGAACCACACATCTCAACCACACACTGACAGACTGTAATTTGGAACTCCCCAGAATAGCTGGTAAACGAGAGGGGAGGAGACACTCTATAACATAAACTCCTCATCAGCACGCAAGTCACACACAGACGCACACACAAGCACACGGGTCACGGGAAAAGCAGAGAAACTGACCCTGATAATATGAGCAGGACATTCATACAGTTTAGTATCTAATCACATTCTGACAAACCAGCGCTTTTCGAAATATGATTTCTGTTGCAGCTTCAGTTGTAGAAATTAAATAATGTTTCTGTTTTGACACTGTGTTATTTTGGAATATTTAAATCATCTTTAAATCATGCTTAATATATTTGTAATATATATATATGTATTTTGTCCACAAAATAATATAGAATTCATAGACAATTGGACAAGTTGTTGGGGCAGACCTGACCTGTTGAAAAGAGATGGTATTCATCCCTCCTGGGATGGTGCTGCTCTTCTCTCTAGAAATGGCGCTTTTCCACTGCATGGTACGGTACGGTTCAGTTCGGTACGACACGCTTTGGCGCTTTTCCACTGCATGGTACGGTACGGTTCGGTTCGGTACGGCTCACTTGTGGTGCTTTTCCACTGCATGGTACGGTACGGTGCGCTTCGGCGCGCTTTAATGGTACCTGATCTGTTGAGGTTCCAAGCGTACCGTACCGGTACTAAAATGTGACGTGAAACACTGCAGATCACTGATTGGTCAGACAGACAGAATCGTCACTACCAGCGTCATTGGATTTGCGACACGAGACACTAAACCGCTATACAGAGTCATATAACCAGTAGACAACAGCCAACACGGTAGCACCTGTGTTTTACTTACTTGAAAAAAAAGAAGAGATCAACACTTTAAAAAGGAAATGGCTGAATCGTGGTCGAGGTGCAGACAATCCTCTCGTTGGTTGCCTAGGAGCGGGTCCAGCGAGAGCTGGATGGGGCAAAACAGAATGAAAAAGTGTTCCAAGAAGTAGCAGCTAGCTCAGCTCTTAGCCGCACACGGCTATCACCGGACCTTCAAACAGTGTAACGATCAGTCCCACCCACTTTGAATGGGTACTAACTGCAGTGGAAAAGCAACCGAGCTAGCGAACCGAACCGTGCCGTACCGAGTCGTACCACGCAGTGGAAAAGCGAAGCCGAACCGAACCGTTCCGCGCCGAATCGAACCGTACCGAACCGAGCGTACCATGCAGTGGAAAAGCGCCATAATATGGCACATAGTCTTAGAGGAGCTCAAACATGACAATCTGGTGCTCAGGTCAGGAAGCAGACAGACTGACTAAACCGACCATCGGCTAACTGTCTCACATCACTAAGGTCAGATAAATCCCATCACATAGAGACTCTTTCGCCTAGATATCATCATATAGAGACAGTGGCTGTTCCCCAAATTAGGACATACAAAAAAACTCCTGTTCAACAAATAAAAAGCAGATATAATGCGGATGAACAAATGATAAAGCTCAGGTTGATGAATATTCGATACCTTACTTCAAAAGCACTTATTGTTAATGATATGATTACAAATTATAACCTAATGTGCTGTGTTTGACAGAAACCTGGCTAAAACCAGACGATTACATTACTTTAAATGAGTCCCCGCAAGATTACTGTTATAAACATGAGCCTCGTCTGAAAGGCAAAGGAGGAGGTGTTGCTGTAATTTATAGTAACAGAAGTCTAGTTTTAAATATAATTCTTTTGAAGTGTTAATGTAACACTATCTAGTGCAAATGATAAATCACGTTTGAGATTTGTGCTGGCCACCAGGGTACCATACAGACTTTATCAAAGAATTTGCTGATTTTCTATCAGAGTTAGTACTGGCTGCAGATAAGTCCTAATTGTAGATAACGAAAAAGATGCATTGGAATTGGCATTTAAAGACATTCTGAACTCTATTGGAGTTAGACAACACGTGTCAGGACCTACTCATTGTCGTAATCATACTCTAGATCTAATATTATTGCATGGAATCAATGTTGATGCCGTTGAAATTCTACAGCAGTGCGATGACATCTCAGATCATTATCTAGTCTTGTGTATACTTCATTTTGCCAAGTCTGCAAAGTCGACTCTTTGTTACAAATATGTTAGACCTATCACTTCTGCCACTAAAGATCGCTTTATTAATTATATTCCTGACCAGTTTAATCTACTCAGCATCCCAGATTGCTCAGAAGAACAATAGTTTGTTCGCATTTCATGGAAAGAGAGCACGATTGCGTACAGAGAGGCCTTAAAAGCTGCTTGATCTGCTTATTTTTCAACCCTATTATAAGAAAATAAACAAAATCATAGGTATTTATTTGAAACAGTGGCTAAATTAACGAAAAATAAAGTTTCAATCCCAGACGTTTCCAAGCAGCACAGCATGACTTTATGAACTGCTTTACTTACTAGATTGATAATATCAGGGAGAAAATTATAACTATCAACCGTCTACTACAGTATCGCATCAGACAGTGCATTGTAGTCTCCCTGAGGAAAAATTTTATTCATTCATTGCTATAGGAGAGGAAGAATTTCCTAAACTGGTTAAATCATCTAAATCGACAACATGCATGTTAGACCTGCTTCCAGAGGTCATAGATCCTCTTCTTAATATCATTAATTCATCTTTATCATTTGGATACGTACCAAAAACTTCTAAGCTGGCTATGATTAAACCGCTTATTAAAAAAAGCAACTTGATCCTAATTGTATTAGTCAATTACATGCCGATCTTGAATCTGCCTTTTCTGTCAAATATACTAGAAAAGGCAATATCCTCACAACTATGTTCCTTTTTAGAAAGAAATGGTATCTGCAAGGATTTTCAGTCACGATTTAGACCGTACCATAGTACTTAAACAGCTCTCATCAGAGTCACAAATGATTTGCTCTTATCATCCGATCGTGATTGTATCTCTCTATTAATGTTACTTGATCTTAGTGCTGCATTTGACACCATTGACCACGACATTCTTTTAAATAGACAAATTTATGTTGGCATTAGTGGAATTGCATTAGTATGGTTTAAATCATACTTATCTGACCGTTATCAGTTTGTACCAGTAAATGAAGAGATGTCTTATCAATTAAAAAGTATGGCGTACCACAAGGCTCAGTGCTAGGACCGTTGCTGTTCACTCTGTACATGCTACCCTTAGGAGATATCATTAGGAATCATGGCATTAGTTTTCACTGTTATGCTGATAATACTCAGCTCTATATTTCTTCACGCCCTGACGAAACTTACCAATTCACAAAAATTAACGGAATGCATAGCTGATATAAAAAACTGTATGACTAGTAATTTCCTACTACTTAATTCTGAAAAAACAGAGATTCTAATTATTGGACAAAAAACTTCCTCACGTAATAACCTAGAATACTGTCTAACACTTGATGGCTGCTCTGACAAGCCTTCACAGTCGTTTAGGAACCTGGGTGTGCTTTTGAATAGCAATCTTTCATGTGAAAGTCTTGTGTCTAATATCTGTAAAACCGCATTTTTCCATCTTAAAAATATATCTAAATACGTCATATGACAAATGCAGAACAATTAGTTCATGCGTTCATGACATCAAGGCTAGATTATTGTAATGCTATTATGGGTGGTTGCCCTGCACGCTTAATAAACAAACTACAGCTGGTCCAAAACGCAGCAGCTCGAGTTCTTACCAGAACCAGGAAGTATGACCATATTAGCCCGGTTCTGTCAACATTGCATTGGCTCCCTATTAAACATTGTATAAATTAAAAAATATTGCTGATTACTTACAAAGCACTAAATGGTTTTGCTCCCCAGTACTTGAGTAAGCTCTTAACGCATTATAGTCCTTCACATCTATTGCTATTTCAAAATTTCGGCCAGTTGATAATACCTAAAGTTCCTTGCCACTGTCGCCTTTTTTCGCCTTGTCACCATTGGCTTTTGCTTGCTAGTTGGGGACTTTTATATTTAACAATATTTTTACAACATTATTTTCCTGTTATCTCTATAAAGCTACTTTGAAACAATCTGCATTGTAAAAAGCGCTATATAAATAAAGGTAACTTAATTGTGTGTGTGTATATATATATATATATATATATATATATATATATATATATATATATATATATATATATACTGTGTATATATACTGTGCGTGCATGCGTGCGTGTGTGTACGCATATATGTATTTTGACAGCAAGAGAAAATTTAAATTAAGGAAAAACTCATCTCGCATTAGCAGGTGTTTGAAATGAACTCTGGATTGACACATAGGTAAATATCATGGAACTGAAGCATCAGGATTCAATTATTGTTTATCCTTACATACACACAGTTTTTCCTTGCTAGACACAAATGCAAAGTTTTATTTTTTTGTTTGTTTGTTTTTTTGACAGCATTAGTAGCTTCTGCTTACTCAAATGAGCTAAAGTTTGGTTGAATGTCTTTGTAGTCAGTAATGCAGCTTGAGTTGTTTTGTATGTCATGAGTTTCCAGGAAAATCCCAGGAAGAGCACAAATGTTCTACCTGGAATTCTGCTGTCAAGAATATCAATTTTTTTAGACATGTTTGTGAGTTCTCAGATGTGTTCGGGAATGTGGTCTGGGACGTGTTGCTTGTCAGTCAAGTCTTATACAACCACTGTAGTGCCAAGAGTGTATAACCACTTTTGCCATTAAACATTGACAGCGTACTAGTGGAGCGCAACAAAAACATGTACTTCTAACATATTTTTTTTTCAAGATTAAATGGCAAGCCTTGCTGAAAGTCCTAGAAAATTTCTTTAATTCTTCTTTACATTTTTTTTTTTTTTTTTTTTTTTTACTGATGAATGTTTTGAGTTTGTCTTTTTCTTTGAGATTATCGCAAGCATTATTAAGAAGCAATTTCATTGGCTTTTTATAGCTTAGCTCATTATAATTTTTCCTTTAGGAAGGTAATGAAGAATATATATTCTTGTTTAAATGGAATTGATACCCTCAAAATTATTTATATCAGGAAACAGCTGTGTCATATTATTTTTATACATATATAACAATCTCTGTGCCTCATTTCTCAAAAATACCATCTAATTTCAATTCCATTTACTTATTGCAACACATCCATGTACAAACTTTTTCGTGTTTGCTTTCTTGTTTGACTTATGATATTTGACCTGAACTAAAATAGTCTTTGATGTGACAAGTTACATTATTCTTTGCATGCTCGGAATACAATGAATTCACTGTTAAAAGAACCTCCTCAACAGCTCGGGTGTGAATTAATACTTTGCACCAGTCTGGCAATAATTTCTCACCTAAATTCACTCCTTTTGGGCTGAAACTTGTTCCATCTGGTTGCATTTCAGTATCTAAGCTATCTTAATCTCTTTCTACTTGCAGTGCCACTTCTCATATCCAAAGTCCAGTATGATGATGTAGATTAAAGTAGGCATGGCACAAAACATCATGCTTATAGATATGGAAGGTGTTGATTTTGTGGATTCATTTAATTGTGTCTTTACAGCAGACTCTGTTTGGTTCAGATTCATCGCCAAAGAGCCTCAGTTTTTCTAAGGACCCGATCTTCATTTCTGAAAGAGACAGATTGCAGCAGATCAGCATGTGTGCCAGTCCAAAACAGTGGAACTGGGTCCATAGCAAAACAGTCTTTTTGTATCAGGTTACTGAATTACACACTCAAAAAAAGAAATTTCCATATCCAGATGTCGTTCAGGTTGAACCAGCTAACTTCTACTGACACTTTGGAAATGCTTGAAGATTGCAGTCAGGATTCATTCACATGACCTCTCCGCCTATGTGAAAGGAAAACATATGCAGCGTTTGAGTCTAAATCTCGTTCAGAGCTACAGTATGTACCTACGTGCATGTAAAACCACCGCTGGACACTCTGGTTCCTCTGAAATGTCTGAATCACATTCAAGCAAACCACTGACACCCACTGTGATCTCTGCTGTTTCCACTGCTAAGTCTGAGCATGCAAACAAACGGCCGTTTTTAATAGACATCTACTTTTACAACAACCCAATGCAAATTCCAGAGAGCCGGGGGGTGACCGATTTGAGAATAATGGGATAACTGAGAAACGTATAGCAGCAATTCATCCGAGACGGGAGTTATTTGCGAGGGGATTCCTGAAAACCATGCAGTCTAATTGCATTTGTTTTTCCTCTCACAATTTCATGTGTTCATGAAATGTATGACAACTGTGGTAAACTGTCTGTGGACAGCGTGGCTGTCTGCACGGAATACAGGGTCTCATATACCTCCTTCAGCCCCGGACGTTAATATGGGGACAAAAAGAAAGGTTTGCTCGTCTTTACGATTGCCTGGATTTTTACATTTCCTGATTTCATTTAGAATGAACTATTAGATAGATTCGATCATGAAAATATACAATAACAAAAAATTAACTTTAGTGTAATTTAGGGTAAATCAGGTTTATTGGGACACTTTTTGCTTTTGAGAAACAAACAGTCCAAATCAACACAAATACATCAATAATGATTATTTTCATGGCATTGCAAAGCATCATAACACAGTAAATGAATACCTATTGTGCAAAATTAACTTTTATATCGTTATATATATATATTGCATATGTGCTTGTAGCCTCCAAGATAGTTTCTTGTTTTGCTAGTCAACCCTCAAAAGCCCAACCAACAGGTTAAACACATACTTTGTTTGCCTGAATGCTCTTTTGGACGTTAGAACTGACAGATTGTGAGAAATGAAGCTGCATGGATGTCCACTGGGCAAATTCATTTGGCCTTGTCAGGAGTCGAGCCCATGAAGAATATGGGTCAAGTCGAAAAAAGAGGTCATCTGATAGGAATATGAACTAGTTCTTGATTAACTACACCTCGGGTCATTCTCAAGAGGACCTGAGACCCTAAACTGCTACAATCTCAACATAAAGGATGGTTTCATGCACAGGCTGACACATGCAATGTGTGCTGTGCAGATTATGCAACAGTCACTGAGGTGATGATGAATTTTTGATCATTTTTATCTGGATTCTTTTTTAAATAGAAATCTTTTGTAACCAAAATGCCTTTACTGTCATGTTTGATCAATTTAATGTATCCTTGCTGCAAAAGAGTATCCATTTTTTTAAAAACGAAAAAAAAAGACTGACTGACCCAATCTATTTATTATAAAAAAATTTTTTTTTTTTTTTTTTTTTTGGTAAAATAAATGTGTGCATAAAATGTGCAGACTTGGCGAGATAGGAACACAGGGGTGGGGACAGACCAAAAAGAGGAACCTCATGAAGAAAAATAAAAAAATATGTGGTAACACTTTAGTTTAGGGTCCAATTCTCACTATTAACTAGTTGCTTATTAGCATGCATATTACTAGGATATTGGCTGTTTATTAGTACTATAAATCACAAATTAATGCCAATACCTAAACTTAACAACTACCAACTATTAATAAGCAGTAAATAGGAGTTTATTGAGGAAAAAATCTTAGTTAGTTAGTTAATAGTGAGAATTACCAAATATATACACAGAATATTTTATGCAAGTTTTAAAATAGAATATGATATTTCTTTGTTGTTTGTTATTATTTTGTTATATTGTTTGTATGGTTCAATGGATCCAGTTTTTCCAGGAGCTTTTCTGACTCCTTTCCTTTCCAGCTTTTCTCTTGACCTCTGCTGGCTCAGTATTCCTCTTGACAACCTGAACAGCCCAAACAAGAAAATCATGGTGACTGCTGTGGGTCTGAATGTGCGCAGCAGCCTGGGTTTGATATGATTTGTGTTGAAGTGTTTTCCAGCATGTGTTCAGGGCCTAAAGGCCTCTGGTTCTCTGAACACCAGCCCGACCTGTCAAGACCAGCTACACACTTCCATCTGACGCCATTGTGTTCTGCCTTCACAAACGGGTAAGACAAAGACTGACAGAGATACAATGTGTTTTTCAACATCAGGATGTTTTTTACTTTCAGGAGTGACAGCAAGATTACAGCATTTCATCACTTTGCAATTCTCTGCTTTGTCAATATTTTGACAGAGGTTGTTTTGCACTTTTCTTTTTGTTAGCTAAGGTTTCAACTCCCCAGCTCAGAGAAAACACATTATCCCCCTTCATTGTTGTGCTTCTTACTGCTGTATATAAAGGTTAAGCAGGACATACATTACTAAAGCACACTGATGTGGATGTTATAGGCAGTACATCTTTTACATCTTTCTGTATTCATATTTTTATAGTATTGTATTAATTATCAATATTAATTATCAAGTGTCAAATGATTCTTCAGAATTCCTTAGGTTTGTTTGACTTGATGCGGCACTGTGCAGGGGTGCGTTTCCCAAAAGCATAGTTGCTAACCTGTTAGCAATTTAGTTGGTTGGCAATGGGAAATTGCATTGCAACCAACAAAGTTGCTAACTTAGTTAGCAACTATCGTTTTGGGAAACGCACCCCTGACCAATTGGTGCATGACATTTGTAAATATGTGGATGTCAACAGCTATCTTTCCATCCACCTATTTTTATGCACAATTTGGGATATCGCATTAAAAAAAATCTCTGAATGGAAACAACAAGAGTGAGAAAAAATTCTAGAAATGCGCAAACGATGGAAACACATTTATGGATTAAAACTCACATGACTTTACCTCAACAGTACATGTGATTTGTTTACTGGACTAACCAGTGGATCAGTTTCATTGCACAGCATCTCAATTGTTAGTTTGATCATGTCTGAAATGCCTGAGAAATGACTGTCATTGTGATTTGATTTAATTCTCTCCTAGATGCATCTCACACGATTGCGTTCGCAAACATCAGGCATCTAAACACGAGATAAGAGGACAGCGTTTATGCAACATGACATCATGACTTTTGCGTAAACATACACGCCACTTTCAAGTCAAGTGGCGTGTTATCTATACGCATTTTGAGCTATCCGCGTGTATGCGTGTATATCTACGCCGTTAAATGTCCGAGTGATTCCGCGTGTATGTACACGCCGTTAAATGTCCGAGCGAAACGAAGAAAAACCTAGATCTACATCTGGCGAGCGATATTTTTTGTCCTATGATGGTAGGGGAACACTTATTAATGGTATTAACCCCAGTGACGGGTAGGTTTAGGGACGGGGTTGGGGTAGGTCATATATTTATATATACAGTAATGTAACGTTAAGTCAACGGCGTTCATAAACACGCTGAAAAGTGATTATGCGTGTTAATAGCATGCCAAAAATGGAAATACGAATTGGCGTGTTATACATACGCTATTTCATGAGATCAGTCTGGTTTATTGCGTTTCATTTGCACACTCTGAGATGTGAGTTATTTATGATGTAAGATAAGAGTCACAGCGGCTTCCATTTATTACAGATATTTTGCGATAATTTATTTGCAGAAACGCTGCTTTATTCGCAAATGTTTTATACGATATTCGAATTTTGAACATAAGATAAATTCACAACTTTGGATGGAAATGTCACGTTTCAGTTTGGGTTTGGACTTTCTGTTTGTATTTGACCAGTTCATGTGTTCATTTGTTCTTTTTCCCGCCACTCCTTTGTTTCTATGGTTACCGTCTTCATTAGTTAATTTGGTTCAGCTGTGTGTCATTAATTATCTTGTTAAGGTTTTTGTTTGTCTATATACCCTGTGTTCTCCCTCAGTCTCTGTGCGTTCTCGTTTGTTGTAAGTGTTTTTCTCTTGCTTTTTTCCTGGTTCCTGAGTGTATGATATTAAAGTCTTCCTTCTAGAATTATTCCTCGTCGTGAGAATTTCTAAATACCACGTTACGTAACAGGAAACAGCCATTGTATTAGATAACTAATATTAAACCAACTCTCTAAGCATTTAGAGAATTAGTCCGGACCATGCAATAATATTTGCAATAGGACATGATGTCATGCTCAGGGGCTTCAAACTCACAGGTCACCAAACTTGAACTTTGGTATCCAGCAGAAGATAAAACATCTTTAGAAAGATCAAAACAAAAAAGGGTGACTGACAACGCTTATTCTCATATGACTTGAAAATATTTCATCTTTTGTGAAATAGTTTTCATAGAAAGGGTGCTTCTGCTATATCTTTGAATTAAATGTGTCTTTATTTATATTGTGTTTTCAATGCAGTGGCATTCAGTCATTTTCAAGAGTAGCTTAAGCTTTAGGCCACTGTATTATTGTACATATGGTGACCACACAGAACTTTCTCCAGCTTTGAATGATGAAGAGTTCAAATTACACATGAATAATCATTCATGTAACAAGTCTTCATTCATCTCTCTCTCTATTTCGTTTCCTCACTCTCACCTCTGGTTTGTGTTTGCACAAGGATTTTCATTCCCCAAACTATTATTCTTAGTCTAGTGCTCGTAATTCTTTTTTAAATAACAGTGGACTGTGCACTAAAGCAAGAGGGATGAATTGTTCTCAGGACTGTTGATTCAGAGGATTAAACCTGTTGACAAGTTGATACCTGTTGGAAATATATCCCAAAGACCCTCTTTTGAATGTTATGCTAAAGAAGGATTAAGGTGTTTTATGCAGAATTGTCATTTCATAACAACCCAAAACTGCATAAGACCTTAATGTGCACTTCTGTTGCACTTTTGTCTTTGTAAATGCGTTGGAGTGTATAGATGATCAAATATGAGTTAGTTTTGATGACTTGTTATAATACAAACATGTGAGAAATATCGTAAATACTAAAATGAGTATGTGTGGCCAAACTGTTGACTGTAGTGTAAATGCAGTGCATTAAAATCACATTTCTGTACATCATAGAAATGAAAAGCTTGACCTGATTTTGCCCTCAGTTTTCTGATAGCTCTTCATGGTTGTGGTTTTGTGCTTCAGTGCCTCGTGGTCCTCTCTGTCTCGTCTGTGTCCCCCGCTATGAGGTCAGCCCTGTGGAAATGCCTTTAAAACAGCAGTGGACCGAGTCATAGTGAATCTGGAAAAACATCAACCGCTGCCCCTAAACAAAGTGTTGGCAATCAATTGGCTTCCTGGGTTTCCACTCAGGCCCATCCAGACCCATGAAATGCATTTAGCCAGGTCATCTTTTTTCGAGGATTCTCTGTAATATCAATAAAGTTTGATGTGGTTTGAAAATGGTATGTGGTTAATGGATTGTGGAAATGGAGAGAGCATCATCTCAGTTCAATGACGAGCTGGCAAACTCTGTAATGTTATTTTTGCCTTTATAATGGGCAGCATTTTTGCAGGGTCCATGATTTAAGGAACATCTGCCAGAAGTTCAGACTGTAACTTAGAACGTGATTTTGATGAATTTGAATCAAGATGATGAAAAGAAAAAAAAATGCAACATCATTTGAATAGTTTTGATGACTTTACTGTAATACTAATATGTGAGAAATATCAATATTTGTAGAATATATGTATAATATAGTATAAGACTAAAGTTTTGACTTTAATATAAACTGGTGCAATTATTTGGTAAAAAGCATTGTTTTTAATATATTAATATTACGTTTTATATGACTATTTTAGTGTCCTTTTAGCAAAGTATTTATGATTATTATTATTTTAAAGTCCCCCCTGTAGTCAATGATTGTCAAGAATGGTTAGGTGATGACACATGGCAAACTGTAGAAAGTACTGTAGAAGAAGTAAATGAGACAAAGTCTGAACGGCTTAAGGAAAAATACAGGAAACAGTACCAAGAAACAAACAAAGCAGTGCGAAGGAAAACCAGAGCAGACAAGCGGGCATATCTAGAAGACCTTGCAAGTCAAGCAGAAGAGGCAGCTAGGAAAGAGGAGCAAGGAAAAGTCTACAAGATCACCTAAATAGTGAGTGACAAATACAGACGAACAACTGAGGCACCAATAGTAGACAAAAAGGGTAGCTATTGACAACTGAGTCACAACAAGAAGCTCGATGGGCAGAGCACTTTCAGGATGTTCTAAACAGACCACCACCCACAGCAGAACCAGATGCCCAGCATGCAGAGAATGACCTGGACAGTAGCATTGAACCACTAACAAAAGAAGAAATTGTCTCCATTAAGAAATGGAAAAGCCCCTGCCCAAGATAATCTGAATGCAGAGTTTTTTAAAGCAGACCCAGACCTCGCCTCCAAAATACTTCAACCATTATTCAAAACTATCTGGGAGGAAAAGGAAATACCTGATGACTGGTCGGAAGGGATTTTCATAAAGATACCTAAGAAGGGCAACTTGAGAGATTGTAACAAATGGCGCAGAATCACACTGCTATTGATACCAGGCAAAAATCATTGAGGAGCGTCTTACAGAAGCAGTAGATAAGAAACTCAGGAATGAACAGGCAGAATTCTGTAAGGGGAAGGGGTGCATTGACCAGATATTTGGACCCTTCGTAACATCATAGAACAATGCACAGAATGGCAGAGGCAAATATACATCAATTTTATCGACTTTGAAAAGCCATCCTTTAGTATACACCGAGACGTCCTCTGGAACGTCTTAAGGATGTATGGAATTCCACAACACATAGTGGACCTCATCAAGACCTTCAAATGCCGGGTAGGAAACAGTAGCCTGCATTCCAGGTAAAGACAGGAGTCAGACAAGGATGTGTGATGTCAGCATTGCTCTTCAACATCGTTATCGACTGAAGAAAAAACAAGAGGTATACGATGGGCCCTCTTCTCAGCATTGGAAGACCTTGATTTTGCTGATGATCTGGCTAGTCTCACACACTCACCAACACATGCAAGAGAAAATATCACGTCTCAGCTACTTTGCACAGCAAGTTGGCCTGATAATAAACCAGAGGAAATCTGAAGTGATGGCGCTAAACATCTCAGATCCATTACCAATACATGTGAATGGAGAAGCTCTACTAATAACAAATGAGTTCACCTTGGGAGTACTGTAACAGAATGCTAAACAACATATGAAAGTCTCAGCAGTATAGAACCAAGACAAAACTCAAATTATATCAGAGCTGCGTTCTATCCACCCTATGGTGCAGAATGCCAACTGTCAGTCTTCCACACAAGGAGTCTGAGAAGAATCTGTCGGATTTTTTGGCCAAGCAAGATATCAAATGAAGATCTATTAACAAGATGTCAACAAGACAGCATGGATAGCATCGTAACAAAGCGGCGTTGGAACTGGATTGGGCATGTTTTGAGAAGAGAGCAAGACAGCATCCCAAGAGTAGCACTTCATTGGACACCCGAAGGTAGAAGAAAGAGGTCCTTTCAAGATCACCAGGCGTCGCACAGTAGAGGAAGAAATGAAATCTATGAACCTGACATGGGGAGATGTCAGGGGGTGGAGGACCTTCGTTGCGGCACATGCCAGAGGCATAATGGGCAGGAAGTAAGTAAATGTAGTCAATAATTTTATCCCTTAAAACTCATCTTTGATCACCAAATTGACACATGAAAAGTTTTTTCCTTTTAAAAAAAATGATTCATGCCTTAAAATAGCTTGAATGTAACTCTACACCCTTGTCTCATTTTGTATACACGGTTCTATGAATATGTAAATTAGCCCCGCCTCCACTCACTCACACCAGCTCAGAGATCCACAAGTTGACATAATTGGTTACAAGGTTTGTGGTGTCAGAAACACCAGCGATTTCAATCCGAGTTTTTGAGGCTGTCTTTGATTCACTGCAGTTTTAAGGAGAAAATACTCAGCAATGGTGTTGACTTAAGAATTTGCACATGTTTTTTTTAAGGCATTAAAAATACCACATACACATATAAGCAACATTAAAAGCTTGATATTCACCACAGGGTTACTTAAAAACAAAACTGCGTATGTGCTTTTAAAAAAAAAGAATAATAAAAGTAATGAAATACTAAACCAACTAGAACTTCAATCTTCAACCTATTATACCACCAAGACATTTTGACTATAAGCTCCACAAATATATGAAAATACATTTTTTGTTCAGAAATTGAATACATGTTCATCATAGAAGAGGTGTATTCAATAAAAAAAATTAACAAATTAATACAGACAAAAAAAATTTGGTTTTATCATATCATTGACCCATATACTGGAATATATAACTTCATTATGGCCATTTGCCTTCACTAATAATTCTGCAAGAAAATTATTTTGACAACATTGAACTTAGTTTACCACAATCTGACCTTAAATCTTTGGGGTATAGACAAAAAAAGTCTTGATAGTTAGAGGAATGTCCTTAATGAAGACCAAATATGTTCCATTTGTGATTTAATGTGGTCTTTGGCTAATCAATAGAAACGGCAAAGCTGGAATAAATTATAAAGAGGGAAAAGTCAAAGACGCCAAACAAAGAGAGACTGAAAAATGAAAAGACATGGGGTAAGAGAAAAAAAAGATATGGAGAGAGAGAGAGAGATTTGACCGTGTTGACATTCTGGAGACACTGAGCTTGGAAACTGTGCAAGACTGTGGTCTCGACTGAGAGGACAAACTCACACACGTATTCTTGTGTATGCCGAAACCAGATGAGGACATACTTGGCCCAAGTGTGTGTGTGTGCGTATCCACTGAGTCCATTAAGTTCATTTGATTTTTGTCCTTTTGTTTGCTTATCAGAAATCAAATTTCTCAGTTTATGCCATTTCAAGTAAGAATATGTATGTGTTTGCATCTCTGTATCAAGTTCAAATGTTTTTTCAAATCTTTGCTCTGAGATCATTCACATCCATTATGCTATCAATTTGAAATAAACACAGTGTTTATGCAACACGGGGTAACACTTTTTTTCGATAGTCCACTTCAGACATGTCGACCAGTCATTAGAGTATTTGTGGACTGTCTGCTTAATAGCCTATCTGATAACACTTTATTTTGATTCTCCCCAATAGACATTCTTGTAAGTAACTTTGCAAGTACACGTCCACTTATTCTACTAACCTTAACCTAATGAGAGTTTGTTGACATTTAGTTGCAAATGAATGAGAGTTCGTTGGTATAGTCTAAAGTAGATAATGGAAATAAAGTGTAACCCAACATGATTCCAATGCTACTTACTTTCGTGTCAAATCGCTGCTGTTTTAGACTCGTCTTACTGCAAAAACTGTCTGCATGTTGATGAATATGTCTGCGTTTGAGTGTGTGTGACAGCTGAGAGTGTTTAGCTGCAGTAATTAAAACTAAGTGTTCTAAGGTGTAAGAGTGAGACCTCGAACCCCCACTGAGACCCCTGAGTCTGTTCAGCTCGACTACAACTGACCCTAAGGGTGTCCCAAAGGTCTGATCTGGAATCAGATGTCGTACCTTCATTCCTGTCTGCAGTTATCATGTCACAAGGCCAAACTTTCTTTGGTCCTCCTGGCAGAATTTCTCCCAGTAGGTGGGCGTCTGATGCCTTATGTTTTGATTACTTCTGGCGAGAACGATATACTAAAAGTGTAGGGAATGCAACTTCTTTCTATCTTTAATGTGTGTTTGGGGTTTTTAAAGAGGGAAAGTCACTGAAAGTCAATGAGACTGAAAGGCTTAAGTCTCCTGCTTCTCAGATAAACACCCCAGTAATCTCGAATGTCTCCACTTGAGTTTCAGAAAGAATCTCAAACTGTGCCCAGATTTACCAAGATATGAAAGTCTCCAATCAAAAATCAGAGATCTCAAACATTTCTCATCAAATCCTTTTAAAACCAATTGATCCAAGCTGTGCTAACCACATTATTTTTATTGCTCAATGTATGTCAACATATAATGAAGTCCCCAACGCTAGAAAAAAATCAACATCTGAGCTATAAATCTTTCTCTTGGTTATGATGTTTTGGTGTAATGTACAGTAATTGAGAACGATGTTCTGTACTGTACAGGTGTGGACCAAGGTGGCTGGTTTTTCTTGTTCTGTATCGTGATGAAGAGAGTAATACTCGTACATACATGCAAGTATTCAGAATGGTTTTGCGTGCAGAAGGAGGCCTGTGTGTTTGCTGTGCGGTTGGCCGTCTGCTGACTGACTCTGTGGGCAGTATTTTAAATGCAGAGGTCCGTTGAGCTTTCTACAAAAACGCAAAGCAGGAAAGCCAAAATGGTGGAGTCGCGGGAAAGTTCCCTCCGACACAGCAGTATTTGAGTGTATGCTTGCATGTGTGTATGTCTGTATTATTTTAGGGAACTTACTACTTTGTGTGCAGCAAAGAAATCAGTGCTGTTTGAGTTAATGCGTAAAGTTATGTGAATAAAATGTGTTACACAAGAATCCCATCAATGTAATCGGATTTATCATTAAACATTTGAGAAATGCTTTCATAATGACACATTTATTTCTGAAGTCAAACCCAGGTGTACTTTTAACAAAAGTCATTGTACATGTTGTAAGGTGTAATTTTATTGTTATAGAAATCTAGAGGGCCAGATTTACTAACACCTTGCGCCAGCGCAAACACTCTTTTGATGTTAAAAAACTAACTGATTGTATGAGACGTCCAAAACAAAACTAGGAACCTTAAAAATAGAATTATTAAACACTTTGGGCCAGATTTCTTTCCTTTCCAGATCCTTTCCATAATGACCAACGCAATCTAGTTAGCATCTAGTTTAAGATGTGCTATTTTTTGGGCAGTAAAACGCCAGTAAATTGAAGAGCGCAAACCTTAGTAAATCAGCTTCCATGATTAATTTAAATACTCTCCTCCCATTCATTTTTCGTCTCATTGGGAAACTCCCACAAATGCATATGCAATAAGGTCAGCTGCAAAAATAACCCTGTCCACGCTGTTTCAGAGCAAATTTTTCACTTTGTTTCTTTAGTAAATCATGGTAGTAGTTTTACATGCATCCAAGGTAAAAAAAAAAAAAACATTGCACATCTCATTTCTTAAAGAGTCTGAAAATGGTTTGTTAGAAGATTTTGAGCCCTATTTTAACGATCTGAAACGCAAGTATCAAGCACGAAGCGCAAGTAATTTTGTGGGCGGGTCTTGGGCACTGTTGCTATTTTACCGGCGGGATAAATGACTCTCGCGCCCGACGCAAGTTTAAAAGGGGTTGGTCTGAAGTAGCTTCATTAGGTGTGGTTTGGGCGTAACGTGAAATAAACCAATCAGAGCGTCATCCAACATACCATTTGTCAGATGTCCTTATATACATATGTGTCTTGCCACTATTTTATTATTATACTATTAAAATTTTGGGTAAATGTGTAAGCTAGATTTAGGCCTACATTTTTTTTACATCTTTATGGACACCACAATGATTTCCCTCATTAATATTTTTCCTTGTTATAATGTATGATTTGCAAAAATAAAAGCTGCTGCATCTGTGTTGATGAGAGAATCAAAGTGTATGCGCGTTGTGCACCCGCTACATTATGGCCAAGCATGCGCGCTTAAAATAGCATTCTGAACAACGCGCAACGCGCCACTGACTTTAGACTAGGTTTTTTCTGGTCAGTGGCGGAATTGTTTTCTGGAAAAGCAAAATAGCACTAGGGAATGTTTGCGCCGAAACACGCCTCCTTTTTGCGCCGACCCGCCTAGGAGCGCAAGTTCATTTCCTAGTTTACCGACGTGCCTCTGTGGAGGGAAAAGCCCGCTTTGCGTGGGTGCAAAATAGGAATGATACATGCGTCAGTGTACAAAGTTATTTGCGCCGGGTGCAAGATAGGGCCCCTAGTCTCTCTATACCCCTCCTTACCGAGAGCCTACTCTGCTCTGATTGGTCAGAAGGCCCAGTCTGCTGTGATTGGTCTACCTGCTTATAGCCATTAGCATATCTTAAGTTCAGCTCTTCCTCAGCGCTTGAGTGCATATGAACAGTAACGGTGGCTATGGTTTTTCCATATCAGTTTGAGCTTGAGTCTTCATCCTTTTGAAGTGCATGCAAAGTGGATTTGCTTCAGCAGTGCAGAAAACAGCGTCTTCTCGCATGTCGACAACACGAACCAAACTCTTCCAGGCCTCAACTACAACAGTGTTTGAGGGTCAAAGTAGACATTCACAGGCAGCCAATGAATCTTTTTACATTGTTGAGTAGGTTTGTAACAGGAAGTGAATTGTTGATGACTAGTTTTAGCAGTTCAGAATCGATTCTTTCTTTTAAGAGACAATAACTTTACTTGTCGAGCACTTTGATCTTTAAAACTTTGCAGACCTAATAAAAGTGTGTGTGTGCGTGCGTGTGTGTGTGTGTGTCGCGCGCGCTCGCGTGCGTCCGTGCGTGCGTCCTTGCGTGCGTGCGTGCTTGCGTGCGTGTGTGCGTGCGTGCGTGCATGTGTGTGTGTTAAGAAAGGATGATGTTTATAATGTTACAAAAGATTTCTATTTCAAATAAATGTTGTTCTTTTGACCATGTTTGTATATTCAAAAGATATAGGTGTATTTATTTAGTTATTTATCTAGCAATCTTTTTTTATTATATTGACACCCCTAAAGTTTTTGTATTTAGCATGGATGACTGATTCATAAGTACTGTAATATATTAAGTATATAGTGTATTTGCGGCATTACAATTTGTTTTTGTGTACTTGTGAGGTGGAAGGTGTTTTATTTTTTATGCAGGTTCACATCAATGAAAGTTGGTGATATTCTATGAGCCATGCAAACAACAGGCAGTGGTCTCCCTTGTCATGGAGAGCAGTTAGCCTGAAACTATATCTCTTTCACATCTTCACAGATTCTTTCTCTCTGTTCTCTCCAACACTCTCAGTTTCCCAGTTGGAGGAAATTCTATTCCACTGTATTGTGTATGGGTGGTATGAACTCATAAATTCACTTATATCCCCACACACATACAGTAACTTTCAGTGAGGGATGCTGGGAGATGTTCCCTTCCAGTGACATCTTACTTCAGCTTGTGGATGGAGTGGAAATGTGCAGCATCACAGCTCTTCTGGGCACAATGCTAATTACAAACTGACTGTATCATTTCCTGAATGCACAGTCAAACCACACACTTAATCATATTCACTGGCTTCACAATACAGAAGAGGGTTGGGAGGGGGGATCAATCATTACATCAGACGTATACAACACTCACACCAACATTTTACATTACAGTTGCTGGCCTACTATGTGGGAGTATTATGATGCTGTTAATGAACAGCATACACAGCAATGGTTCAATAAAGAGAGGGAAAGATGGAGTGGTTTGCATCTGGCCTGCAGACATGTTTAGGGCTTGTGCTCTCTGAGAATCTGGTTCCATCTCTGAGAAACAGCCACAAACACACACACACACACACACAATCTCCACTGTTCCACAGAGTTTGAAGCTACTCGTTCAGGCAGTAAACCTAAAACCTCAAGAAAAATCTTCCACATAGACCATGTATATGTTCAGCAGGTTGACGTATAAGTCTATATTACATGCAAATTCCATATTTGAGGGTGAAATCTTAACTGTTTGCATTTGCTGGTAGACATATCTAGACTTGAGTTCCTCCAGGCCAGAGATGAAGATGAAGAGATGGCATCTGTGCATCGGGTCTCTCTGTGATAATTAAGGTGTAACTGTGTACGGCTTATGAAAAGTCATATGTTTTGCAGTGCTGTGAGGCAAACTGAGCCGAAAGATGCTTTGAAATATTATCAAATTATCATATAAAATTTGTTCCAACTCTAACAACATTTTCCATGGTAACCATAAAAATACAGATATTATTACCGCAAAAAAATAGGTAGCGTACAACAGGGCTAACGGCACATCTTAAGAAAAATGTGTTTTTCACTATTCCCATAGTGTATGATTGCAGAAAAAAATAATGTATTAAACATTGATGGAGCAACAGATTTAATGTGAAAATAAATCATAAAATGGTTTATTTAAAAAAAACGTCATAGAAATGTATGAGGTGGCGAGGAAACAAAGGAACAAAGTATTTTATACATTATAGCTAAAATAATAGCCTATGTTTTTAATAATGTTATACTTGTTCAAAACAATCACTTTAGCAAAGTTTGTACTATTTTCTGTTTATTTTGATAAATAAAAGAATTCACTTTTGTTCAATAAATATATGTCATTAAAATATGTTAATGTAAAAATATATTTAAAAAATACAAGAACACAATTATTTTAAAAAGTAAAGATTCTGGAAGGATTGAAGGAGATCCCATATAATTTACAGTAGTTACAATAAATTCTATTTTTGTAAATTATATGATTATTACCATATTATTTTTAAATATGATGGTTTCATTATAAATATGGTAATTATCACCCAACTTAATAAATTATATTTACCATCTGAATCTAACCCTGTCATGTCAACAAATGGAAAAGTCAGCCAGACATTATGATGTTTATTAATGTGCCTTTAGCCCCGACAGCAGGGGCGTTATTTTTTGTTATTGAAAAACCGTCGCTTTAATTAGCTTGTACAAAATTGAAAATCATTAAGAAGATCTTTGTCTCTATATATATTTAATAAGTTTAGTGATTCTCATTTGCTCCTTAAAACTACATTTTAAAAAACATCAAATATTAGATCAAATTAGCACAGAGAAATAAGTAAGCAAAGCAAACTGATTTTTATTTTGTACTTATACATTTTAATTGCTCTTAACTTGAAATATTTGAGTAAACTAATGCATACATTCAACTTAAAAGTATCATGTAATCTCAACTTAAATATTTTAGTAGTGGAAGCTTGGATAGCTTTAACTAGCTTATTCAGTACTAAATGCTAAATTGCTAATTACTAACACAATGTTTTGATAGCATAGCATAATTACTCGAAAGAAATACCTAACAAACAAATAGAAATATTTCAAGCTGTATGAATTAAATGGTTAAAGTCTCACTGGTTCATTTCAATCTGAAAAATAACTCACAGTTTGGTGCGGGAGTAAGTTGTGAACTTAGTACGATTCTCTTCCTGTGTGTGTCTGATTCACAAGCAAGTTTGAAGCTGTTGTGTTTCCTGAATCTTTTTGACTGACTCATTAAAAAGAACATCACAGTTTTGTTTGCTGTCTGGTGTATTCTCTTACAACATAATCAGACGCAACCAATTATGGACGCATATCAAGTTTTACCAACTGGTGACTGGATTTCTATTGTCATGCATTGTCATTTTTTGTCGCAAGTAGTAAATCTTGACCACTAAAATGCAAAGGTAATTGACATATATATCAACGCATTCTCACCCCAAGGCGTCATTTAATTGCCACTTTTGACCATGCGTCAACTAACTGACGCTAAAGGGTGCTTTGAAATATTGATGACGCTTCCGTTATGGGTATGTTTAGGTATGGGGTAGGGTAGGCGCGTCTCATATTGACGCTAAAGGGTGCCATGTGCGTCGGAGGTAGACGCATGGTCAAAAGCGTCAGTTAGATGACGCCCGAGGATGAGCGTCATCTAACTGACGCTAAAGGCACCCTTTAGCGTCAGTTAGTTGACGCATGGTCAAAAGTCTCAATTATCTACGTTTGAAATGCAGAAAGTGAATGTATAAACATACAGAATGAATGGCAAACTCACTTCCACAATGGTGCGACAGGTGCGTCTGAAATACCAAAAGAAAAAGGTGTTGAATTGTCTTAGCAACCTCCAAAAGCTCTTCTTTAAAACAATGACCCTTCCCAACACACACACACACACACAAAGAGAGAGAGAGAGAGAGAGGAGAGAGAGAGAGAGAGAGAGAGAGAGAGAGAGAGAGAGAGAGAGAGAGAGAGAGAGAGAGAGAGAGAGAGAGAGAGGAGAGAGAGAGAGAGAAGAGAACAGATCAGAGAAGTATGCAGAGCATGCACCTGTATGGTAATGTTGTGAGCAGATTTCAGTGCAAAAGTGTGTGTGTGTGTGGCGGGGGGGGGGGGGGGTTTGTTTTGCGGACACAAATTTGTATAATGACATGTGTATTACACTGGTATTACAACTTTTGGGGGGTTTATGAGGACATTTCAAAAGTCCTCATAAATCAAATGGCTTAAAAAACATAAAAAACAATGTTTTATTAAAAAATTAAAATGCAGCATGTCTCCTGTGATGGGTAGGTTTAGGGAAGTAGGGCAGTGTAAGGGAATATAATATAGTGTGTGTGTGTGTGTGTGTGTGTGTGTGTGTGTGTGTGTGTGTGTGTGTGTGTGTGTGTGTGTGTGTGTGTGTGTGTGTGTGTGTGTGTGTGTGTGTGTGTGTGTGTGTGTGTGTGTGTGTGTGTGTGTGTGTGTGTGTGTGTGTGTGTGTGTGTGTGTGTGTGTGTGTGTGTGTGTGAATGACCATTGAGAGGATTTTATTGATCTCTCTGAAGCTTTACTTGAGGTCGAGTGATGAAGCAATAGTGATGGATGTACGGCTTGTGCCTTTTGTTTTTTGGTTGAGGAGGGATTGTAAAGTTAAAGTCTAAAAAAGTACACTGGAGAAGGACAGAAGTTTGACATGTGCCACGGTTGGAGAAGAGGTGGAGTTTTTAAATCGATTCTCTTCCCTCTTTAAAGGCTCTGTGAAAGGGACGGTCATTTTGGGAAAGACCTTTCAAATGGATTTTCTGCCTCTTTACAAAGAGTAGATGAGTGAAAGGGTATGAAGGGGCAGATGGAAAGAAGGAAGCTGTAAAATTGATCTCCAACTTTTAAGTGATGTGTTGAAGGTGGAAAATAGAATGTGCCGTTCTTTATAAGGTCATTTCAATGGGTGTCATTGTGAAAAACGGTGGCTCGGAGTACATAATGATCCTGATAGGATTCATTCTCCGGTATAGATGGATGGGTTAATGCCTGAGGTTTAGAAATCTAAGGAAGTGGTCAAATTTGAGGGGATGGGTCTGACAAATGTTCGTTATTTTTTAAATCCGTATCATTACTGACAGTAAGAGAAGAAGATAAAGACAGATAAAGGAATGATGAGAGAAACAGAAATAGACCGAGAGGTAAAAGCTATTGGAACATGGCGACTGTCAGGAAAGAAAAGAA
>CM070827.1:32798179-33065679 GCA_036326025.1 Chrosomus eos | reverse complement strand
GCCTTCTACTTTTAATATATTTAATGTGTAATATATTCCATGTTTATACTAAAATATATCAGATCATTTTTACATGGCTCTGAGAATAGATCAAAAGTGTGTCGGTAAAGGTTTGTTCTTCGTAATGATGGAGCTCACGCTGTCCTGAAAATAGTGACAGTTTCTCGCCTCCATGTGAGGATGAAGGTTCTGACAGGTTTAGACAGCCCTGCGTGGATGTACAGAGAGTGTGGAGCGTGTGTTTGGGTTAATGAGGACACCAAGTTTTGGCATATGTGGAGCGGTGCAGTGAGAGGAATATACCCACTTATCTCTGACATATGGCCCCTGGTGGTTGGTGTGTGTGTGTGTGTGTGTGTGTGTGTGTGTGTGTGTGTGTGTGTGTGTGTGTGTGTGTGTGTGTGTGTGTGTGTGTGTGTGTGTGTGTGTGTGTGTGTGTGTGTGTGTGTGTGTGTGTGTGTGTGTGTGTGTGTGTGTGTGTGTGTGTGTGTGTGTGTGTGTGTGTGTGTGTGTGTGTGTGTTGTGGTGCGTGCGTGCGCGTGTGTTGGGAGGCTAACATGCTGTGTATCTGTCCGGGTGGTCCAGCCTCTGTTTAATTTGTCTGTGAAACACAACGAGCGTGGGTTCTTTATGTGTCCACAAAGACCACTGCATAATACCCTGCTTCCTCGGCCACTTCCTCTGCGTTTTACTTTAATGCTGTTATCAGCAAGATCTCTGAAGTGTTGACTCTTTTTTTCCAGAAGCAACAGAAATTAGCTTGGTTATGTGATATATTTTTCAGAATTAAATTTGACCAGAATGACATTTACAGTGCAATGTAAAGAAAAAAGGCGGGGAAAGTCATTATCTGAGGGACTAATTGCACATGGTTTTGGTTAAAGCCATGAGCTCTGTGGTCACATTTAGCATTTAGATGACTTTTCTTCTCGAGAATGTCTTCTTGAAGGCTGCTTTAGTTGATATAGAGATCTTGATTTTTCATATATATGTTGGACTTTTTAAAAAAAATACTTGAAATTACATTAAAGGAGTAGTTCACTTTTAAAAAAAATTTTGGTGATAATTTACTCACCCCCATGTCATCCAAGATGTCCATGTCTTTCTTTCTTCAGTCGAAAAGAAATAAGGTTTTTGATGAAAACATTCCAGGATTTTTCTCCATATAATGGACTTCAATGGGACCCAAACGGTTCAAGGTCCAAATGACAGTTTCATGCAGCTTCAAAGGGCTTTAAACGATACCAGACGATGAATAAGGGTCTTATCCAGCGAAACGATCGGTCATTTAAAAAATAAATAAAAAAGTTTAAGTTTTATAAGCACAAATGCTCGCCTTGCTCTGTTCTGTGATGCGCGTTCATGTGACGTCACGTAATACGCAATTACGTTGAAAAGGTCACGAACGAACGTCACAAACCTTAATTTCTTTTCGACTTAAGAAAGAAAGACATGGAACAAGTAGAATAGCATTTAGTAAAATCTATCTATTTCTATTTGTATCCATTTATATCCATTCATCCATCCGTCTGTCCATCTATCTATCTATTAAAAATTGTTTTTGGTAAGTAAAATAAAGGCTAAAATATAAATATAAATATTAGAAGAACAGCTTAAACGAAAATTCGAAATGTTATCCTGGCAAATAACTGAAATAAATAAGTTGTAGTACTAAAACTTAAAATTAAATTACGTAAACCTACAAAGCAATAATAAAAAATAATTTAAAAAAATAATAATAAAAAAAATATTAGAAAAAATGACAAAAGGACAACAAAATGACTTAAATTAAAATGAAAAACTGATTTAAAAAACTGATTTAAAATATATATAAATACTATATAATACTAAATTTGAATTGATCTATAATTCAAAATATAAATGCATTTTGATGACATTTCAAAGCTTGCTGAAATAGATTATTATATCTTAGAGCATTTTAGAAATGTTAGAATATTACTACATATTATAATATAAATATTATTACAAGTGAAAGCAATCATGGTAGGAGAGCACAAGTCATTTGTTTCTAGAGGGAGAAGTGGATGCTGGGTCATTTTAGCCTGTGAATAAAAGAGATGCAACATGGGTGTCTTTTGTACGAAATAAAGGCATATAAAATCAAAATTAGGCTAAAAGTCTTTAGAGAAATCATAAAACTGGTCCCACAAACAGCAACTCTCCTGGCCTGAGCTAAACATGCGTTACATATCTGAAAGTACCTGGCATGGATTATCAGTGTTGCAAGAAAATGAAAGAATAGCCAAAAGAAAACATTGTGCAATGTTGTGCACTGGCAAAAAACAGGCCTCCCGCTTTCTTTAACAGTTCACCCAAAAAATTACAATTCTGTTATTTTTTACTCACTCTCATATCGTTTCAAACTTCTATAGCAAAAACATCTAATAATTTGTTGTGTTTAACATAAAAAGGAATGTTATGTGACACAAGTACTTTTTATTTTTGGGTGAACTGTCCCTTTAAGGAGTGTGAATCTTCTGTATTGTAGAGGATTAGGGCCACAGATCATTCACAGAAGTTCATCTGTGGGCACGGTTTAAATTAGCCCCGTTAGTTCTATTCCTGGATTTAATACTATACTTTCCGGCAAATGCTTATGCATTTGGATTTCAGTTTTGACAGTTTACACCTGACCACCTTAAGACTGTTACATCACATAGGCCTACATCAGAAGAAATACAGAGGAGTGTTCAGCTTGGCGAAGCTTGTTTATTTGTATTTATATTTTTCAGCTGTTCTGAAAAAGGTCAAGCATCAGTGGTCTCTTCCACTTTTTGTGGGGGTGAAAAAAAAGTGCTTTTTTTTTTTTGCCAGAAAAAAAAATGAAGATTTTGTGTCAGTTTTTTTTTTTTTAAGGAAGTATTTCTATACAAGTAACTTTGTCAGCTTGGGAAAAGATACAGTACATTGTGACAACTTCTAAAAGTTTTCCATTCACATATTAAACATAGCCCTCGGCTAAAGGTCACCGTTGACATTGATTCTCCTCTGAATACCTTTTATAGTCCAGGATCTGTTTCTAGGTAACAAAACCTGAAGAATAAGGTTTTATAACTTTAAAAGTTTTGTTTTTCTCCCTAGTGTATATTTCCTTTCTATGTCAGAATTTTTTAGAGTGCATATGAATTCACTGTGTCATCATCTTTATTTAACAATATAAATATGCAATGCATTGTGATGTGATCCATGCCGAAAAGTTTGTGCCAACCTCCAGCGATGTCATTTATGGTACGGCTGCCACAACTGTATTGTTTCAGCGCTCTCTCCTCTCTATCTGTCTGTGATAAACGTGAACAGTGGGCAAAAAAAAGGAAAATCAGTTCCCTGTAACATTTTCAAAAATTTTCAACTTTATGATGCCAAGACCAGGACAAGACCCAAGAAATAAACACGTTACTGCAAGCTTACAGTGGCTTTGTTCCAAAACCTAGTGAACTGTCTATATAGCCAGCATCCTAACCTCATAAACGACTGATTTATTTTGGAATGCTTAACAAGACAAATAGCAGGACAAACGTCAAAAAAAAAAAAAAAATGCATGCAAAGTTCACAGAAACTCATTTATGACGCTGAAGCAGTGTTGGGGAAAGTAATGCGTTTAGAGACTATTTAGACTATATGTCCTTACACATTCTCGTCCAATATTTTCGCATCTTAAAAAATAAATTGCACGTTTTAAATAAAGACCTCACGTTGGGTCAATCACGTTTATATACTGCCTCCGAAACTTTCTTCTGTCATAAAAAAAATTTGGATTGGGTTCGATTTTCTGCATTTTTCGCATCCGTTGCAAGCATTTTGAGAGCTATTTTGACAATTCAGAGTCATCAAATGCGAAAAAACACACACGAAATGTCAGAATCCGCTTTTGCAAGTTTAACGACGGGAAAAAATGGCCGGCGCACCCGGCGCATGGTCTAAAAGGGTTGTCCCTATTCTCTTAATGAGTAATGGGTGTGTTTTGGACGTAACGTGCAAAAAAACAATCAGAGAAAAATATGAAATCATAAAAATTCTATTATTAAACTTCGTCCGTGGCTATAGACATCTTTTTAAAATTATATTAAAAATATTTAATCATAATTCATTTTTATTAATACTTTTCAGCATTGAATGAATGACTTATTTTTGAGATTTTTCTTGTTTGTACGTGGATTTACTTGTTTTACTGGGCTCAGTGTAGTGCACTCTGGGATTAGAATTTAGCCAAAATGAAATATTTTAGAAGACAGCATAATGCTGTAACATTCTACATACACATATGAAGCCTAATGAGTTTGCTGTACACCGGAAAGCAAAGGCCCTGTTTCCCATAAGCAATCAGTCATTTACTAATTATGAGGTTGACATCAGGATTCATTTGCTTGATGTTGAGTAATGTCCAATAGTCATGAGGAAGTTGTCTGTTCTGTTGAAGATCTATTGTGACCTGTCCTGTCTGGCTTACCTGTTATGAAATACAGCTGTTGCAGACGTCACATACCTCACTTTCAGGAACAAACTGGATTGAACTAGGAGGTTGAAGGTGGTACAATCCAACAAATCCTGGTGGATGTGTGTCATATAAGTGTTTCAGAGAAGTGAGTAAAGCTAGAGTGATTGTGCAATACTAGAAAGTGAAGATTTCATTATGTCCTGCCATTTTGATGGTATAAGTAAAACATGTATCTTATAGATCTCAAAATAAAATGTAAGATTGTATTGCAAAAAATTGTGTGTGTGTGTGTGTGTGTGTGTGTGTGTGTGTGTGTGTGTGTGTGTGTGTGTGTGTGTGTGTGTGTGTGTGTGTGTGTGTGTGTGTGTGTGTGTGTGTGTGTGTGTGTGTGTGTGTGTGTGTGTGTGTGTGTGTGTGTGTGTGTGTGTGTGTGTGTGTGTGTGTGTGTGTGTGTGTGTGTGTGTGTGTGTGTGTGTGTGTGTGTTGTAAAATATGTATTGTTTTTGCATAATTAACACTGTCAAATTAGTTCCAATTAGACGTAAAGTTTTAAAAACCCGAAGAGGAAACTTGAAAATTAACTAACACATGATTTAGAAGTAATGGAATTGGCATTATCATTATCAAAGTGAAAAGAGTTAAGATCTTTCTTAAGTTACTAACTAATTGTATCCCCTTTGATGTATTTCTATTTGTTGTTTAGTTCGGATCATTATTAAAAGGATAGATAGAGGAGACTTGAGCCCCATGATTTGTGCTATGAGAGGGACATGAATTATGTATTAGCATTCAGCAGAAGTAACTGCTGTTTTGACAAGAGTGCTAAAATGCCTGCTGGCTCTTCTTGACACTGTCAACAGACAGTGTGTGTATCGTGCAATACACAATCACAAGTGTGTATGTGTGATAGTGAAACTAGATTGAAGATGTGAGGTGCACACTAGACATTACTAGAATGAAAAATGATTTCCTAAATAAGCATGGACAGCAAACTACTTTATTTTTTTTTATTTTTTTTACATTACATTGTGTCCAAATATGCATACTTCCCTAGTGTGCAAAAAGTAGCATGTCAAATAAGAAGACTATTCAAATACACATTGAACAACACCAAGATGACCTGCATGCCTATGTAGGCTGCTCAGTGTTTAAAAAGAAGTTAATCAAATTAAGTGTGTTAAAAGTAATTCAAACACAGCATCATTTTAGGAGCAAATGATTTGTTTGACTCTTCTCTGTTGGAGGTTAGCTAATTTATCAGTATCAACTGTATAAACTAAAGAAAACAAATGAAGACAGGCCAAATTGGATTGACTAAAGACTAGTCTAACTTGCATATCGAGTATGTGTGAAAGTGTCAATGGCTTGTTCTTTATAGAAACTTTTGTTGATTGTGGAAGATGAAAGCATTTATAGCCTAAGTGTTAAAAGGGGGCATTTCGAACATTTAGCACTCAAAGTTCGCTCGTATAATTCAATCAGAACGCGATGTCCTTTGACTGTCCGTGAGGAAATCGATGTTAAACTTTTATTATAAATCATTTGGTGTTCCATAACAGGTCAGGTTTCCGAGAAAACTAAATTACAGTATATTCAGGATAAATGTTAACAATCGATTCCACAACCTCAGTCTGAGCTACAAACTACAGTACATCTGTAGAGGGCGATCGACTGCTTCTCCGCTGTAGGGAAAATGCCTGTGAGTTGATTGGCTGTGAGGAAATGTAGGCGTGGCTTGGGCGAAGGTCTTTCTACAAAACCAAAATGCGATGCGAAGAAAGTTTCATTCAGCACTGACAAGATAGATAACAGACGCAGAACTCTTGATTTATTGTCAATCTTTGTAGCGCTGAGTACAAACTGCATATTAACTAGCTTAAGAGCAGTTTCTAGCAACACGGCTCAACGGGAACAGGGCTTTAGAAGAAACATTACCTATTGCTGGTTATTTTCTTAATTTGGATTGAATCACAGAGGGTCTATAATGGATCTGGTGTGGCTTTTATACATCGCAGCGAGTATGTGCGCTTTGCTCGCCTCTGCTGAGAGACACACTGTTTTCTGGAATAGTTCCAACCCTAAGTAAGTAGGCTAAAGTACTTTTTTTTAAACCACGTTTCATTGTAAAATAATGTTTCATTGTAATGTGATAATGCTTAATGTTATTTACTTTACGCTGAAACGCTGCTAGTTAATATATTTTTTGCGCACTCCAGCATAATTTGTCTTTTGATTGTTTACTTTTAGGGTTTATGTAAATTGTCAAAACTTTTTCCTCTATGTGTGTGAATGTTTCTTTGCAGCTTAATGCTTATGGTCAGTGTATTTGGTAGGTCTGCAGAATTGGAGACTCGAGCTTGTTTACATTATGGATGCGTTTTGACGTTGCGGTGTTACATCTTTACCTGTAACAGATTGCATAATCCTGGCACTCTTATTGCGTCATAATCTCTCTACTACCCATCACCGGAATGTTTGTTTGTGTCCTGTGTATAGGCTACATGTGATCCGGAATGAAATCTGCATCTAAGACGAATTGATGCTTGCTGTGTGTGTGCTGACTATGCTCGTTATCGTACAATAGTAGCCTAATAGTTTAATGAATATGGATTTGGCCATATTCATTAAATGTAAACTCAACAATAAGGTACCCTCACGGTCTTGCCATAGGCTATATTTGTCAGATTAAGACTGAATCGAGAAATACGAGGAAACTTCCAGGAGTGTTTTGCTTTTTTGACGTGTGGCTATGAGTCAGCAAAGTGTTGAAATAGGTGCTGACTGCTGAGAGGCTTTCCCGATGATTGATACGCGCAGAGCTGGTGACTGGAGCTGGGATTGCAAAACTCGAATTGCCGATACGAGGCATAAGCGAACGAATCAATTCTGAATGTTTGTAAAGATTCGGTTGAACCGAGTCACTGAGCGTTTGCGATGGACTGAAAGGAGAACTTTGTTTCAGAGTATACAATGTAAGGTGGTAGTACTATCTATTTCCAGCTGGTAGGAAATTTAATCTGTCTAAACAAACTCTAACAAAATAGTGTATGTAACTAAATACAGCAATATTTAACCAAATATTAAACCACACAAAAGCATATTAATTTTCTCGCATGGACTGAGAACACTTTTGAGTGATGATTCAAATGAGTCCATGATTTTAACCAGTTCACTGAAACGAACCGTTCAGATTTGAATCAGATTTCTTAAAGCTAAACCTGGCAAATAAGATGAGTAATGATTTAGTCATTTTTGAACAATTGGTGTTAATATTCTATTATTCCAAGAGCCTGAAGGGATTAGTGTAGAAATGCTGATAACAGACAGAAAAGAATTAGAGCATCTGCTCCTCCACACACAGTCACACACACACACACACCACACACACACACACACACACACACACACACACACACACACACACACACACACACACACACACACACACACACATTTAACCCATCCACTCTTCTTAGAACAATAAGCATAAGGTGTAATGACTGCGTCAATATCCAAACATCAGTGATAATTTTAGTGCCTGTGTAACACACTTACTATTTTTATTCCACATCTTAATCTTTCCCCTCTCTCTCTCTCTGTGATCCTGTTTTCATAGAAATACTAGAGGGGCTGGGGGAGATGCTTTCTTTTTTTTCTGCCTTTCTGCACTTTTTTTTCCTGCATTTCCTTCTTTCAAAACCACAAAGGAAATATAGTCTGGTAAATATCATAAAGTGATTGCATTTGTGCATTTGTGTCTCTGATGCACATGTTTGACAGAGTGCACATGTGCGTGTAGGTGTGTATAAGCCTTGGGGGAAGGATGACTCTAGGGTCGACAGACCATTGCAGCTGAGCACGCTTTGTTTTTCAGTCAGGCCGTGTCAACGCGCATGTTTGAATTTGTTGGTGCATGTTCTTGATGTGCTTGCAGCTGCTTGCTGAAACACATGTGTTGTAGTGTTGCTCACGGTCAATAGTTGATCAACTGGAAGGTGTGTTTCAGTGGGAGCTGATTAAGGAGTGTCCTGATGAGCTGTTGTATCTCAGCACTTGTTTATGATTCACTGACTCACTCGTATTATTTATTAACCAAACTTCCTCTATTAAATTCTCTGTGCACTCCTGAAGAGTGTGTTTTTCTCTGTTTGACCATTTGGAAGTACATTTATATGACTTGTAATTTATTAAAGGAATGGTTTACCCAAAAATGTAATTATTTATTCGTATTGTTGAAAGCAGAAAGCGACAGAAAGCAGTGCACCATCAAATATCAAGAGTTCCAAACGACTATATAAGATTTCTGAAGTCAAAATGTGCCCTAGATTTCTTTGGCATGTTAATGAAAATTCATGAGATGAAGACAAAGTCCAATTCATGAACAATTCATTCTTTTAAGTGGAATATTTTCAATGTTCAATCAGTTTATCCAGTTCAAAAAACTTGTTTGTTCATGAATCAAATTCTCACCAACTCAATGATCTGGTCCTAATGATTATTTTTGTTTTGGTTTTCACTTTAGCTACTGTATGACATCAGAAGATTTGGAATATAGTACATAATGCACACATTAACCACTTTTACGATCTTTTTTTTTCATTGTTTTATGATTTTTGAAGCTTGAAAGCTCCAGTCAATGATCTATTTGTTCTAATAGAAGACTAGTACACTGTTCACAATTCTTTCCTTTTATGTTCCATGTAAGGACAAGAGAGGAAGTAAAAAAATGACAGAAATTTCATGTTGTTGAATGAACTAATCTTTACATATTACTCGTGAATGCTAAAACTTTTCTGTAATTGTTGTTCTTGTTATTTGATCATCACTCAAAGGCTTATAGAGATTTCTTCTCTTTCTGTATCTTTCTTCTCTTTCTTTGGCCTCTCTCTCTCTCCTACAGTACCTGTCCTTCCCAAACCTCCTCCCTTTCCTCTGGCTGCGTGCCCCGTACCGCATGGTTAACTGGCACAAAGTTCAACCTCTCCTCTGCTCCTTTTCTTTAACTCTTTCCCTCTATCGTTTCGCTCTTCCCCGATCCCATCAGTCCCCCAAAACTCTCTGACCTCCTCACATTTTTGTTTCTTCTCCGCTTGTCCACGATCACCCCATTGTGTTACTGTTTCACCCTGTAAAAAGGCCTTTTACATGGTTTAATTCAGCCAGAAATGGGGCTTTCTTGGTTTTCTACCAAAAATGTCCCATTCACTTGTGTTTTTTTCCAGGGAACGGGGCTTTTTGCTTGTGGGGTTTTGCCAGCTAAGTGCTTTTTTGTTATACGTTCCAGCCAAATTAGCACGCTCCCACTGCAGATCTGCGACGGAACAAAACCAGGGGCTAGTGTGACCAATTGCGGGGCAGAGTTCACAGCCGAAATGAAGTGCCATTCATGCGGTGTGTCTGTCACTGTGCGCGTCTGTAGATGTGTGCGGAGAGGAGAAGTGGAGATAGAAACCGGTGATAAAGTGCCATTTTGCTTTTGTCTACATGTCACTTAGCATTAAACACATCAGATCTGTGTGTGTGTGCGTGTTACACTGACAGTGAGAGAGTGAGTGATGAAGTGCCATTCACTCTCTGTAGTCTGTCACTCTCTCTGGTGGCCTTCAAATAGGGAGCCGCCACTCGATCCCACCTCTCTCCCGATCTCCTGTCTGGCTTCTCCCTCGTTCGCTTTTATCTCAGCCATACACGCCAGTGCTTTTCATCCTTTTATTCGGTTCCTGTCCTTATTTCCTTTCCCTCTGTGAAAGAAGGAAGAAAAAGATGTGTTGATTTTTTTTCCTTTGCCTTTCTTTAACAGTTTTGGCAGCCATAAACACCAGTCTGTCTCACTCCCCTTTTCTCCTCCCTTTCACCTTCTTCATGCCTATTCCGTCCATTCTCTGACTCTGAATTCTGCGATATCCACAGAATTCAAATGGCCGTCATTCACAAAGCTCTACAGATTCTTGCCCATTGAGTGCTTGTTTTGTAGCTAGTTTAGTGCACATTTACATTTACCCAGAAATGAAAATGGTCATTGTTTACTCACCCTTATGTCCATAGGCACCAATCCATGTGATTGGGAGCTCAAGCACCCACAGAAAAACACAAGATATTCTCCATTCGGTTTAACCAATAACATTTTTTATTGAGATTCGAGATCCTCTCTGATTGATGGATCTCCCAATTGGCATAGGCAATATAGGCAGCCATCTAGGGTGGCATGGGGCACTATAAAGGGCACACGCAGCTTCATGGAGTATGGGCACCAAACAGGCAGAAACATAAATCGGCACTTAAGTCCTTCTAAATCTATATGACTTACTTCGAAAAACAAATGAAGACCAAGGAAGTACTATATTTGTTGAGTTCTATGGTTATATATAAATATGTTTCCTTATGTTTTATGAAGCGTGAAAGTTTTGGGGAATTGACTTTCAATGGAGGGACCAAAATTTCGAAGATGAAAAACAAACATTTGACACTTTAACAAATATTTAAGATAAATAAACCCATTCCGCAGAATTGACCTCTTCATTCCCTCCATTCCTTCTCCAGATTGTAATCAGCTTTTAATCTGTCGTCTTGTGAATTGAATCTGGCTTTTTTGCGCTGATTGCTGAACCATGATAATCTTTTCCAGCAGAGTACTTGTCCTTTCAGGCTTCTATACACAGGCAGAAGTGTTTTCTTTAGTAATTACTTATAATGTATAACAAATTGTATGATATTTGTCAAATCATGAGGGATTTAAGACAGGGACAAACCTGAGTGGGCAAGTGAACTCTGTCCAAAGGTTCAGGAGACGGCCTTTTTTCCTCGTTAAACTTGAGTTTCCTGGCCAAGTGTTTTCCCGGGAAAATGGCACATCCTGCACGTACAATAAACAATACCTTTCTCACACACTCGCGCACGCAAGCAACCCGCTTCTTACACAAGTCTCAGATACACACTTCCTCGTACACACGCATACTCTTTGAATTATTATTCACATGAGTTAAAGGGCTTGGGAAAGTGATAGTTTTGTCTACAGCTCAGTATCAAGAAAACATGTGCCTTTATGTTTTCCATCTCTCCCATTTGTCCCTCCCTACTTTCCCACACACATCGTTTTAGATATTTGTTCATTGCACCTGCAGTAATAATACTGTTATCTTTCTGTATTTCATACTAGCATTTCATATCCTTGTGATTCCCAGAATTGTTCTTCCTTCTCACAGTCATTCCTTTTCCTTCCTTTCAACTTATTCTTGAACATCTTTGATTTATCTTAAATGTAATCAGTACCTTTCATATTAAAGAACACATGTCCAGCCGAATGTATTTAAAGGTGTATTTAACTGCTTATTACAATCATACGCTAAGTATTTGTCAGGAATGTGTTATGTTTGCACGTGTATGTGTGTTGTGTTAGGATCTTGTTGTCACAATCTCAACCCCATGAGTTTTTGTCTCCGGCACTCTTGTTGTTTGTACTGTTCTTAAATGAACTGGTATGAAGGTGACGGTTCATTCCCACGACACGTTGCACGCATTTTATCACAACACGGTCCGAGAGGCCACTCCCCCTGCTGGATGGCTAATGCTTAAACAATGCAAGGAACTACTGAATACATTTTCATAGCGATATGAGTCCCCTTGTATGATTCTCATTTTTCTTTACACCGACTGCTCCCGTGTTTCTAATTATTTATGTAATTTATTTATACATGAGTGGAGATCAGAGCTGGGCAGAGCAAATTGGAACAGTTGACCAGTCGGGACTGTAGTAGACTGTACAGATCGGACAAAATGAATCAGACGACTAATTCCTAAGGCAGTTTTTAACACACCACCATACCTATTAAGAGTTCAGGAATGTAGCGTATGTTATTATTCACACCTTAGATTATCAGATATATTTGGTTTAAAAAATGGTGAAACTGCATTTGAGTAGATCACATGCCATTTCTTTACAAATAAGAAAAGAGTTCAGTCATTTGAGAAAGCAAATCTGACACCTTATCAGTGGTGCTGAGAGACAAAAGAAAGATTGAGCGATTTGAAGGGACAGAAAAAAAGATTGATGTGGATAAGATGAATGTAAACAAGATGGATTGAAAAAACCCCAGTGTGGAATATTGTCTTGAATGGGGGAACCGGTCGATTTTTGGTTGCCATGGCAGTCGTAAAGGGCCAGAGTTAGTGTCCACAAACGTAGGTCACTAACCAACATACCGTGAATTCCAGCGAGACGGTTTATGATTGGTTGAGAGCGCCTTGGGGGCGGGGTTGCAGGGAGAATGAATGGGGGATCAAACAGGCTTATTGAGTGCTGAGAGACAAACCGAGGGAGTGGACAGAGATGGATGGATAGAAGAAAAGATGAAAGAACAGGACTGGTCCGAGTCAGGGCAAGGACAAGCACAAGAGCCGGCTGCGTTATTTGGTGTATCAAAGGATTTTTTGCTTTTTTCCTTTCTTCACATTCTTTATCTCTCTTACACCTGCACAGTACAAAGCTTTTTTTTTTTTTTTTTTTTTTTAAATATAGACAAAACTTTCTCTTTCCAGTACAAACTGCCACACCAACTCCTTTTTCCTTCTATCGCTCTTTCTATCTCCCGCCAGTCTTTGTTGCATTTCCAACCAAACCACTCCACTGTAACACTCCAACTGTGTTTCAGAACAATACAGAGCTTGCTATGGGCCCCTCATCTCTCTCTCTCTTTCTGCTTGCATTAAACTGAATGAGGCCCCTGGCCCCTCGGCAACCTAGGCCGGGTAATC
Organism: Chrosomus eos; assembly: GCA_036326025.1. Lineage (NCBI taxonomy): Eukaryota > Metazoa > Chordata > Actinopteri > Cypriniformes > Leuciscidae > Chrosomus > Chrosomus eos. Next base: position 33,052,472 of record CM070827.1, on the reverse strand, counting down.
CCGGAGCACAGAGCACCCAATGATCCTGCCGCACTGCATTCCGAACCAGTCACCCAGAACAACAGAGCCTGCATTAGCACTGAATTAAAACGGCAGAGGTTTCAGAGGCTAATGATAGTCATTTTAGCCAGCAAACGCAGGTGTGAGGGCTAGAATGAAGGATGGATATTTGAACAGATCCGGGGTCAGAATTTTGTTAATTACCGTTTAGACTGTAGTATCAGGTGGTGAAAGCTACAAAAGATCACAGATCGAATGACAGGGATGTTGGTGGGCCTATTGTTGGAGAATGTGTGTGTGTGTGTTTGAATACACCAGACCTTCCCTTTTAAACAGGTGAATGTGGAAAGAATGTTAACTTGTGCATTTCCTAGGGTATTAACCAACATCCCTGCTTCAGTGTGTGTGTTATAAGTGTGTTAAGGTCTGCACTGCTGACTGCGAGCATTTCCTCAACCTCTCACCCCCCACTGATCATCCCCCCTTTCTCTGAGCTCCAACATTCCAGCGAGTGATAGAGTGTTGAAATGAGAGAGGGAGAGGGAGGAGAGACCAATTGATAGACTGACTTAGAGGGGGTAAAAAAGAACAACAACGACAAAACTTTGAACTAAAGATTAAGAGACCTGAGATTAACTCTACAGTTGCCCATTTGGCATCAGGTCAGTTCTATTGGCTGAAAATTCCACTGATATTTACAGGAAGATGAGTTCAGAATCAAAGAACTTCAGCTATTCACATTTTACGGTAAGCACGGACGTGACTCACAAGCACCCGCATTTGTCCACCAAGTTTCAGTCTTCCTTAATGAAGCAAATAGTTCATTCATTCATTCACATTTTCACTCTAATAATTAACTCCACAATCTAATAATGTATCTATAACTATTTTCTTAGACTTAGATTTAGATTTGTCACTGCTTTGGCAATACATGGATAATACTAATAAACATAGTAATTTACATGTTTAAGACAAAGATACACAACCTTGCAACCATTAACAAGCCTCTTTTGAAGCCCAGGACAAAGACAGAACAAAGCATAAAGGATTTAAGTTCATCTATGGATGCTCAAGTTGAGCCCAGTATATGTGATGAATGATGCAAGAATGAGCGGATGGCATTACTGTATGAATTAAGCCTTTGATAAAGTAACTGTAGCGTTTGAAAGAACACTGGCGTAGGGAGCACCCGCTGACCCCTGTATTGAGACAGTCCATCCCCCACTGCTTTCTCCCACCCTCCCCACTGACTCCCAGCCCCCGGAGGCTGAGGGGGGGAGCAGCATAATTGCCCCCCTCTGGGACCACTTTAATTCCAGTCTTTGTGTTTTAATTGCCCCCCCTACCGACCCCTTTTTGATGAACACATTGGGGCCATACCACAAACAGATTTTAATCAGGGTGTGTTTGTGTCTGTGTGCTGGTGCAGCAGATGTCTGCTCCCAAGCATCTGGTGACAGCAGTTAAAGAATGTGAGACATAAATTATTATTGGCGGTGAGGTATATTTGCTTCAATCATCAAACAAAGATGTATCAGTAAGTATGTGACTGCTGTACACGGCCACCAGATAATTGAAGTGTGTGACTGGGAGTGCTAAGTTTGGATTTGTGTGTGTGTGTATGTATGTATCTGCAGTGAGTGAAAGCAGCAAGCCAATTAGACGGGGCTGTATGTGTGTGTAAGACTAGAAGGGGTCTGGAGCCAGATCGTCTGTCCTAAGACCAAGGGCCCCCCCATCAACAAACAAGAAAAAGAGAGAGCGAGAGAGACTCAGCAGACTTTGATCATCGACCAGACGTGTGGATGTTGTCACACACCGACAGAAACACCCAATTCTGGGAAATAACGCTGCTGGCATTTACAGCAGACAGGGAGGAAAACTGAAATTCTCCAGAATCTACGAGGATTACAGTTAGTGTCTATGACGCTCATGTTGGCCCTTGAGATGTTTGTGATCCAGTATTTCAATATTTCAACTGATTCTTTTCAACGCTTCTTCATTATAAGTAATGGCGATGTTTCCAGATGGAAACTGCAAGTCTAGATGTTTTAGATTTAAAAAACACAATTCAAAGTATCAATCACATCATTAAGGTAACCTGTGCAAGTTACAAATATGTTTAGTACTTAGTTATTATTTTCTAAATTATCGTTATTGATTTTTCCGAACAATTCATCCATGCATGTTTCATTTAAAAAACTATTCACATCAAAATGTGATAAATTGATATTCTGATGAAATTACAGACTTTTCTCTGGTTATGTATGCCCACATAAACCCTGGCATTTTTTTTACTTCTCCATCCAATCAACCAATGGAAAGAACCAAGACCCCGCCCAACATTTAGTCCCCCGCCAGTCCTTTTTACTCGGATGTACGTCACAATACAGAAGAAGGGCTGCAAGGGCTAGGAAGCATCACTCACAAAACTTCACATTTAATAGCAAATCTCTGACTGCAAAAAAATTGATTCCACAAGAGAGAGATACTTTTGAGAGTATGAGAAGTGAACCTGATCACCATCCAAAAAGTTGCGCCTGGGGAGCCCAAAAAAGGTTTTATAGCTGATTTTAGACCTGGCTTATGGTTGAGCTCATAATGAAAATGTCTGAACCTGAGCTGAGCTCAGAAACGAACATATGGAAGCTAAAGTGGCATCCGATGATGGATGGATGTATAAATAAACAAGGGCTTTCTTTCTACCTCTGGCATTCTTCTATCAGTGGGCAGCACATAAACAGAGATAGCACACTGCCAGAAGAGCTACAGGAGCAGAACTAAGAATGAAGCAAATGCTGGAGAGAGGGAGGGAATGGAGAGAAGCAGACAGGCAGACTGTCTCCGCCACCTCCCTCCGTGTGTCAAATGAAAGGGAGAAGTGTGGCGTAGACTGGGTGTGTATGACTCCGTCAGCCGGAGTGCGTGTGTTTATCTGTAATGAGTAAGGGAGTGTTGACTAAACGCAGATTTATTTCTCTATTTGTGTTTGTGAGTCTGAGCGTGTGTAGTCAATAGTCATCACCTGGTGATGCAACCTGACAGATTGCAAATGTCTGCACAAATAAGACTCTGCTCTCACGAGGCGAGCGAGATCAATACATAGCAAACATTCACGCCAACATGTCCATGTTCCTGCCGTTTTCACCAGTTCTGACCTATTCTCTGTGTACGGACAGCATGCGGTTCGATCAATGAACCGATGTTTAGAATAATCTATATTCATGCATCAGTCCCGGCTCTTCTTCTGCAAAGAAATCAACGCACTCATCTGTCTTTCCATTGTTCGCATTTTTTGGCTTTTCTTCCTCTCCGCCATCCCTTTGTGATTTGCCGTCTGGTCGTCTTTGAGATGGTATTGTAGATCAATGCAAGGGCAATTGAAAATGTGATTGCATTAGGCTTGGCATTCAAGTCACTCGCTCTGTGAAAGTTCTCTAAATGAAGAATTCATGTCACCACTGAGAGTGATATCCTCGAGTTATTCTCGTTTTCTTGCAGCTTGTTTTCTGCCGATCTAGATGATCTTGTCTCCCAAAATTGAGTTTTAAAGCTTATTTATGCATTTGCTTCATTGCATTGCTCTTTTACGAAAAAAATATTTATGAAATCCCTCTTATTCTTTCAGGTTCCGATGGAACAGCTATGCGGTTGAGGTACGCCTGAACGACTACCTAGACATCGTGTGCCCTCACTACCCACTGGGCGAAGTGCCGTCACAGGATGCCGAGCGCTACGTGCTCTACATGGTGGAACGTGAAGACTACGACTCCTGTCGTCCACAATCTTACGACCAGATGCGCTGGGAATGTGGCCACCCTTTCGCCCCTCACGCACCCGAAAAGTTCTCTGAGAAGTTCCAGCGCTTCACGCCATTCACTCTGGGAAAAGAGTTCCGACAGGGCGAGAGCTACTACTACATCTGTGAGTACAGCCCTTAAAAAGTCAGCTTGCACTTAAGCTATGAATGTGAACATGTATGGTGGATCGTTGTGTAGAATGGTTAGGGGTGGAAATGTTTTTGAACATCTGAAAACCGGTTATAGATTTATTGCCCCACAAACCATACGCTGAATGCTAAGTCTGTGAGTCACATTTGAGTCCTTTTTTAGCACCACAGTAATGAATACATTTCAATTTGTGTTGCGGACTGCTAAACTGGCAGCAGAACCACTACGTGTCTTTCTGGCATCCCAACGGGCTATCCTTGGGGAGTTTGGGCTGTCAGAAACATAAGGAGAGCAATTCAGCGAGCATGTAGACTAGTATATGGATGTATAGAATTAACAATGGTGAAATTTGACAACCCAATATAGACCCTTCTAGGAAAGCGTACTTCTAAAAGGCTAATTCTGCAGTTAAGGGTAGAACGTTTTATGGATAAAATGCATTGGATCCACTTTTATGGTGTGGAAAGATCCATGTCAAAAGCACAACTAAACCCAATGTTCGCAATTTTTCGAGTTTTTGTCAATGGATTTGCAGCTCTGCCACAGTGTAAACTTTAGTGTGCACTACTGTCGTAAAATAGATCAGACACAGGTCACAGGTCCAGGTGTCTGCTAAAGAGAAGTGGATTAGCCACTACACGTCTAACACTATTAACCTCCTTTCTAATTAACCTGTCTGCTACCCATTTACCTCCCTATTATCCTTTTATCTTACTCTATCCTGATGACCTTCTCTTTTTTTGCCTTGCAGCCAAACCACTGCACCACCACGGAGAGGAGTGTATGAGACTCAGAGTAGACGTAGTTGCCAATGATGGTGAGTATCGCCACCCTGGTGGTGTGTAGGGAACTTGCAGATCATGATACTTTGCATTTTATTTTGCATTTCAGTTGATCTGTGTATTCACTAGTGTTTTCTTCTATTCAGGTTCTCAAGAAGCCAGGGTTGGCACAGGAAGTGGATCTAAGGTGGGCACAGGGGCAGGAGCTAACACACCGTCTAATCGGTTACCAGCAGGTACGGTCACATCGATTGAAGTTTTAAGGGGATAGTTCACACAAAACTGAAAATTCTGTCAATAATTACTCACCCTCATGTCGTTCCAAACCTGTAAGACTTCCGTTCATCTTTGGAACGCAAATGAAGATTTTTGTTTTATAAGATCTGAGAACTTTCTGTCCCTCCATTGACCATCCATGCAACTACCACTTTGGCGCTTCAAAAAGTTCATAAAGACATCTTAAAACTAATCCATATGAATCGAGCGGTTTAATCCAAATTTTCTAAAGAGACATGCTCTCTTTATATGTGGAACAGATAGAATTTGGGCTTTTAATCACACATAAACATTCATCAACTCACACATCAGTTGTGGTAAATGGAAGCTCAAGCATGTTCATTTGATGTACTAAAACCAATGAGGTTTATTCTCGTGTTACACAGCACGTTTGAGCTTCCGCTTGAACCAATTATGTCTGTTGTCCCGCATCAAGCAGGTTCAGTTGAGCTTCTGTTTATGATCAATGATTATATGTAAATAAAAGCCTAAATTCAATCTGTTTATTGAGTCGCTTCAGAAAATTTAACCTAAACTGCTCAAGTCATATGGATTAGGTTTACGATTTCTTTGTGAACATTTTGAAGTGTCAAAGTGGTAGTTGCGTAGCAACTGGAGAGACAGAAATCTCAAAAATATCTTAATTTGTGTTCAGAAGATGAGCGAAAGTCTTACACGTTTGGAACAACATGAGGGTGAAAAATAATAAATGACAGAAATGTTCTTTTTGTGTGAACTAAGCCTTTAAAAGTCTTATGTATGGCCTTAGATAAGGTTTCTGGTCTTACCTTTGTATACCATCTTTAACAACTAAAAACTGAAATATCTAATATATTATTTCTATGTTACAGATGATCCTGTTGTGGCTCTTCCTGAAGTACAGCAAAGCAAGCGGACAAATTCCGCCATTTCAGGAGCATCCTGGACTGTTCTCACAACCTTACTCCCCCTTTTATTGTTGTTGGTCTTACAGTGAGATGAACACTGGACTAAATTTCACTTAAAAAAGACTGTAATGACGGCGGCCTGTGTTGATGGAAGCACACAGAGGTAGCTCTTTACATCCCAGTGCTGGCCATTGGGAGAAGCATACAGGAAGAGGAGTGGAGAAGCCTAACTGGAAGAAGAGGGCTTTCGGACACTTCTAAAGAAACAAAAAAACGAGACGTCAGTATTTTTCTGGAAATATTGTTCATGCAAAGGGAGATGTTTTCCCTTTTTTCCTTCATACAAACATCTGAGCACTCAAAACCTGGATAAGAACAAACTGAAACAGTAATGCAGATTTGGAATTAGCATGAACTTAAAATATGGACAACCCCCTTTATTTGAGTGTCATAATGATGGGACGCAAGCCAAGAATGAGCCAAAGACCACAGAGCTTCTCACGGAGGAGTAGAGCGATCAAAACTATTCATTGTTTTCTCATGCTTTGTATATCCAGAGAAATAATTGAGTTTCGTATTAATTTATGCAGCATCAGCTTAGTGGGTTTTATTCTCACTGTCTCATGGTTTTACAAGACTGTGTGCTGTCCCTGGATTTAACTTGGAAATGCAGTACAGAACACACACACACACACACCTTTACCGCCGAAATAGTGCTGGTGCCTGTGATGGGACATCTGTGGAAATTAACAGAGCGGTTCCAGATTGGGCGCCGGCACCCTGACAGCGGAAAAACGGCGGCATCCGATACTGTTTACCAAACCCACTGACACACTTCCATTCAGAAATGCTGTGTTGTTTTTGTACATTCATTGTTTAAAGAGTTAGTAAATTATTAGTTTTGCTGCAGAACAAATTACTGTATAAAGTGAGCAAAAAATGTTTACTGTGTGATGGAGAGAGAGGAAATGAGACGTGAGAGAGGAGAAACTCATTGGATTAATGTGTTGAAGTGTAGACGAAAAGGTAACAAAAAGGGAAATTGGATTATTGGATAAATACACACATTTCCTCCCAAGTGTGTGTGTGTGGAGCTGTGATGGTATGCCCTGGCACGGTGGGTCAGATCAGCACCCTCAGCATTTAAACTGCCAAGCACAATCAATGAGAAGCACACTCTCACACAATCACTAATGTACACCTGGAAATGAACTTTATCATTAAAAACAGAAGTTTTACTTCATCTAAGCTGTTCATTGGGTGGAAAGAAAAAGGAAATTCAGGAAAATATGTCAACTGATTTGTATCGGCAATTGGACTACACTAAATATTGCAGTTGGCCAAATTGCATTATATGAACAGTGTTTGTTTGTGTGCATACACACATATACAGCAATTTGATGATAGCAATTGAGATATTTGACATTAAATTAACATTTATTTTACTAAAAATCCACACACACAAAAAGCAGAGACTGATGAATCCCAAAATGGCCAAATGTCTGCTGATTAACTGACCCGTCTGATATACTGGTCTGTCACTACAATATAAGCTTAGCCATTTTGTTGTAAATCGACATATAGCTACTATATACGTGTGGGGATACTGGACCAGGCTTACACACATTAATAACACTTATCAGCTAAAGCACTATGAACGAAACACCACATACACTGACTCTGACATGATGTAGCCGTTTAAACTCAATTCCGGACAGTTGTTCGTACGACTGGCACAGCTGTATACGATTAACGTTGGGTCACTTTGATTCATTTTTCCATTTTGTTTTTCTTTTTTTATTCTCGTATTTTTATTTTGTACATGTATTGTGTAAAATGTATATTATGTATATAAAGAGGATTATATAAAAAAGACCTTTGATAAAAAAAAAACAGTTAATGTGAAGATTCTTATGTGAAAATAAATGATATTTTTGGAAAATGCGATTGTAGCCGACCTTGTTTTTTATATTTATACGCAGTTGTCCTGCTTTCATTTATTGCAGTGCTTTCAATTCATTCCTTAAAGTCACCATGAAATCAAAATTGACATTTCTTGTTTTTATGGAATATTGCAGTATTTATTATACATTATTTCGTGCACATCATTTTTTTTTTTATTCATGAGTTATTTTAATGAGGGCGGGGCAACCTGTCACTCACATGAGATCGACCAATAGCAAACCACAACCATCCAATCAATTTCCAATGCACAACATCAAGTCCCGCCCTACATTTTTTCACTGGGATACATGTCACAATAGGGAAGAACTTCAACTTTATTTCGACTTTAAACATTTGAGTTTTTCTAACTTTTCTTATAGTTGGGGGCCTATTTATATTATTATATTGTATATTTTGACCACTCAGCATCCAGCCAGAACTATCTGAGCTCATTAAGAACAATGATAATTCCCAAGCCGAGCGAAAGCACATATTGTCCTGCTCGTGTGTCAATAGGATGAAGTATTTTGTCTCTCAGGGTTTATGATTCACCGGGTGACAGGAAAAAAATCACAATAGTCGGAGGTCAGAGGCATCAGTTTGACCGTGTGTGTGTGTTTCAGGGGTATGGATCTTCCCTTTGTATTCTTGCTAAACTTGGAGCTTTGCCAGACGGCTCGGTAAACATACACACCTCTTCTGTTATTGTTTGCCATTTTAGAAGCTCTCATTCGCTTCATTCCAATGTTGTGCATGTACGCATCAAGCTCAAACTATTTAAAAATTTGTTTGCCATGAAAAAATTACAAACAAATATATTTCTAGGATTTATGGGAAGATTTGTTTATTAAACCAACATTTGGTCCTTAAGCTACTCCCTGCTGAATGATTTTGGCATCTCTTTTCCTCAGTTATAAATTGTATACGTTTTGTCTATGAGATTTTAATGTACATTGTTATTGCCAGAAAATTACAAATTCACAGAAATCAAACTTGAGTCGCAATATTTGCAAACCTCAGAAAATGAATAGAAAAAAAAAATCCTCCTCAGGTTTTAACCTCCTTTCACTGACCATTTGTTGAAACTTTTTTCATGCTGTATTTTATACCCTACTCATGCAGTATCATGACCTTTTCCTTCGTTTTATTTACCTATCAATGTCTCCATCTCTTTCTGTATCGCAGCATCTCATTTTCTCACTCTCTCTTCGTTTCTTTCAGCCTCAGTTCTTCGTTTACCTTCCCTAAAGCTCTCTCTTTTTTCTCTCTCGTCTCTCTGTCTGTCTCTGTCTCCTATTGTTCCTCCCTTCCTCCTGCTCATCTCCAGAGGCCTTTCTTTTCTTTTCTTTTTTCTTCTCTTTTTATGGCTGTGACCGTAAGAGCAGCTGTCACACTGCAGACTGGTTCCGCAGCTCACACCCTGACTGTGTGTTTTCAGAGCTTTGACCCCACACTGTAAATCAGCCCCTCTCTTAACCGTTTGACCTCCTCTGAAGAGTTTAGGGAGTTTAAAGGGAATAAGTGGCACTTCACTAGAGGACTTTTGCTTTAAATAGTCATTATTTCTAAAGAGAAACCACAAAGAGTCAGTCCAAAGACCGACAAAAGGGGACAAAACAGGAGCCGGTATGAAAAATCATGTCTGGAGACAAAGAGCTCAGAAGGATGTGGAAAACGGACATCTGTTTAGGTAGAGATACCAAAAAAGTTGGAAAAAAAAAAAGTTGGAAAAGTTCAGAAAATTTACAGAAATAATATTTTAAATATAAAATGTACAATATTTATAAATATAATTGATGTATATTTAAGTTATATATAATATAATTCAATTTATAATATTTTTATTTATGTCTTGTCCTGTAGATTTCCATTCCACAGTTTTCACTTTGAACAGACGAGTCAAAACAGTTTTTTTGAGCTAATGGGCAGTGTGCATTTCCACAAATTTGTGCATTTTTTCTGCAATTGAAATAGATGAACTTTAGCAGTGTCAAAGAGTCTAAAAAAACAAGAGAGGCAAGATCTCTCCCTCCTTCCTGCATATTTTTCATCTCACTTCTGGGAAAAATGTTGACCTTCTCTTATCAGCTTTGAATGTCTCCTGAAGATTGAGAGTGTTACTTACTTTTTTTTTCTTTTGCAAGATAATGCATTAAGTTGGTCCTGCACATCTGTTTCTATGCTTTATGATAAATATGTTAAGCTTTTGTCCTTGAGCTACAAATACACTTTGAGAGAAGGTTTGCATTTACACACACAAAACACACACCACACACAACACACACAACTTTGATCAAGAAATATGCTTAGCACGGTTTATCCTCGTGCAAGTTGGGGCAAATACTGTGGCTTTGTATCCCATTTCTGTTATTCATCAGACCATCCATTAGATTATGATAACACTTTGTCTAGTCATATTTAAAAAGGTCCTGTTAAACTGTAGTAAAAAAAACAGTTTCTGCATTAAATTTTTATAACCCAAATTGGATGTTGGTCATTTCAACTTAAATGGCATTAATCTATAAAAAGAGTTGAATATAATTGTATAACTTAGTAAAAAAAAAGTTGAAAATACTTTAACTCATCAAAATAAGCAATGTTAAAACATAAGTTGATATATCTTTTATAAGTTGATATATATTAAATTTTTCACAGTGTATGCTTTTTTACATTTTCGACTTTCTTTAGTGTGTAATGTTGCTGTTTGAGCATGAAAAGGTCTGCAAACACTAAGTTCGGTCTAAAGGGAGTTATGCTATGTTCTATTTAAAGAGATACTCCACCCAAAAATAAAAATTCTGTCATCATTTACTCACCCTCAAGTTGTTGCAAACCTGTATGAGTTTCTTTCTTCTGCTAAACACAAAGGAAGATATTTTGAAGAACGATTGGAACCAAACAGTTGTTTGGCACCATTGACTCATAGTAGAAAAGAAATACTATGGAAGTCAATGTTACCAAAGTTCAAATCGTTCTTCAAAATATCTCGCTTTGTGTTCAGCAGAAGAAAGAAACTCATACAGGGTTGCAACAACTTGAGCGTGAGTAAATGATGACAGAATTTTCTTTTTTTTGGGTGGAGTATCCCTTTAAAGTGCTAACTGCAGAGCCAAATGACGTCCAGTTTCCCCTCTGTGGATGTAATGGGTTGAGTCTAGTCCAGCTCCACTGCTGTAGACGTAATGGGTGGAGTTATGTTTAGCGATAGATAGGGTTATGGATAGGGTTCAGGTGTGGTTGAGCTGTCTAGCTCCACCCATTACATCCAACCAAGGGGAGTTAGATGTCAAGCTCCATCAATTGGCAGATGAATGAGCAGCCTCTCTTCCATTTATCCAGGCAAACCCTTGTTGTGCTTGCTCTTTCAGAACACAAACACATAAAAAAGCAGTATTTTTCATAGATAATACCAATGTGTCATGTTCACAAAGATTGGAAGTGCTAATAAACAATACACTCACCTAAAGGATTATTAGGAACACCATACTAATACTGTGTTTGACCCCCTTTCACCTTCAGAACTGCCTCAATTCTACGTGGCATTGATTCAACAAGGTGCTGAAAGCATTCTTTAGAAATGTTGGCCCATATTGATAGGATAGCATCTTGCAGTTGATGGAGATTTGTGGGATGCACATCCAGGGCACGAAGCTCCCGTTCCACCACATCCCAAAGATGCTCTATTGGGTTGAGATTTGGTGACTGTGGGGGACATTTTACATGGTGCATTATCCAGCTGGAAGTAGCCATCAGAGGATGGGTACATGGTGGCCATAAAGGGATGGACATGGTCAGAAACAATGCTCAGGTAGGCCGTGGCATTTAAACAATGCCCAATTGGCACTAAGGGGCCTAAAGTGTGCCAAGAAAACATTCCCCACACCATTACACCACCACCACCAGCCTGCACAGTGGTAACAAGGCATGATGGATCCATGTTCTCATTCTGTTTACGCCAAATTCTGACTCTACCACCTGAATGTCTCAACAGAAATCGAGACTCATCAGACCAGGCAACATTTTTCCAGTCTTAAACTGTCCAATTTTGGTGAGCTTTTGCAAATTGTAGCCTCTTTTTCCTATTTGTAGTGGAGATGAGTGGTGCCCGGTGGGGTCTTCTGCTGTTGTAGCCCATCCGCCTCAAGGTTATGCGTGTTGTGGCTTCACAAATTCTTTGCTGCATACCTCGGTTGTAACGAGTGGTTATTTCAGTCAAAGTTGCTCTTCTATCAGCTTGAATCAGTCGGCCCATTCTCCTCTGACCTCTAGCATCAACAAGGCATTCTCTCCCACAGGACTGCCGCATACTGGATGTTTTTCCTTTTTCACACCATTCTTTGTAAACCCTAGAAATGGTTGTGTGTGAAAATCCCAGTAACTGAGCAGATTGTGAAATACTCACACCGGCCGGTCTGGCACCAACAACCATGCCATGCTCAAAATTGCTTAAATCACCTTTCTTTCCCATTCTGACATTCAGTTTGGAGTTCAGGAGATTGTCTTGACCAGGACCACACCCCTAAATGCATTGAAGCAACTGCCACGTGATTGGTTGATTAGATAATTGCATTAGTGAGAAATTGAACAGGTGTTCCTAATAATCCTTTATTACTACTGTTTCACTATGGTTGATGCGCTGAGCAGCCATATTGGATTCTGAAGGTCCCCCGAGATTCCTAGTCACAATTTCGACTTGAGGGGATATAAGTTGAGTTCCAACTGAATTAGGAATTTCCCACTACCGAAGACAAATGGAATGCACCATTATATCAGTAAGCAGTACTGTTTCTGAACTCCCTGAAACAGAGACTGGAGCTAAACAGTGGGAAGAGTAATTAGCTGGTGGATTTACTTATTGTAGAGTTAACGAAAGTTATCATGAGCATTGTAGTGTTTGAAGCGGATGTCATAACAAATGTCAGTACACTGGGAAGATTTAATTCATAAATTTGTAAAATCTTAACTTCATGCTGTGGAAATGCAAACCAGAAGACAATGACGGCAGTGCTGAAAAGGGACGGGGCGACATAAGGTCTATACAATCACAACAGGAATAGTGGATGAAAGTCACAAATTTAACAGGAAGTATATGGTGAAATCAACACAGGCTGTTTATGTAGGTGTTATGTCTAATATCATTTTTGCTCATTCCCACATTCAGTCATCGGTGGAGGAAGCAGGTTGGAGAACAGCAGCAACTTGTCTGGACACAGCATGGGCATCAAGGGGAGAGAAATATGACACAAGTCTTCCTCAGACAGCATATGTCTCATACTGTTATCCAACATGAACAGGGGGTGGAGAGACTCGTAGAAGAATGATGACATTAAAATGCAGGCTGAAAAAATATGCTTTTTATGTGTTTGTTATCCAATGAATTTAAAACTCAAATAAGCATGTTGATTTGTACAAGTATGATATACACCATTCAAAAGTTTGGGGGTGTTTTTGAAAGAAGTCTCTTATGCTCATCAAGGCCGCATTTATTTGACCTAAAATAGGCTACAGTAAAACATTAATATTGTGTGAAAGATTATTACAATTTAAAATATCTGTTTTATATTTTAATATATTTTAAAATGTAATACATATCTGCGATGCAAATATGCATTTTAAGCACCATTACTCAGTCTTAAGTGTCACATAATCCTTCAGAAATCATTCTAATATGATGATTTGCTGCTCAAGAAAGATTTCTTATTATTATCAATGTTGAAAACCGTTTCTTATGCGGGACTTTGCATTTAAATAAACATTTGAAAGCAAATTAAAAAAAAATTTAGGGTTTAACCTTCACCAATAACTTGTTCAACAAGAATATGTTTTCAGTGTTAAAAACAAAGGTAATGGGAGCATTGAGTAAAACCTGGATTTCTAAGGTTTTTGTTTGAATTCATTGGGGATTGAGAGCAAGCAAATATATTGACATATTGAAGAAACTTCATTCTTTTTCATTGTTGAATGAGTTATCCTATTTCAAAGCCAAACCCAGAGAAATACTACGCCAGTCTAACCATATCAGAAATAGGAATACATAAACCCCATAATTATTATCAAGCCATTTAAACAACAAAGGTTTTAGCTCGGCTTGATGGATTGGGCATAAATTCTTGTTCAGACACATGTAAATGTGATTGAATTTCAAGCTATGCTTGCCATGAATTTCAGGAGAAATCCACCATGATGCTATTTCTGAAAGCATGAATTTGATACAGCCAATTTTCTTACAGAGCTGCCGATTTTAGACATCTGTTCTACATGTTTGCTGGCAAAAGAAAATAAAGCAAAAGCTTCGATTAAGAGGTGAAAATAAGACTCACAGAGTCACTCAAGCCAAAACCATAAACGCTACCAAGATTTTGATCGGACAATTTAATAAGCTATTGAAGCAAACATGTAATACAAACTCTTGTGGTGAACACCAACGTTTTGGAAAAATGCCATTTATCGATTTTATAGGACGTATTATCTTCTACATACCCTTGGATGGACGTATCTACTGGTTTCCTAATAAAGGCATATTTGGATAGTGGTCAGAGAGAAAGAGAGCTGGAATTGTACCATGGTTTCACATTCTTTGACAAACACACCTTGCTAGCACATGTTACTGAAACAGTTAGCTAATTAGCTTAAACAATAAGGTTTACATTCACTGACGGAGGTAAAGTTTTCAGGCATTACTCTACACTTCCACTCATTTTTCCGTCTTTTTTACATTCATATTTATTTTAACAAGGCCAGAGAACGTTTGGCAGCTGGCACTCCAGATAGTATTTCTCTTTGTTCATATGTTGGCAGCACACGACTCAGACATTTTTAGACGTTCAGACGTTTGCTGTACTTGAGTTTTATTGAATGTCATTTCAAGTCAACATGGAATCCAAATTGATGCTATTTACTTTATTGATACACATTCCTGGGTTTCTTGTGTATGATTCATCAGTACATGTTATTCCAAAGGAAAAATAATGTTTGTCTTTTTTATTTTTCATCAAAATGTAAATCACAAATTTCCTTTTCCTTAACTGATTTTTTTTTCATAGCCTTTTTCCTTTAAGTTTGACATCCAGAAAATGTTGAGTTGTTGTCGCTATTTTTTACACCCCGGAAAAAGTTTGTCCTAAGGCTGGCGAACTTACTGAGGTTATTATTTATTTTTAAAAATGTTCCTGAACGTTATGACCTTAACGTTTGTTTGTGTGCTGCACATTTTACGGAGAACAGCTTCCAGAAGAAAGTATAAAGCAGGCTTTAAGCACAAATGCTTCTCCTGTAAGACGTAGCCATTCCCATTTTGTCGGGACAATCTGTTGTTTATGGATCACAACTTAGTTTGTCGTATTATTTGTAGTTGTGTTTTCTATTAAAGTTATAATTATAAGCTTTATGTAGTTGCTATGATGTAAACTAAGGGCAAAGCTTTGCCTCCGCTAGCCTGCTAACTAACTGTATTGATGTAGTGTTTACTTTAGCTTTTGTAAGCTCTTGCTTTTCGTTACTTGTTCTTAGGAAAATGATCCATGATTTTGTGATCAATTACTGTTTGTAATACCATAGTTTTCTGACCAATGTGATTAAATGGTGAATATTAATTTCAAAATTCGAAATGGTTTGAAATTGACGCCATTGTTTACATCTGAGTAGAGCTTGCGGTTATGAAGGGGCGCTAGCAATCACAACACACAAGGCCAGCTAACCAATCACAGCACATTTCGTATTTCGTATTCTATTTCGGGGCTTCACCGAAACCGACGCGTTCAACCAGACTGGGGAGAGAGGAGCTGTAAAATATGTGAAAAATATTGCATTTTTTAACAATCAAGCATGAAAACATATTCTAGTACACCCCAAAAACAAAATCAAGACTTGGTAAAAGCCAGAGCATAATAGGACGTCTAATTAAACACCATTTTATGATAAAACACAATAACATTCATGCATTTCTCTGTGACTTAAGTGTCCAGATTCTTTTTTGGGTCACTGTTGGTTTGAGTTATAACCATGTATTCAATCTAAATGAGGCACATATAGTTCATTCTCCCAACAATAACAGTCCAGAAGAAGTATCATGTTGCATAACAGACAAAATGTGAAATATGGGGCATAAAGGTCTCTTGACGTACAACTGCAGCATGACCTGTCTTACATTTCACGAAATGTGGCGTCTCTAACCCCTAGGCAGTTGAAACAGGTCAGCTGAGACAAATGTGCTTGTTTTTTTTTAAGCCATGTTGTACAAAATGTTACTTTCATTGCCAATCAGTCTTTGAAATACAACACTCGATATAACTATTACAAATTCTGTTTACTATCTAAAGCTGTTGGACTTTATACATTCTCTTAAATTAAAGAATTCACTCAAAAAAGAAAGATTTACTCACCCTCATGTCGTTCTAAATCTGTATTGACAAAATTAGTTTTTTTTTTTTTTTTTTTTTACTTGTGTGCTTTAAACATGCTCAGACTGACAATGCCTACGTTTCAAAGAAAGACTTATTGATCTGGACCAGAAAATTACCATGGAGCAGAAAATGTTCTTTCTTGCTTCTCAATAATGGGTCATTGAATCATCAGATCGATGAATCTTTCTTCATTCAGGCACATATATTATATACCACTGTGATTTTGCTCAGTTTAAGCTGCATCTCGAAGCATAAACGTGGGGTTAATTAATTTGTGGTTTCAGAGAAAAATGCTGATGCTGTTCTCTCATATGCTACTATGGGTTTGTGAAAAACAGGCCTTAACTAACAACAGCTTGTAAGAGGCTGCAGGGGGTGACATCACATCAGAGCTTTGAACGGGAGCCAATCAGCAGTTAGGCGGAGCCTCCTCATATGAGAAAGTGCAAACTTATTAAAAAAAACGACTTTACTTTTTTTCTTGTTCTACAGACAGGTATAGGCCTGCTCACAGGGGCTATAAGGGGCCTAAAAAATGAGGTTACAGCAGCCTACTTTAAGCCTGAAGAGAACGAATGAGCTTTGCTTGCCAAAAGCACCAGATTAATTCAGCACTATATACAGCGCCCGTGTGCACTTAGTGGCTTTGGGATTAGTGTTTTAAAAGCCAACACATGGACCTGGATCACATTTCAGAATTTATGTGCACAGAACTTCATTTTTTGAAACCAACATTTAAAGTCACCATGAAATCAAAATGGGCACTTCTTGTTATTTTATGGAATATTGCAGAATTATCCGTGCACATCATATTTTTCAAAATTCACCTGCCCTCATAATATTTTATTTGACCATCTCTTCTCTGATGAGGTGTTTACCGGCTGAGGGCGGGACAACCTGTCACTCACAAGATCGACCAATTGCAAACCACAACCATCCAATCAATTCCTGACCAACTAAGTCCCACTTTACTTTTTTTCTCAAGGATTGGTTTCACTCGAATATACGTCACATCAGAAAGAATAGACTGGGTTGCATCCGAAATCGCATACTTCCCTACTATATCGCAGATGAAAAACTGTATGCGACAGAGAAAGTCTGTCCAAATTCACAGTAATTGAGCAGGCAAAAAGTACCCGGATGACCTAGGCTACTACTTCCGGCGAGATTATGAAGTGTGCATGATATGATGGACACTTTACTATCCCATGAAGCCACAGGGAATGGATTTATGAATGGAAGTGAAGCTATGTTGTACAGTCACATAATAATGACAACATGGCCAATATAGCACGTCCGGATTACATTCACAATACAAATTTTCATATATATAGAACACACTTTTTTAGTGGTCTCAAAGTAATCACTGATTCAAAATAATACCTACTCAGGGTATACACTTCTGTTTCATGCCAAGTTTAATGAGAAGACAGTGTCGGGAAGGTTACTCTGGAATAGTAATAGGTTACGGATTACAAGTTACCAAGTTACCCTATTTAAAATGTAATAAGTAGTGTAACTATCTCTATTACTTTAAAGGAGTAGTTCACTTTTAAAAAAACTTTTGCTGATAATTTACTCACCCCCATGTCATCCAAGATGTCCACGTCTTTCTTTCTTCAGTTGAAAAGAAATTAAGGTTTTTGATGAAAACATTCCAGGATTTTCTCCTTTCTCCTTATAATGGACTTCATTGGTAGCCAAACGGTTCAAGGTCCAAAAGACAGTTTCAGTGCAGCTCCAAATGGCTTTAAACGACTCCAGACGATGAATAAGGGTCTTATCTAGCGAAACCATCTCTCATTTAAAAAATAAATAACAAAGTTTAAGTTTTATAAGCACAAATGCTCGCCTTGCTCTGTTCTGTGACGGGCATTCGTGACTCTCCTGTTCAAACTCGTTCATCAAAATTAACAAATCTTTTTTCGAGTCATGACTCAAAGGGTCCTAGATAAGACCCTTATTCATCGTCTGGAGTCGTTTAAAGCCCTTTGAAGCTGCACTGAAACTGTCTTTTGGACCTTGAACCATTTGGCTCCCAATGAAGTCCATTATATGGAGAAAATCCTGGAATGTTTTCATCAAAAACCTTAATTTCTTTTCGACTGAAGAAAGAAAGACGTGGACATCTTGGATGACATGGTGGTGAGAAAATTATCAGCAAAAGTTTTTTGAAAAGTGAACTACTCCTTTAATAATGCAACTGATTACATTTGATTACTTTTCTAAATTTCTAAATGTTTTCAAATGTTAACCACTTTCAAACATTTAAACACGGCAGAGTTAACCTTACAGTAGTTCTCAACACTGATTACTGTCAGACTTTTAAAATCCTTCACTTCAATTAAGATTATATAATTTAATTTTAAAGCAAACCACCACAAAATCAGACTTTAGCACCTATTTTTTACTTTGAGATTGTTCTGAGGTTAAATACAGATTTAAAATCATAACAAGAAGCTATGATACTGTTTTTGAAATCCAATATTTGCATAGCTATGACAGGAAACACTGGAAATTCAAACAGAAGAGACCCAATGAAGAGCATCGCTTTACTAAACGGCCTTTAAATGGCAGGTGTCGTGCACATCAAAAACAGGCAAAGCAACAAATTAATATTATTCAACATACCCTAGCTTTTTACAGAACATATTCAGATGTAACCCCCTTTGTAATCATTAACATTTTCATAAGTAACTGTAATTTAATGACATTTTTTTTCTCAGTAACTGTAACGAATTAGTTACATTTACTTTGTACTTGAAGTAACACCGATAGATGTAACTAGTTACTCCCCAACACTGAGAAGAGCAACAGAACATGAATTAAACAGTCGAGAATGAATCAGTCTGTATTTTGTATCAAAGTCACAATTTGTATCAAACATACATTTTCAACATGTGGAATGTCTTATGAGGAAAAACAGTTTTCATCTGTACATTATTTTCAACACACAAGCAGGTCACTTCATTTAATATGGACTACACAATTAAATGGTTTGACCCATACTGTGCTTTAAATGACTTGGATTTAATTTACAAATTTAAACTCTAATTTAAGGTAAAAGGGACAACAGTGTGTGAGCCTCAACACAATCAATTTTACATCAAAATTCTATTCCACATCTTTTAGCGCTACCCTTGTTCAAGCGTGAATCAACATAGTGGGTTTGTTTCTAAGTCTGACTCAGAATTCTGACTCTGTTAAAAACATCTGGGTAAAAAAAAAAACACATTCATTCCCAGGCCAATGCAAATACACACACTCTGGACTAGAGGTTGTACAAAAATAGCACTGCTCTCCATTGACAATACATGTAATGTTCTAAATAAGCCTGTCTTGAAGCTGGAAATAGATCATTTACAGGTGTTTAGGCTATACTTAAACCATCATGTTGAAATAAAGACTTGATCCAAGCTGGGCAGCTTTGAGCGCATATATCCATATAATTAGCCAAGTGTCAATGTAGAGGAAATGTCGGGCACAACTTTAACAGAAACAATGAGACTTGCATTTGTATATGAAGCAAAAACAGGGGCTGCATTTAATTCTCACATCTTCAGTCCCTTCTTCTTCAAGTCTGCTTTGGCTTCCTTTATTTGCCCTTGCAGCTCTTTGGCTGCGTCCTCACAGTCATTAAATGTGGCCAAACGGTAGCCGACAGTTGCCAGTGAATAACAGCCGAACACCACCAGCAGATACACAGGCATCGGCCCCGCAAGCTTTCTATACTGGGGAGGCAGCTGCAAATCCAGAAGGTCAAAGGTAACGAGTCCCCATGCCATGCCTATCAGCGAACAACCAAGAAGCCACTCCAGAAGCTTGGTCATGGTGCAGAGGATTGTGGGATGGAGGAGGGCAAAATTATAACCGAAGAATCCACCTATGAGGATAAATATGCTTCTATTAGATTAGACAGTACTGTTTAACATATGTATTATTTTTAGATGAGACACACAGTTTTTCGTTATTGATTTCAAAGTGGCCATTTAGATTTGGCCATACTTGGAACGCTGTATGAATGTTTCACATTAAAAATAAAAATGTTACTTTTTAATATGCTTATATTACATTAATTATATTATATTTACCTAACATTTCTTCCAGTGCATTCGATTAAAACTGACAGTAGAACTATTTCTATGGCTAGTGCTTGAGACATCAGAATCGGAAGTCGGAAGATAACGAAATAAATACTATAGAAAAAACATGAAATGCACTGGCGTTATTTACAAATGACACTCACTCGAATTGAACAGCTAGCATGAATGCTAATCATTAACGTTACAGGTGGTTACAATGAAACCTGACAGTCAGCGCAACACAGAGGTAATCTTTTAACCTAGTAACAAAGATCAGCTCCTGAACATTAAATAACTACAAGGAAAATGCACTGATATAGAAATAATCTCTCTCACCTGCTATCCAAAGCCAGCTCCCACTTTCAAAATAACGCACGTTGATGACGTAGGTGCCGAAAAGCATTATGGAACACGTAGTGTCTCAGATCATGCGCTCCAGGACCATAATTCGACTAATTTAAACCATGTTTCAGTACTTTTTATAACAGAATGTTTATCTCTTAAATATTAAATTAAATAAAAATAATTTGTTACATTTGAAACCGTTTTTAGAGTTCAGGAAATGGCATTTATTTATTTTATTTTATAAATTGTTAATAGTAGTTAGTTAGTTAGTTAGTTAGTTAGTTAGTTAGTTAGTTATCCTTAAAATATCTTTAAAATATCTAGACGTCTTAACTCCTATTATGCTATGGAAATTTTCTTGCTTTCTCTCAAATAAAGAAAAAGAAGTGGAATCTACTGTTTTAAATGCAAAATATATATATATATAATAATATATTATATATATATAATATATATATATATATAATATAATATATTAAAAATGTGGATTTTGTGTTGTGTTAATTTGAGGCCTTTATTTATTTGTTGTTTATTTAGGCTATTTATTAGTTAGTTTAGTTACAGTTTATGTATTTTAAAACAGTCTGTTGTCCCTTAAACATTAAAATAAAAATAATTAAAGAAACCCAAGTGAATGTTATATGCTAAACTGTTGTGTCAATATTTTTTATATTTAGAATTATTCCTTAATTTATTTATTTATTACTTATTTATTTATGTATTTATTTATTTGATTGATTGATTGATATTTTTGTTCAAATTACCTTTAAAGGGGGGGGGGGGGTGAAATGCTATTTCATGAATAGTGATTTTTTTACACTATTAAAGAGTTGGATCCCCATGCTAAACATGGACAAAGTTTCAAAAATTAAGTTGTACGTTTGATTTAATATTTCTGTTCTCAAAATACTCCTTCCGGTTTGTCACAAGTTTCGGAACATTTTTTTTCGAGTACGGGCCTGTGACGTCAGCTAGGCCGGAATTTCCTTATACGGGTCCTAAGGGCACTTCTGCCGGAAGGGCGCGCGCGCAGCTGTAGCCTAGAGCGAGAGAAGTAACGTTATGCCTATCAGAGCGCTGTGCTCGGCTTTATGGAAGTCATCGGCTGTGATTGTTTTATAAACAAGGCCCAGTTCGACGCCGGATTTGCAGATCGTCTAATGCTTAAGGATGGAGCAGTCCCAACGATAAAGGTTCACGGTCGTGCGTTAGAACTGCAGGCGGTGAGTAAAACTGCTTGCAATATAGTCTATAGTTGTTAACTAAATTCGACTGGTGTAATTAAGCACAAAATGTGGGAAACAAACACTTTCAGTGTTAATTAAATGTAACTTTAAAAAAAATAACATGCATTAAATAATTAGTCTTTTCAAACCGTCTTAAGCAAATATTAGTTGTTATGCGTTCCAGTTCTTGAATAATTAAAAATATCTTTATTTGTGTTTCAAAGATGAACGAAAGTAACTGGTTTGTAACAACATGAGGGTGAGTAATTAATGACAGATTTTTCCTTTTTGTGTGAACTATCCCTTTAACCCACGTTTTCCTCAAGTGGGATGCACTGGTTTATCTGAACCCTGGCAGGAAATGAAACGCCTGCGCGGTATCAGTCTGATGCTCTGTTCGTCTCCGTCTCTCCGGCTGTTGGCGCATGTGGATGCCATCCGCCCATTCAGCACAGAGAACAGAAGCGAGTCCATGACCCATCACACCTCCTCCTTACCAGTATAAACATCACTCACAGACAGCACTGAGGCTCCTGAAAAACATCACCCTCACAGCAAACGCGAGGTTATTCTTAGTGATGTTTACACTTGTCAGCGACTGCTTCTTTCAATACTGCAAGTGTTTGTAAAAAAAGAAATGTAGCCAAGGATGGCATTTTTGTGGGGTTTGGCACCTTTCAGTCAACTGTTTTCAGTCAATCTATATCTATCATCTATCTATCTGTGGGGACCGTAAGGGCTGTGATTCTTTTCGTAATCTGTGATTCTTTGCTGCCTGGCTTGGGCGTTTGTGTAGGAGTACGTGTTCAGTGAGCAGAACATACACGAAGCACAGTGGGAAAAAAGCAAGTTGGCCGTTCACAGTGTTCCCGACTGCCAGTCCCCAGTTCTCCAGCTCAGGAAACCTGTGATCCAGCAGAGAGCAGTTGGCAGACACAATAGAACAGGCTGCACTGAGACAGAGGGGGTGATGGAGGGAACGAGGGCGTGAGGAGGACAACACAAGAAATCTTAAGAATAAGATAAAGGTCGAAAGAAAAGACAAGATTCAGGGACAAGACTCTTAAAAACATGTTTTTAAGCTTCGGTGAAATGACAGACAGAGTGTAGAAATAGTGCAGACTGGCAGCAGAAACTGAATGCGAGGAGGGGCTGTTGGGTTTGGTGGGGAGATCTACAGGTGCAGACTGGTCAGCCGTTGACCTTAATGGTGCATTAAATCCAGATGCTTAAATAGCTTACATGCTTAAACTCTGGTCCCCTGCCACCACCCAGAGAGAAGAGATCTGTGTGTGCGTGCGTGCGCGTGCGCGCGTGTGTGTGTGTCGCCAGTGGTGGAAAACGTCCTTGAAATGATCACTGTTAACCCAAGCAACAGTAACTAAGCAGGATGTAGGATCACCGGAGCCCTGATGTGTAAAGTTTCTAATATGTATAGGCGGAGGGAAAGAGAAAGAAAAAGAAGATAAAAGTGAAAATTATTTAGGGTTTGAAAGGAGAAGGCATTGTCACTCCATGGCTCCAATCTGAGCCTTTATAGATGGGGCAGACAAAATATGATTTAAAGGGAACAATTGTAGATAAGTGTGTTTATGGAGAGAGAGAGGAGAGAGAGAGAAGAGAGAGGAGGAGAGAGAGAGAGGAGAGAAGAGAGAGAGAGGGAGAGGAGAGAGAGAGAGACGAGAGATGAGAGGAGAGGAGAGAGAGGAGAGAGAGAGAGAGAGAGAGAGAGAGAGGGGAGAGAGAGGGAGAGAGAGAAGAGAGGAGGGGAGGAAGACAAAGTAGCCTGGCTCTCACAAACAGGAACCCTCTGTTTCCTGTGCCTGAGTGAGATCTCGGTCTATACTCTCTCTCTCTCTCACACACACACACACACACATGGTCAGATCGAGAGTCTGACCATGAGTCCATGAAATTACATTGCTTTGTTGTACAAATTCCATGAAGCAATTATGTTATCTATCAAATGGCAATGCATCACATTATTGGTGCTTTCTGATGTATTTCTACAGTATTTCTCATCGGATTAGGGATTTGTACACCTGAACTATAAGTATTAATAGCATACACTGAAGAATCATTCATGCATTTAAAAGTAGCATCACTTTTGATTTAATTCAGGATTTTGACTACATTTTGGAGCACAATTTGTCACCATTTGCTAAAAGAAACACTCCTTAGCAAGCAAAAGACCCGAGGTCCATCCTAATGACGGCGAGTTTTGCATATGCAAACACTTCTCATATTTTCATTATAAATGTGAAAATCACTTATTATGCTTGGCTGCTGTTCTTAAATATTTGAACTGATCTAACATACACAGATGTGATTTTGATGGAATGTATCTACGCTATTCAGAGTCGCCCTGGCTGGATCTGTCATCATTTTGCAGTGTCTGTGTATGTTGGAGGAATGGTCCCATCATTCTTGTCTTCAGTATGAAAACCTTTCCTCAGTTAAAGGCTCAGTCCCGGCCAAATCCTGACACGGACAGTCAAGATGTCTCGCTGACTTAGCGGTGTGTTTTTGATCATGGCTTTGATCTCCTGCAGTGGGTTTTTAGGCATTCTGTTGATAATTCTTCATACAAGTCAAACGCTTCATTAATGAAGACAACTGAGCAAGGGACAGCTGGACCCATAAATATTCACAGTATGGGTGAAATATAAACAGCATAAATTCTAACCTGACATTCTGTACCTAAATACAAAGTCAGAAGGTGTATGCGAGTGTAAGCAAGGGATCTGTGCCCTTCCCGTCAAAGTCCACCTGTTTCTGCTTCTGCCGTGGAAAAAGACCAGAGAGACACAAAGGATGGAAAAAAAGACATATGGAAACAGGAATGTGCTTTTCTCAATCTCCTGTCAGCAGTTCTCTGGTCTATTTTAGAACCCATCCATGCATCTGTTTCTGCACTATTACAATATTTGTACATCGTAAGCAAAAGTTAATATTATGGGGTGAGTGTTTTGTCTTGTATAAATAATATATATATATAAGAAGAATGGTTTCTGAAGGATCATGTGACACTGAAGACTTCTTTCAAAAACATTGAAGAAACAAAAAAAAGACAAAAAAAATTAAGAAAATCAATAAAGAAAATTCCAGAAAATTATAATAAACAAAATTAAATTAAAAACATTTCTATAATGAATCATAAATACATTTCCCATGTTGGACTTTTAAAAAAACAAGTAATTTTCTCCCAGGACATTATCCAGTAATTTTACAGAAATTGCCATTAACCCTAAAACACAACATAAAGCAATGCGTAATTTAAAATACAGGTAAAACACCTGTAAAAAAAAAAGAAAAATACGGAACCAAATACTTGGTTAGCATTTGCCTTAGTAGCGCAGCGCGCTTCAGAAACCCTCCCCCTTCCCCAGCTCCACCTGTATAGATCTGCTATGGGTAATTCATGTACGCTAAATTGTACAGCAGCAGCATATCTTACTTTCTTACAGCAGTGTGTCATTGTAAACCGAAACATCACCTGGGCAGACCTGTGGAAAATCCCGCAGGCAAGGCTCATCTTCCTTATCCGTGCAACCTACAACACACTTCCCTGTCCTCGGAACCTTCACCAGTGGTTCGGGAGTGAGGAAGGCTGTACACTCTGTAATACCCCTAACGCAAGCCTCCAGCACATCTTGTCAGGCTGTAAGATTGCGCTTTCCCAGGGACGCTATAGATGGCGTCGCGACCAGGTCCTGAGAAAGCTAGCCGAGGTGATAGAGAGGCGTCGACAGGGCAGCAAAGGGGTACCACCAGCAGAGAACCACAACCACATCACCTTTGTCACGGAAGATGGGGGAAGAAGAAACTTGAGGCCAAGAGAAACAGCTAGGCCGTTTTCCCCTGACCAGGAGTGGAACATGAGAGTTGATCTCGACAGGCAGCTCCGTTTCCCGGTCGAGATTACTGCTACATCTCTCCGCCCCGACATAGTGGTGTGGTCTAACAAGGTTAAATCCGTGCTCCTCATTGAGCTTACAATACCAGCGGAGGAGGGGATGGAGGCCGCCTACGAACGTAAGAAGGCCAAGTACTCAGATCTGACTGCTGAGTGCCGGGAGGCTGGCTGGAAGACCTCCATCTATCCAGTGGAGGTTGGATGCCGAGGCTACGTGGGACTGTCAACCACACGCCTTCTGAGGGACATAGGAGTGACCGGAGGGAACCTAAAGGCGACAACCAAAGAGCTAGCGGAGGAGGCAGAGAAGGGGAGCTTTTGGCTCTGGCTGAGGAGGAAAGATAAGAGCTGGGGAAAGAACAACTAACCCCAATAACAGCAGCAGAGGGCAATATCTATCAGCCAAAATCATGCGAGACAGAGGATGGCGAACACTGGACACTGACCTGGCCAAGATACTGGAAGGATCTCTTAGAGGTGGGGCGGAAGCCAAGCTCAACCAGATCGGGGATGTCCTATATCAGGCCTGTAAGAACAGATTTGGCGAAGCGACCTCCATCCAGAGGACCACTCAAAGAGAGAAGGGAAGGAGGGAAAAGGAGATTGACCTCCTAGTGTGAAGGCGCCGACAACTAAGGAAGAACTGGAGGAAGGCAACGCTGGCAGAAACAGAGGGTCTGAAAGCCTTGTGGGAGGAGGTGAGGCAAAGACTGTCCAGGCTTCGCAGGGCTGAACGTATCCGCAAGCGCAGCAAACGGAAACAGAAAGAACGAGCTAGATTCTTCAAAGACCCCTTCAAGCATGCCAGACAGCTGCTGGAGGAGAAGAAGAGTGGGAAACTCGAAACCACCAGGGAGAAACTGGAACAGCACGTCAGAGAACAGTACAGCGATCCAGTAAGGAACGTCCCATTAGGAACACCAGGGTACGTGCCTAAGCCTGCACCACCGACTGCTGCGTTCAACATCATGCCACCCAAGCTCAGTGAAGTCAGGCAAATCGTGGAGAAGGCAAGGTCTTCATCAGCGCCAGGCCCCAATGGAATCCCCTACAAGCTCTATAAGAACTGCCCCAAGGTATTAGAGCTGTTATGGTACCTCATGAGAACTGCCTGGAAAAAGCAACTCATTCCATCTGAGTGGCAAAGAGCTGTAGCGGTCTTCATCCCCAAGGAAGTGAACTCCAAAGACATCAGCCAGTTCAGAAACATTGCTCTGTTGAACGTAGAAGGAAAAATCTTCTTCTCAGTGTTGGCCAGAAGGATGACCACCTACCTTCTCGAGAATGGCTACATTGACACCAACTGCCAGAAGGCGGGAGTCCCAGGCTTCCCAGGGTGTGTAGAGCACTCTACAATGATCTGGGACCAGATCCAGAAGGCCAAACGGGAGAAGACAGACCTGCACGTCGTCTGGCTCGACCTTGCTAATGCGTATGGATCAGTCCCACACCAGCTGATAACCTACGCCATGGAGTTCTTCCATATGCCCTCCTGCATAAAGAACATGGTTGCATCCTACTTCAATGACCTGCAGATGTGCTTTGCCCTCCAAGATTTTACCACCGGG
Source organism: Chrosomus eos (assembly GCA_036326025.1). Classification (NCBI taxonomy): domain Eukaryota; kingdom Metazoa; phylum Chordata; class Actinopteri; order Cypriniformes; family Leuciscidae; genus Chrosomus; species Chrosomus eos. The sequence continues at coordinate 33,025,094 of CM070827.1, read as the reverse complement.
TGGCAACAGTTAGAAGTAGGAATCGCCATGGGTTGTGCCATCTCTCCCATCTTGTTCGTGTCAGCCTTTGAGGTAATCCTCGTCGGAGCAAGACAAATGGTTGGGGGGATCAAACTACCATCAGGGCAGAGACTACCACCACTGAGGACGTACATGGACGACGTCACCAGCCTCCTTCAGACAGCAGCATGCACATCAAGATTGCTGAAAAGGATGGACGAGTTGATGGCGTGGGCACGAATGAGGATCAAGCCGTCAAAATCACGGAGCCTGTCTCTCAGAAAAGGAGTTAGAAATGACAGCACCTGTTTCGTCGTAGGGGGAGAGAAAATCCCACGCCTCTCTGAGCAACCCATTAAAAGCCTCGGGAGGCAGTACACGGCAGAGCTTACGGACAAACAGATGGGGAGAACTGTGATGAAACAGCTCTCAGAAGGACTGGCAAAGATCGACCAAAGCCAACTCCCAGGAAAGTACAAGGTCTGGTGCTACCAGTTTACACTCTATAGGAGGGTGATGTGGCCACTGAAAATGAGTGAGATCCCCTCATCCACTGTAAGCAAGATGGATGGAAAAGCCAACACATTCATCCGAAAGTGGTTGGGGCTGCCACGGTGCCTCTCAGAAACAAGCCTCTTCGGAAGGAACACCCTGCAGCTGCCACTTCAATCAATCAGTCTGGGCTACAAGCAGGAAAAGACCAGGCTGGTTCTCGAGTTGAGAGAGTCTGCTGACCAGACTGTAAGGAATGCAAACCCTAAGGTTCGGACAGGCCGAAAGTGGAACGCCCAAACGGAGGTCGACCAAGCTGTTAGTCGTCTGCAACATGAAGAGATTGTCGGCAGAGTCCAGGCGGGAAGAGCAGGGCTAGGGTGGGGAGAAGCGCCACGGTTCTGGTCCAAGGCCAACCACAAAGAGAGGTAGGAGATGGTGGTGGCGGAGGTGACAAGAATGGAGAAAGAGCACTACAAGGTCAAGGCTGTGTCGCAGGGCCGACAGGGAAGGTGGACAACCTGGGAGGGAATTGTAAACCGAAACATCACCTGGGCAGACCTGTGGAAAATCCTGCAGGCAAGGCTCATCTTCCTTATCCATGCAACCTACGACACACTTCCCTGTCCTCGGAACCTTCACCAGTGGTTCGGGAGTGAGGAAGGCTGTACACTCTGTAATACCCCTAACGCAAGCCTCCAGCACATCTTGTCAGGCTGTAAGATTGCGCTTTCCCAGGGACGCTATAGATGGCGTCACGACCAGGTCCTGAGAAAGCTAGCCGAGGTGATAGAGAGGCGTCGACAGGGCAGCAAAGGGGTACCACCAGCAGAGAACCACAACCACATCACCTTTGTCACGGAAAATGGGGGAAGAAGAAACTTCAGGCCAAGAGAAACAGCTAGGCCGTTTTCCCCTGACCAGGAGTGGAACATGAGAGTTTATCTCGACAGGCAGCTCAGTTTCCCGGTCGAGATTACTGCTACATCTCTCCGCCCCGACATAGTGGTGTGGTCTAACAAGGTTAAATCCGTGCTCCTCATTGAGCTTACAATACCAGCGGAGGAGGGGATGGAGGCCGCCTACGAACGTAAGAAGGCCAAGTACTCAGATCTGACTGCTGAGTGCCGGGAGGCTGGCTGGAAGACCTCCATCTATCCAGTGGAGGTTGGATGCCGAGGCTACGTGGGACTGTCAACCACACGCCTTCTGAGGGACATAGGAGTGACCGGAGGGAACCTAAAGGCGGCAACCAAAGAGCTAGCGGAGGAGGCAGAGAAGGGGAGCTTTTGGCTCTGGCTGAGGAGGAAAGATAAGAGCTGGGGAAAGAACAACTAACCCCAATAACAGCAGCAGAGGGCAATATCTATCAGCTGCAGGGGGTGACAGGGAGACGTCCCTGTCACTGCTCCGCCACCAGGAGACGTTCCAGGATTAAAGGAGTGAAACGTTGGTGAATGGTGGTTCCTGGCTGATGACCCTGCAGCTGACCCGTGGGCACCGGAGGAGGTGCGACCGGCAGCAATGCCTAGCAGGTTTTCCATCTACCTGTACTTTTCACATATTGGCAGTAGCCTTCATATTACTTCATATTAATACAGTACATTGTTCCCTTCCAGACTTTTTTACATTGTACTTTACGATTGGCTCACCATCTGAAAGCTGCTCTAAGGCAAATGCTAACCAAGTGTTTGGTTCCTTACTGATTTTACAGAAATAAATCACCTATTTTAGGAAAATTATTTGTGTCCTGCTCTTTGAACTACTTAAAACATCCTTTTATGAAAGCTTGATTTTACCTTTGTTAGATTTCTAAGACAATAACAGTTTTGGTTCCAGAAAAAAAAAACACCTGGGTCTGGGGGATTTTTTTTTTTTTTTTTTTTTTTTTGCATTAAAAATAGCCAAAGCTTTAATAGCTTGTAAAGCTTTAGTCTATGTTGAACTGACTTGACATTGAATTGATAAAATATAAACATAAATGTTTGGGGTTTCAAATGTTGTGTATCTTCACAGTGCATTGTTTCACATTCAGACAAATACTGCATTCAGAGACTTTTGGAGACTCTAATTTGTTCTTGTTGTTTGTTTTTGGTGAAACTGAGGTCAATCCCATGTACTAGTGACAGTATAATGCCATACCACTGACATTTTGTTTTAAGTATACATATCTGCATCTGTATATAACTCTAAGAATAGCCAACATCTCAAAACCTCTGTTTGAAATTACATTGACATTGAAACTTCAGTTATGAAGTATAACTATTCAGATATGAGTTAGCTTTAGTAGCCTATAATAAAAATTAATCACTTTGCATATTGTGCTCTCTATTGTAAGCTACTGTCACTCCATAAGTCCTACTTGAGCAAAAGTCATTCTGCTAACTGGTGTACTTGCCTACTAAATATGTCCGATCAAAAACTTTTGTTTAGAACCCTGGAAATGCTTTGAAGACACAAATGTTTCAAATCTGCGTCATTCTGACCACACAAAAAAGTATATGAAAGCCTATGTTTCCATACTTGATCTCTGTAGGAGTCCCAGACTGTCACTTGAACATGTAAAATGCCCCAGAGAGCAGTTTTATTTTGTTATTGAATATAACTCGATATGACAGCATGTCTACTGAGAGCTCTTTTCTTCGGGTCATTTCACGCAGAGGGAACAAATCTACAGCTTTCCTATATGACATACATTGTGACAGGCAACGCCCAGGGCTTGTACAAATCCTTTTATTAAAAAGAAGATCTCATTCTTAGATGCTTTAGGCCAATCAACTGAGTCCATTAGTTAGCAGCTCTGTGAGAGCTTACAGTCATGCCAGGTCTCTGTTCCCTCTCATAACTCATGCCATGTCTGTGTGGTCCAGGGTTATTATGAAGCCTGCTGTTATAAAACAATAAACTGGACACTGTCATATTTATTTTAGCAAGGACAATTCTGGCCCATCCACTTGTTTTGACTGGCATTGAGGCCTCGCCATCTCAGAAAGTGATGTTAAAATGGAAAAGGCAAATTGGGAAAAATATGTTCAACAGAAGTGAAATGGAATGAAAAGAAGAAATCCTTGAACAAAAATATTCAGGAAAATATGCTAGTCTGAAATTTCAATGTGCTGGGTAATGTTTGGCCATTTGAAAACAACAATTACTATTTTACATGTGTGTGTATAATATTAATATATCATGTAAGTTTATATTATTTTTAATAATATGAATAAAAATATTAATTTTTAAAAATTGCTTATATGTTTGTTTAGGAATTAAGACTTTCAAAAGCCTATAAATCTTTAGCATGCTTTTAGCCCATTGTATAGCTGAAAGCATTGTTACAGTCAATAGTCATTGACACATTTGGACGTATCCCTCATCAACTGCTTGTACAGTTAGCGTGCTGTCATACCCAAACACAAAGTGACAGCATGCATAAGCATAAAGTGTACCAAAAACCCATAATGCCTGGTCTGCCTTTCATGCCCCTTTTAATTACATCTATTGACATCATAGTTAATTGGCACATGCTGAGCGTACAGTTATTTCTAGCGTCAGTTAGCGCATGGGACCGCAACAGACATCGCTTTTAATGAGCTAATGTAGGACAGACCGTAGTGACCTCCGTGTGAGTTCACTATTGCTGTGCATTGAGACCGAAACAAAGAAGACGGGGGTCTTGAGACAGACTTACTCTCACGATGGGATTTGATTGGTTGACAGTTGCATTCAGTGTTTGTTTTGGTGCTGTGACCCAGTTTTGAACCGTGTTGATGCCCTCTGATGAACTGATTAAAAACAAACACATACGGTATAACATAAGACAAGCATTGATTATGGTGAGTTGATATTAAAAGTTGAATAAATGGAGTTTGAGCTAGATGTTCATCTTTGCAGAACAAAAGCGTCTGTGTGTCTTTATGGGATGAAGGATGGAAAAAGGAAAGCGGAGTCTAAGTAGACATTCTTCGTCACGGTGAAATGTGTTTATGGAAATAAATAAATGATTGATGGTTTATTGTTCAAGCTGTCACAAAAATGTTTGGCAAAAATGAAACCCTCGTGTCATTCCAAACCTGTAAGATTTACTTTTTCTTTGGCCTATTTTTTTTAATTTTGTTGGGTTGCTTCCCTTAGTTCAACCCGTAGATGTCTGACCCCAGAACCTTCCTGACGTTCTACGCTTCTCTCCCTCTCGTCTTCTTGCATCTGTCAACCTTTGACCTTTAACCCTACAGGAGAAAAGAAGCATGTGTTGACCGTGAAACAGATACCATCACTATTTTCTCTCTCTCTTATTTTCACTCCTATATAAAGGTCAACTGTTCTGACCTTTCCAGCTTCATCTTATCGCTGTCTCCATCTGTTTTCTATCTCTCTCCTGATGTTTATCTGTCTCACTCATTTCGTCCTTCTCTCCTGCATGGCCCGGTCTCCCCCCTCCCCATATGTGCAGATGACAGTGTGCCCTCAATGTTTACTTGTTTATCTCTTTTTGTTACATCTCTTTTTGTGTTTCTGTCCCTGATTCATTCTGTCTCTTAGTGACCATTCAGTGTAGTGATGTATGCACAGCTGTTCTTGACAGAGCGCTAGAAAAACATGTGTTTTCTATACAAACCCCCTGTTGACTGTGTCTCGCCTTGCCTTTTAGCTTTTTATGGGATCTGGGATTTTTACAGCCACGGTGCGTTTGACAAGTGTTCAGAATAATGCTGAAATTCATGATAAGATCAGTAGAAAACTTCTCGCTGTAGTTCTTATCCAGGTATGAGTGCAGCTGGTCTACATATTTAAAACAATATTGCTAGTAGGCCTACTAATTTAATTTCTAAAACGTTATCTCATTTAGGACTTACCTATTTGCCTATATATACTGTATATATATTATTAATTAATATATATCACAAATAATTATTATAAATCAAATAATTATATAAATGTATAATTTTGTGTGTGTGTGTGTGTGTGCGTGCGTGTGCGTGCGTGTGTGTGTGAGATTAACTGTGATATTCATTCTCATACAACCAGTGTCGTCCAGTGGTGTAAAATAACAGGAATCGACTGCAAACTGCATAAGAATATTATTCCTGTTATTTTACACCATGGGAACAGTGTTAACCTTCTCACAGTGAGTTATGGGCCCACATTAGTCGTCTGTCTGAGGTTACACCTTTACTCCATCAGCAACTGCAAACCATTATGACAGACTGTTCAGCAAAACACATACAGCAATGCAAATAAGTATAAAAATTATTAACATAATCAGTCTGTAGACTAATATATCTACCTCAACATTTTTTGTCTACTCTCAACGTTTACATTCAGTTCTTTAAAGAAGTCAGTCATGACATGGGAAATAACATTTTTGGATCTTTTGGCATATAAGAGGTATTTGTACCATTAAAACATCATAGCTTAAAAAACATATAGCTTAAAACGTCCTCCTCATTTTAAAAGCATTTATAAAATCAAAGTCCAAAAACGTCTCGTTTTGATATTGCGGGATATGTAAAGCCCATTTTCATCACTGATGCTGTCTACAATGCTTTGTCTGTAAATGAAGGTTTTAAATGGATAATGTTTTCAATAAATGCAATAGCGATGGGCGTTGATTCCCAATGCAATGATGACGTTAGCCAATCATATCAGTGGTCTCTGACAAGCCTTAAAAATTTATCATTTCAGACAGAGGTTCAAAATGAGGGTTAAAAATAATAAGTTTTTCCATTTATGTATTTGTTTTGTGTGCAAAAATATGTAATTAACATTATACATGCAGCCTCAAGGAATATATTATATGTCAAAAAAAAAATATCAATGTCATGACCCCTTTAACTCAGTGCTATACAGCTGATAAAGGGAACCAAGTTAAAAATAAAACAGATGCACAGCTGAGACATCATTTCAAAACTTGATGCTTCCAGATGCGATCCAAGACATTAACAACAAAATGGAAATACCGAACAGATGCTGGTCAAGATCCATAGGGATGCATTATACTGTACATTTGAGATGATGTGAAACTTTCTTTTGCTAGAGTCCTTAGACAGCCAATCAACAGGTGGTTGGCATAACTGAATATATGACTAACATATTCCCATTAAATCTGGTTCTGTTTGCTAAGATTGTTTGCTATTGCCACTAGTGAATTTGATTAGTATTCCGAAGCTGGATTGTGCATCTGGTCTATTGAATATTTCTTAAGGGAGATGCACACCTATTTATAAACCCTTTATAATTACAATGCATTTTATAACCAAATTCTTTCAATTTGTGAATTTGAAATTGCTAAACGCGCTGATATGGTGACTCCTTTTCAGACAAAGAGCAAGAAAGACTTCAAATCAGTGATTGATGCTTCATATGTGAATGTGAAAACAAGGTTAAGCTGGACCCTGCAGCATGCTTTTAACATTCATGCTGTATCCAGACATGCCTAGCTCATTTTCAGATGTCTGAAATGGCTTATTCAGAGGAGAGAACACCTGGAAGGTGCGACACTCTGGTATACTGGACTTCTTTCCTAGTATATGATGTAAAATTGATGAAAAACCATATGGGTCACTTATGATGCAGAACCAAACAGGTGCTCTTTGAAAATGAGTTTCATATGATTCGCTGTCTGGCTAATTCACCGGCAATTAGTCGCTCAGCTGTTATTCTAATATTAGTGTACAATGAAATGTTTTTCCACAGGATGGAGCGGGGGGGTGGATTACATTTGCACACAGTTAGGCCAAACGCAAAATGTGGTGCAAGTTTAACCAACGGAATGTTTCTATCGAGGTCAGCTACACTTAGTCTTGCTCAGACCATTGAAAACCTGCCTCGGCAATGATCCTCAAAAGCTTCTATTTATCTGTGGGGATTTACTAATAGCGGGACAGATGGGATTGCTGAGAGGGGAGGGTGAAGAGTCGAAACAGTTAAACGTGGGCGATCCCTCCACTCCAGCGCTCTGTCCGGAGAGGATCCATATGGAGACAGGAGAGTAGCTATTAGTGTAACGCTCATGTATACAGAGGGGGAAGGGAGTCGGGCGATAGCTTTACCTCTCAAATCTTCTTATCGAGTAATGAAACTGGTTGATTTTGTTCACCCTGATTCTCGTTTAATAGTATTGCACTTTTCTAATGGTTTCTTTCCAGTGGTTATTGTGCCGAAATGGCTTATGATTGCTAGTGGCTTTAAAAGATGAAACATCCAGATTTTGGAAAGGTTTTCAGTTGCCATGCTTAGGTTATAGGGGAAAGCAGAGCAAGTTGTCGCACTTTTTACTACAGTGAATATTCCTAGGGATTGAAAAAAAAAATCAATATCTGTATGGACAAAACCCTTAAAGGGGTCATATAATGGTACATGCACTTTTACAAGTTGATTGTACTGAAATGTGTGTTGGCAGTGCCTGCACACAACCGTCATATAATGATAAAAATCCATCCAGTTATTTTGTTTTAATCTCCTTATATGTTTTCCCCTGCCTCAAATCGAGCCGTTCGAGCCTGTGACGTCACAGGCTCGCACGCCCCTCCCACGATCGTTGATTGACAGTAGCGTTTCAACACAGACCCGCCCTCGTTCGTGAGCCAGCTGTCAATCATGCGCGCGCGGACCGGTGTCGCGCTGAAAAGTACGCTGGAGCAGCACAGTCTATGAGCAGAATGGAGTCTAAGTGAAGTGGTGTTCTCTTGGGTGCAATAAGGAACACAGCAGTCATTAATCCGAACCGATTAATCCTAAATCCGAACCGCTGAAGACGCAGAGTGGCTGAGTTTGTTTTCGAAGGGAATATTAGCCACGATCGACGTCAATGCTTTCATGTTTGCGTGAATCATTTCACACACCAGACTGCTTTATAAACGAGGAGTATAAAGCTGGTTTTGCTAAGAAGCTGCTCCTGAAAAAAGGAATCGATACCAACTATTCGTGTTCCTGCCATAGGTTCCTGCACGTCCAGAAGAACTGAAGTGAGTGTAGCGTTTTATTAACCTTTATATTCATATTTATATTAATCTTTGCAAATCGCTAGCTTCACGATGAATGTGTCTAAGGTTTACTCAGGGAACATTATGGCATGTTTTCTATGTACGACGTTCTCAATATTCATAATCCCACGTTTATAATGAACAATGCTTTTTTTTATGGTGTTACAAACGGTGTACGCACAGAACAGAGGGGCGGGGTGAGCAAAGCTCATTATCATTTAAAGGCATATACACTTAAACGGCGTGCTGACAACAGAGCTGTTTTTGACCAGGTAAAATAAGTGTTTTCTTACAATACTAATGAGAATTTTTAATTAAAGTATATTACACACTTTAAATTTAGACCCTAAAGAATCATATTAGCTTGTACAAAAATGGCATTATATGACCCCTTTAAGTCTTTTTTACGTTTATTTCTAAGGTTTATTTTAGTCAATTTCTGCATAGAGAGCAAATTTAAATTGTTGGCTACAAAAAATGGCTACTATTTTCCAGTAAAAAAGTTAAGTTTCGAAATAGGTTGTCACACTTTTACTACAGTGAATATTCCTAGGGATTGAAAAAAAAACATCAATATCTGTATGGACAAAACCCTTAAGTCTTTTTTATGTTTATTTCTAAGGTTTATTTTAGCCAATTTCTGTATAGAGAGCAAATTTAAAGTGTTGGCTACAAAAAGTGGCTACTATTTTTCAGTAAAAAAGTTAAGAGCTTCGAAATAGGTTGTCACAATTTTAGTTACTACAGTAAATATTCCAAGGGATAAAAAATATCTGTATGGGCAAAACCCTTAAAGTCTTGAATATAGAAGCAGCGTTATTGCTGAGGGAAAAAAAACATATAGTTTATTTAACACACATTGAGAATTTCTGACAAAATGCCCAGTTTTAGTTTTAATAGAGTTTTGATTTGTCTTTGAAAACAACACACAAAGATATTTCTAGATAAAAACCCATTTGTGTAATTGGATTTTTGACATTTTTAGTTAGATTAGTAGTAAATATCCTTGCTATTTATTTTAACAAATTACTTTCTTTGACAAGCAAAAAGTTTGACAACTCTTTGATATAACTATTTGAAGCAGTTTTGAATACATAAGTACAGCCGAGGCTAGTTGTCACACTTTTACTTTAGAGTGAATAATCCTAAGGATTTTTAAAGTCAATTTTCTGAAAAGTCTTGGCTATGGAAACAGCATTATTCCTGAGGACAGAAAATACAGTTTATTTAAAATCCCCCAGTAGTCAATAATTGTAGGCCTATCTCTTAAAACTCATCTTTGATAACCAAAATGCATTTAAACATTTTTTCCTGTGAAAAAAAAAAATATTCATGGCTTAAAATAGCTTGAATGCAACTCTACACCCTTGCCTCATTTAGTATACGAGGATAAATTAATATGCTAATTAGCCCCGCCTCCACTCACTCACACCAGCTCAGACTAGATCCACTCGCCTCGGTTACTGAGGAAAACGCTGCACAATGGTATCGCTCTTTACAACGTCGGCCACATAACGGTAACTAATTAGCCTTTTGCTTGACAATGCTATCAAACAATATGTTGCTAATGTTACAAAAACCATGTTCCCATTCCAGACATCCCAACCTGCAAAAAGTCATTTCAGGGAGGTGTGATGCAAACACCATGTGAGAGGTCACTACGAGAAGCAGAAAGTGTCCGACTTCGAAGCTATGGGAGGCCGTATGAGACGAAACACATTGAAACACTTGCGATACACACTGAAACACATGCGATACACACTGAAACACTTGCTATACACACTGAAATAGTTGCGATACACACTGAAACGCTTGCGATACACACTGAAACGCTTGCGATACACACTGAAACACTTGCGATACACACTGAAACACTTGCGATACACACTGAAACACTTGGTATACACACTGAAACACTTGCTATACACTCTGAAACACTTGCGATAGCCTACACATCAGACTTGCACAGACATATGTGAAACACTTGCGCATACAAATATATTTGCACAAATGAAACTACGGTGACAGATTGCTACCACATACATATTATTTTTTCCCACTCAATTATGTTGTAATAACAAGATGTTATGTTGTTTTCATGACATATTTTCTCGTAATAACGAGATATTATGTCATTACAAATATAGATTTTAAGCCTAATAAGGACATGTGTAGTCATGTAGAGAATATGCCATATCCAGCTTTTGTTTAGATAAGATATGTATACACTGTAAAAAAAATCCCGTATTTTTTACGGAATAATGCTGGCAACTTTGGTTGCCAGAACAATTCTGTAAAAAATATATTAAAACTGTAATCACCTTTACAGAGCAGCATGTAAGTTTCACATTTTAAACTGGTAGCCTATATTTAACAATGGATTTCAGCAATATTGACATGGCCACACTGTAAAATTTACAGTAAAGGTCAATTTACGTTTTTTCACTGTAAATTAGGCTATACAATGAGTTGTTCTTTTTTCACTTTCAAAAACTGTAAATTTAACAGTATTTTACAGTAAAATTACATTAAATGTACCATTAGATCTATCACAGTTATTTACAGTATATAGTTCGGAAACTTTCTGTTAACCAATTAACAGTTTTTCACTGTAGCATCGGTCTTTTATCGTTAAAATCACAATAATGTTTTACAGTGTAGCTTATCATGCCTTTATCATACTTCTACATTCAAAAAGCTGAAGCAAACAGTAGCAGGACATTCTAACGCTTAACGTGAAAAACAATTAACGTGACTTAATGAGACAGTGATATTAAAAGATCAAATTCTGTACTCACCTTATTAATAAACCATACTATGTACACAAAAGCAGATGAGCATGAATTACACGTTAAGTGTTTTCCTAAAATTAAGCCCTTGATTCAGGGAACAGGGTAATATTTTACAACTCCAGACGCCATCTTCATTAAAAATTATTATTATGTTTATTAAACGCAAAGTTTTTCATTTCAAAAGCATTTCTAAATTAAGTTCATATTTCCAACAAACGAAACTCAGAGCCATTCCCCCGCCTATAAGCGGTGATCTACATAAGTTCATAAACAAAAATATTAAAAAGCACATATTAATAATAATAATATAAACAAGTACAACACTTAGTCTATTACAGATAAATGCCCAATGCTGGTTTTAGTGTTGCTTTAAATAAATAAATTAGTTTAGGCTTTAAAATAAATATTGTTTGTGGACTAATTAATGCCACAATAATGTATGTTTATTTTATAGGCTATACTTAGCCTATATTTTTTATTTTTGTTTTGCATTGAATATCATTAAAAGGATTTGTTGGGTTTCAATGTGTATAGCAAGTGTTTCAGTGTGTATCGCAAGTGTTTCAGTGTGTATCGCAAGTGTTTCAGTGTGTATCGCAAGTGTTTCAGTGTGTATCGCAAGTGTTTCAGTGTGTATCGAAAGTGTTTCAGTGTGTATCGCAAGTGTTTCAGTGTGTATCGCAAGTGTTTCAGTGTGTATCGCAAGTGTTTCAGTGTGTATCGCAAGCGTTTCAGTGTGTATCGCAAGCGTTTCAGTGTGTATCGCAAGTATTTCGAGAAGGGTCTGGCTGCAGACTTGCACTCTCAGACTTGCACGCTGAGACACGAGCGCTTCCGCTGCAAGTGACGTCATTTGCAATCGACACCTGCTCTCAGCTACATGTGAACTCACTTGCATAGTTTGTCTCGTGGTGGATTGAGAACAATTCCAATGTCGTTAAAATTCGTTTCTGCCAAAAAGTTTGATTTTCAAATGCAAACTGAGTGCAAAGCATATAATGTCCTTGTATTTTTGCAGACTTGGTCTAAAGATCGGGTACATTAGTGAATGGTTTCACTGAGTGAGTCTCAAATTCCACTTGTAGTGTCTTAGCAATTTGAAAAAACTGTCAACAAAATGACAAATGACGCCTTAATACGACCAAAATGAGCGTGTCTACGCGTTCAAAAGAAACACAAAAAATTGCCGCGGCAAAACAAACAGTGCGTGTTGACGGGGTCAAATTCCACGCGTTTCGTTTAAAGACTATTGGCCCCGCCCCCGATCGCGTTCCGTAGAGAGCAGGCGTCGATTGCAAGTGACGTCACTTGCAGAGGAAGCGCTCATGTCTGAGAGTGCAAGTGACGTCACTTGCAGAGGAAGCGCTCGTGTCTGAGCGTGCAAGTCCGAGAGTGCAAGTGACGTCACTTGTCTGCAGCCAGACGCTATTGGGTATTTCAGTGTGTATAGCAAGTGTTTCAGTGTGTATCGCAAGTGTTTCAGTGTGTCGCAAGTGTTTCAATGGGTTTCGTCTCAAACGGCCTCCCATAGTTATCAGCTCCTCCTCTTGCACGCGGCAACTCTCGCACGCCAATCGGTTACATACAGCCACAGCCGATATCGAACACCCTCGTTTTAAATGGAAAATACCCAGCAATGGTGTAAGTTGACTTTTGAATTTGCACACGGTTTGTCTTGAAGCACATTAAAAACACCACAAAAGCTTATAAACAACATTAAAAGCTTGATTTTTTTACCACAAGGGGACTTTAACACACCTTTGGATTCTGTGACAACATGCCTCAATAGTTTTAATAGAATTTTGAACTAGGTGTTTATCCAAAAAAACATTCAAAACTATTTCAATATGTAAAACACATTTGTGCAATTGGCTTTTTGCCTTCGACCTTTAGTTACTAGGATATAGATTTTCCCAGTGTGACAACCAGCCCCAGTCTTGAACAAACAAGCAAATATATCCAGGGGACGGGGGGGACGTGTCCCCCCCAATATTGGAGACAGTCGCATTTGTCCCACCCAAAAATGACACCGCGGAAGACAAAAATATTTGCCAACTCTCACGCATTGGCCGTGAGACACGTATTTGATTGATTTCCCTATCAAATGTCGAGAGCGCATTATTGTAGCGCGAAAGTACATCAATATAATGCGCGAGCGTGAATCTCTCTGCTCGCGCGCGGAATATGATGTGCCGAGCGCGAATCTCCCGCGCGCGCTCTCAGATACACTTCTCTTGTAAGAATTCTCTCTCTGGGCTCGCTCAGAGAATATGCCGCACTTAAAACGTGTTCAGTGCAATCGCGAATCTCTCCTCTTCCCCAGCTAACAATTTTAGGTTATAAGAACGTTCAATTCTCCCTTTATATAAACGTTGTAACGTTCTTGCTTGGTTATAAGAACGTTAATCAAACGTTCAATTCTCCCGTTAGGCTATATAAACGTTGTCTTAATGTTTTTCTAAGATATAATGAAAAACGTTTTATTCACTTATTAAAACATTTCTTAATGTATATATATATATATATATATATATAGAGAGAGAGAGAGAGAGAGAGAGAGAGAGAGAGAGAGAGAGAGAGAGAGAGAGAGCAGTGGTGGAATGTAACGAAGTAAAAATACTTCGTTACTTTACTTAAGTACATTTTTCACGTATCTGTACTTTACTTAAGTAGAATCAATAGTGCATACTTTTTACTTTTACTTCGTTACATTTTGCAGAAATTATTATACTTTCTACTCCATTACATTTCTACAATATTCGGTTACATTTTCGTTACATTTTCTGAACAGTTTTTCCTGCCAAAACGTCATCCCGACCGTCCGTTCGTCGCACGTTTGTCTCAACAGTCCAGTCAGTGAAGTTTGGTTGCCATATCAACCCGGTCACACCAAATGCGACTCTATATCACGCAGTGTTTATCGTGCAATTTATACGCAAAAATTGTTTTTTTACGTGCATATGGTGGGTAGGTTTAGTAGTGGTGTGGGGAGCGTGTGCATTATACGTTTGGTTAGGATTAGCATGGCAACCCAAGAGGTTCAGAATTACGCCATATATCAATCGCGTTTACAGCCAAACGCCGTCAAATACTAGTAGGCTATTTATAGCAAGGATATAGTAAGCTTGATGTGGGTATTGCCTAATTGCAAGCTTGTTCAGAAATGGTGACAAAAACACCATTTGAAGTACCTAAAACAAGAACTTTCAGATTTTAAAATGAAGACAAAAAATATATAGATAATTTTAAAAAAGACCCATGAATCATGTCTACAATATGTGTAACGTAGTCCACTGAAGTCGAGTTGAATTGAACCCAAGTAGTTTATTCCAATAAACCGATTTGGGTTGAAGTGACAATATGATGCAGAAAATATGATGCAGATATCTAAATCAGAGAATTCATAGGTTCGTCGATTGGCGGGTGGATTATTTATTTTCAACAGTGGATTTGGATGACTCAAAGTGCACCGGATTAATGAATTTAGCTTTAAAATGTGCAAAATCTTCTTCCATGATCAGGATTTCATGTCTTCCTCCTCGTTTTGAGCCAAGAAAAACCCCTCCGTATTGCCATTGGGGACTGAGCCTCCCTAAAATTAAAATCCTAAAATCACCCCTGGTCCCCCCCAATGTTAAACTCATTCCTACGCCCCAATCCAGTAGTACAGATTTTTACTATTATATCAATTTACTTTTGTTGAAAAGCGAACAGTTTGACAGCTCTTTGAAATTACTATTTTGTACGAAGCATTTTTAGATACATCTGCAAACTCCATGAAACTCAATCCTACAATTAGTCGATAGACATTGCGGTGAAAAAAAAAATCAAAATATGAGCGTGCAGTGGTCTGTCCAAAGTCTTTACCCTACAATAACGGAGTATTACCACTGTCTAGTCTAGTCAGCTAGAGACCTGACGCAGATGGCAACAACCAGGGTAGACCTACAACAGCTGGTATAAGTCTATAAGCTCGTAACAAAATGGATCAACGGGCGCAGCAATACGACAAGCCACCGAGACTACGGTCGGACGCTTTACGGATATTTTAGTCTGTGGTGCTTCGGGAAATGACTGGTCTTATTAAAACGAAAATCACAGAAGGTTATAAGCAGCTGCAAAGCTTCTGAGGTATTTAAAAATCCCACCCCCCCTGACTGTGCATAAGACTTCCTGGTATGGATTAGAGGCTGCAGCTACATGTGGTGTTGTGGCTACATACCTTCATTCAGTCAAAACCCCAATCTGGTGCTGAGTTTTCCCTCTCCCCAGGCCGAGAATCGCCAAAAGCAAAGTGGATGATGGAGAAGGGAGCGGAAGGAGAAAAGAAAGAGATCAATATGAAGATAAGTGAGCACAACTTCGCTGGAGATGAATTGTGGAAAAATGGGGGAGACGGGATAGATCGGGCGTATTTAGATGAAAGCACAGAACACTGAGATGAAAGAAAAAGAAAATCAACCTATGACACACAATTTTTTAAGAAATATCACCCTCAGCTCTTATTGGGCCATCACACACCCTAGAGCAGTGATTTCAGGGAGGGCCGAGAAGGTGTGTGTGTGTGTGTGTGTGTGTGTGTGTGTGTGTGTGTGTGTGTGTGTGTGTGTGTGAGAGAGAGAGAGAGAGAGAGAGAGAGAGAGAGAGAGAGAGAGAGAGAGAGAGAGAGAGAGAGAGAGAGAGAGAGAGAGGAGAAGAGAGAGAGAGAGAGAGGAGAGAGGAGAGGAGAGAGAGAGAGGAGAGAGAGAGGACGACGTAGTATAATCTTGGATTTCTTTTACTAGAAACATAAGCCAAACGAGAAATCTGTGCTTTTAAAACTTTACTTTTCTGAAACATTACATTCCATGAGAGAAAAACATTGGCTAACCCCTCATTTGGCTCATAGTCTCTCAAAGGGTCTGTCTAAGCTGAAACATACCTAACCACTCGACTTTCTGGTTTCTAACCAATATGGCAACAATTAAAGACATATGTGGATTTTCATATAAGAAGCTTTCTAAAGCAGCGCATGCAGACATATCTGCATAGTATCAAAAATGATTTGGCCTATTTGAATTCTAACTAATATAATATTGAAAGGAAAATAGAGTGCAGGTATTCAACATGATCTCACAGGAAAACATAACTATGTTACTAGGTGGCGATTTCTGTATGATTTGGTACAATGTGAATAGTACAAAAACATAGTTATTGTTAGAAAAAAAGTATGCATGAAGGTCCGCACCCCTAAAAAAACACGTCACCGGGGCCCGGGGCGCAAGCAGATCGGATCAAAAACGTACAAATGAAATCATGCAAATTGATACGAATTAGCCATCATTCATCAAAACAAAAAATATTTAAGAATTGGCATGAGAATGTTAACATCACATATATTATTTTCTTTTTTAAAAATTCATCACTATCATACATGTCCTGCATCCTCCTGAGGTGGCAGTGGAAGTCTCTCACTTTGTCTAAAATTGCTCATTATTCATTTTTGTCATATATGGCAACACTATATATATGTATAGTTGTATGCAAAAAGAATAAATACATTCATAATCTCTGTCTGCAATTTCCTCTGGGTGGTTCAAGCCTCAAGGGTGGTCTTATCCTATCCTTTCCTATCTTATCGGACACGGACAGGATTCGATTTCAAAGAACCTGAGTTAACCACAAAGCAGTGATTTTCCAATTCTCTAGCAAATGGAAAAAACAGTCCATTTGTTCATGAATTGGGCTACAGTGGTTGTTTTTGACTCAACTGGTTCATAAGAGTCATTTGTTAATGAAGCTGACTGACTTGATCATTCTATATGCTTGATAAAAATTTTAAAAAAGTGCCATGCACCAATGCAAATGAAAAGCCTACTATATTTTGTAGATGTAGATGTGACCTTTGTTAGCTAAAAGATTGGCTAAATGGAAGCATTTGCAATAGTCCAAGTCTAATCCACCTAGTAAGAGAACTGACTCTCACATACAGTATATTTGAAGAAACTGCTGCCCCCAGCTGATCAAAAAACAGTAATACACCATTCGTTCTGCGTATATGAGATATGTGATGTTAAGAATAGAATAAGTTTCATTTTCAGAGAATTATTTATTACCAGCAGGCAAAAGCCACCATTCTCTCCAGCAAGATTCAAACTACACTCTAAAGCTTTAAGCTGGACTGAAATCAAGCACATGATTCAGACTCTTAAAAAATATTCTCTACAGGCTCGTAAAATGTGATTTATAATAGTGGGGTTAGTGCATTACACACACATAAACTTTTAATCACATAAATATCGAGTAAAGCAGTGCACTTCCAATCTATTGCATTGAAGATTTTCATTCTCTAGAATAAGCTTCACTTAATTCAATATTTTCCAATTGTCCAATAGCATATGGGAATTCAAAACAACAATTTGTGTAAGCTACAAGGTGAGTGTGTCCTAACAAATTGCTCAGAAAAAGTCCTTTAATATACCGACTGCAGTCTAGAAGCCACATATTTCAACAAATCAAAATCCCTCTTAACTATCTAAGGCAAAACAGCAGCGAGAAGCATTTGGTCTGGCATTAGACGTATGTTGAGTAAATATCTTTGTAAATGCTGAAGTTGACAGCTGAAAGAGTTTGACAGACCTGTCATGACAGCATATGGCTAGAGGTTGAAAGAGCAGATGTTTAAGATAGTATTGTGGGTTATAAAACGAGGCCTTGTGTAACAGTCTGGAATTTCTGCTCTGTTTGGAGCTTAATAAACAAAAGCACTTTAATACAAGGTATATTATATCACTATAATATACACAATGTGGGGGGAAATCTAGTATAAAAAAAACTTTGAGGCACACTCACCCTACACAGAGAGATTGGTTGGGAAATACATATTTTTGCATATATATATAGGTGAATATGCACTTTAAAGTTTTCATGGGTATATAGGTGGCATCACCAAATTCATAATTCAATTGAAGAGGTTTATAATTCAGCAAGCAGTGCAGCAATAAAGGCCTCTCAAAACAAAAGGAAAATCATCAGAGGTTTATGTTGGGTGCAATTAAAAACAACCGTCTCTTAAAATCGAATTATAAAAACAATAATCAGAGTTCAGTTCAGTTTGGTAACACGTGACTGAATGGTGACTCGTCTTACTGGGGTTTGATTTGCGTTGCGATTGGCTACAGCTCCTGTAGCTGCAGAGCTCCGCCTCCAATGAAACAGAATGCAGGGCACACGGGGGCGGAGCAGTCCACAGGTCCCTCCCATAGTGGGCGGAGAGAGTGGGCATCGTAAAACGTGACGCGGCCCTTCTCAAAGTCGAGACAGACTCCTAGTCTCGGAGGCAATGGATAGGTAACGCCGGTTGGCGAAGAAGGGCTGTTGCCATTAGTGAAGCCAGATTCTCTGCCGTGATGGGAGTTGGCGGAGGAGGGCAGGTAGATCTTGCCCATGCCCATTGTGAGGAAAGCGAAAGGGGGAGGGGAATCTGACGAATCCTCCGCTCCACTGTCATGGCCGCTGTCTGGATCATATCTATCAGACAGAGAAGATGAGGTTAAAGTCAGCATGAGAAATGGCTGAAATCAAGTGCCATTCATTTTCCTCTTTAAAGTAACACCAAGTAACTTTTCCTCTTCGGTCGCCCTACTGGTTGGAAACAAAATTGTCCATTGCCGCTGTCGTAAATAATTTAGCCTACCGTCGCACGCACGCTCGCTGTTTAGCACCGGCTTTAGAATGAACGATGTCCACAGACAAGGTGGAGTATGTTACATGATTTCATGAAAGGATGATGTATTGCGACAACAGAAACGAAGAAAAACAAAATAATGACTATTGTAGCGCTTGACGTAAAGCAGTCGAATTTTGTAGTTCTTTTTGTGGTCGGGTTACTACCCGAACCCCGAAGTTACATAGTGCCAGTAAAAGCGATACAGACCCCGTCAGGCTATGGTAGACGTGCCTTTCACCCTGTTACGACTTGATGAACCACTGATAAGATTTTGGAAACATTATTTTAAGGTAAAAAATGTTACATAGTGTTGCTTTAAATATGCATTTCACTTGGAAATGTTGTGACTTTTTTGTGTTGATTTGAAACATGGTGGAAACACTGTATATAATATAGATCAGGGGTTTTCAAACTGGGGTCTTCTAGGGGCCACAAGGAAGTGATAGGGGGTCCGTGGAAATGTTTAGAGAAATAAATAAAAAAATAAGATAAAAAAAGTAATGGATAATAAAATAATAATAAAAATAATATTAAAATAAATTTAAAATTAATTAAAATAAACAAATAAATAATACACAGTATTGTACTACAGTGAGTAGGGGAAAAACATAAGTAAAATAATATTTCCAAATAATATTTTACACATATTTATTAATTTCACAGAATAAATTGGGTCTTTATACATAAAACGTCATAGCAGCCTTTTTGGATGGGAGTCCCTCACATGAGATCAGGTTTGGGGATCAGTGACATCTAATAGATTGAAAACCCCTTATATAGATAATATATATATGTATAATCTATATACAGAGATCACTTAACAGAAAGCAAGTCTGTATGTTATGGTATGGTATTAATCATTCAAGCTTTTACATTTTGTTGTGTATAAATAAGTGAAAGAATGGACATTTTTCGTCATTTTGAATTCAGATGTGGTTATTTGGGTTTATTCTTTATAACACTTTTCATTTCTATTGTAGTCATAATTTCAATAGTTTTAGTCAAAATAAAACCAAAACTGAAGGTAATAGGTGTCATATCTTAACATTAACATATCTACTTTCTCTTCTCATGTTTATTTTCTGTTCTCTCCCGTTGTTCATTTTACTTACCTTGGACTAGCCATGTCTTGAGGCAGATGAAACCACTCTTGAAGTTTAGACTCCAGGCCCACTCCAACCTGTAGAATATAGAGAGAAAAATGAGAGAAAAAGTGATTTAGAAGGAGGTACGGGAGAGACGTTGAACATAGTTCGCTTTCGTTGCAGAACTTGCCTTGACCAGATATGAGCCTGGCTCCACTGAACATGCCCAATAGTGTCGGCCCTGCGTTATGGCCACGTCCCCCACGAGCAGATCAGCTGTCAGGTGACAGGAAGTGAGGGCCCGATCAGCGGCCTGCAGCAGGGACAGACCGGGCACACTGCGGGCACAGCGCTGCTCCTTACTCACCACCAGTCTGTCCGCGTGCAGACCCCAACGAGAGTCCAGGTAAAAATTCAACACTGCCGAAGAGGCGGAGGGAGACAACAGCGAGGGAATACGGGAGACATTTAAGGGAGGATAGAAGAAGAGGGGAAAGAGGGACACAGAATTAAGGCACCAAGCGGAGGGAGGTAAGAGTGGGTGGAAAAGGAGGAATATAGAATAGGGGATATATGCAAAAGGAGGACATTGCATAAAAACAGCAATCAGGAAAACAGTAAACAAGGGAAAAAGGCATAGAAATGCTCTCTGGGAATAGCAGGGTGAAATCAAGACTGCAAAAAGGAGGAAGATTTGCGTTCCAGCAGACAGGCAGAGAAAAAAACGTGAATTTCCTATTTTATTCGTTTTAAAATGTAATTTATTGCTGTGATGGAAAGCTGAATATTCAGCATCATTACTCTAGTCTTTAGTGTCACATGATCCTTCAGAAATCATTCTAATATGATGATTTACTGCTCAAGTAACATTTCTTATTATTATCAATGTTGAAAACAGATATGCTGCTTAATATTTGTGAAAACTTCTTTAATGAATAGAAAGTTCAAAAGAACAGTTTTTATATGCAATAGAAATAAAAACTTAAAAAACGACTAAAACAAGTATAGGTGTTTACATTAAGGACAAAATTGTTATATATATATATATATATATAATCTATTCTATAATATTAATAATTAGCAATAAACACTCAGAAGATAATGTTACTATTTTGTCGTGAAAATCTGCCTTCTGTTTGGATGTTGCAAACCTTGTATTATTATTTGTAACATGGGCCTCCATTTAATGTGTATATATTAATAAACATTACACAGCATTAAAGTTAGCTTGTGGCCACATTTACAAAGCAGATAGGTCAACATTCACATCAGATCAAAATATTTCACTACATCGAGGGTCTTGGGTGGAAAATAAACATACTGGTGGATTAAAGAATAAATGGCTCAAATAATAAAAACATGAGGGAAATATTAATAAGAATAAAGATACAATAACAGAAAGAGTTTTAAGGGCTATAAAAAGGGAAATAGGAAGGTGGCAGTATAGAGCTGTTGTCAATAAAGCTGGGAAGCAAAACATGGAAAAACCAAAGATTGTAGAGACAAAGAGAGATGGGAATGGATAAAAAAAGGAAAAAGATAAAGAGAATAGATGAGTAGATGAGTATCATTTGGGAATGAATTCTGTTATACCATGTTTTGTGTTGAAAACACTTCGTACCTGGAGCTGGTGGTGTGTGTAAATATACTTCCTCACTGTATTCTCCGAAGCCGGCCTTATTGCAGCCTCTCACCCTCAGCACATACACACTGTCCATCTCCAGCCTGTCAATCACAGCGCAGGTCCCGGTCACCTCCTCCAATCTCTGCCAGCCCCAGCGAGCGGCAGCCAATCCCCCGTGAATCCCTCCTCTTGCCCCGCCCCCTGGCACCACCCCACGCCGCCGGAACTCCACAGAAAAATGCCAGGCAGGAGAGGAGTCTTGAGGCAACCGCCAACAGAGGAACAGCTGGTCGTAGGCAAGGGTTCGCTGGGTGTCAATCACAGGAGCGAGAGGGGCTGATGGGATAGGTCACTTTAGGGTTAGATTGTGTGACACTGCAGACTTTTTTTGTCATTAAAGTTTGTTCATTTATAAAAATACGGAAACATTCAATAAAAAATAATTAAGATTCAGAAAGCTTAAAGGACAAAATGAACCTAGAGTGTAATATCAAATTGGTATCGAGTCGACCGTTCTCTGGGATTTGTTTTCATGATAATCGAATGTAAAGAGTTTTATCTCTTTAAGCTAAAACGGTTTAGCTTATAACGCTAGAATATGGGGCATCAAGTATTAAACTATTATTAAACTATCTGTTTACTTACAAAGTTCTCAATGCGTCTGCAGGTAGGGACCCTGATTATGCTACCGTGTTAGTGTGGGGCTATTTTGTGGTATTAACTAGCGATTTTTATTTTTACTCACTCAATGCCCCATATACTAGCGTTATAAGCTAAACAGTTTTCAGAGATAAAACTCTTTACATTCGATTATCATGAAAACAAATCCCAGAGAACGGTCGACTCGGTACCAATGTGATATTACACTCTAGGTTCGTTTTGCGCCGGAATTGTCCTTTAAAGGTGCAGTGTGTAAATTTCCGCGGCATCTAGTGGTGAGGTTGCAAATTGCAACCAACAGAAGTTACGGTGGCCGACAGGAAAAGTTGTCGTCATCTGAAATTGCAGCGAGAGGCCAGTTAAGCAATGAGGTTTCTTTACAAAGATAAAGTAAGAAATTATGTTTACTTAATTATTCAGTAAAACGATATGTTATTTGTGAATATTATTGTTACTTGTTCATCATTGTGTCTGTGTTTTATTCGCTGACTTTAGCTAGCTTCTTTGCACGAAGACCAACATAGTAACAAAACGCGTTTGTCCGTTCAGGGCTACTGTAGAAACATGTCGCCGCAAAATGGGACCTTTCAATGTAAGGGGACCCGCGGTGTATGTAGATGGAAATGGCTCATTCTAAGGTAATAAATACATAACGGTTCATTATGTAAGGTCTTTATACACCACTAAAAACATAGTTATGCATATGATATTGCATTTCTATCAACAGATCCTCCTAAATATTACACAATGCACCTTTAAGGAAATCCCATTATAATTTAGCCCTGTTGTATCTACACATTTATGTGTCTGATTATTAGTTTTCCTACCCTGGATGAAGTTCAGGTCTGTGAGGAGTTTGAGCTCTCTGGAAACATCAAGCTGGAAGTGACGGAACGAGGGATCAGCAGAGAGAGAGAAGCGCTGCATAGATTCAATAGACTGGGCCAATCTGAGAAAAAGAGAAATAAAAGTCCAGTGTTTTCACATTTTGGCAACAGACATCAGTAATATCAGCGAGTCGTCCCACCTGTTGTGTGTTAATCTGGCTGCGTGCACAAAACTCGATGGGTCGTTTTCTTTGAGCAGCTCTTGAGTGAAAGCCATCAGGCCGGCGTGCTCCAGCAGGCTGCGTTTTTCAGACACCTGATTGGCCAAGGCCTCTGCCCTTCTCTGCCGCGAGCTTTCCAGAGCCTGAGCCAGCATTGTCTGTCGCTCGGTTAGCAACGCCATTATCTCCTTCACGCAGTGAGAGAGCTGCTCTTTGGCTGATATGTTGTTCACCTGCATTCATGGACACAGACAATAGCTCAGCGCATCAAACACCTGCGGTCCTTTTGTGACAGAGATGGAAAAGGTGGGCGTACCTCAGTTTGAGTGACGGCATTCTCCAGTTGAGTGATCTGAGTCAACACCATGTCCTGATTGGACAGAATGTAGTTCAGCTCCTTGGTGATCTTGTCCTAGGGTTTGCAAAAACATGTAAATGATTTTTAATTTCTCTTTCCGAAATGAAGAGATTAATTTAATAATCGGACAAGATGTCGATATATTTAAACAAATATGCATGGAAAACCAAAAGTGTGTTTTAATCATGCATTGATAATCATTCATATGGTATATTTACTGTATATAAAAATATAAAAACACTTTCCCTCCTGGAATGTTTTAGTGGCAAGAAAAATGCAGAATTACATCGCAATGCATTCTGTTTTTGATCAGATGCTTTCTAAGCATTTATTGTTTTATGCTCAATGGATGATTCAATCATCAGGGCCTATAATTAACACTCGCCAAGCGCCAAATGCGAGCAAAAATTGGTGTTGGCGAGTATATGAAACGGTGTCAATCGCCGGTTTATGAATTTTAACAATGCAAAAAGGTGAGAACATGAACTTGAATGACATGAGCTCTCTTTCACGTCTTCTTGCGCTTGAACACACAAACAAAATATGTCAAAATGCCCATCTTGGCAAGTATCATTGTAAACTTAATGTTGTCAGGTACTGTATGTCTTAATGACTTAAACAATTGAGAAATAAAACAGTATGTGCAACAGTATATAGGATCCGTGCATTAGCTCTTAAAGTGACTCCTAATATTCCTTCTGATGTCTTTGTTTTTCATGTTTATCAAACAACAAAATATAAAGAACAATTCTGACTAATAACATGTAACTTTAATAAGTAACAATCTGTTTCATGTCTGGCAAAAATCTTTATGGCTAGTAAATTTTCTCTAATCACCGGCTAGAACCATTGATAGGTGTGGCAAAAAGTTAGTTTTAGGACCTGTCTTCTTTAAATCTTGTGAATATTGTCATCCTAATGTAAAAGCAGCCCTGTTAGAGTAAACATACCTCACTACAGAAGAATCACCCACAATGGAGTGCGTTTACTGGTGATTTCCTGGCTTTCAAGAGTTTATAAGCCATAGATCTAAGATCTAAGACATGCAATAAATAGAGTTGCACATTACAGCTAAACACCATTGTGCAAAATGTTTTTGAGGGATAAACTCATCTGATCACATGACTTTTCTCCATTGTTCTAGCTTTTTAAAGTGCTCCTTACTCTATATATAGTATACAATTAACTGTGTGGTACTGCATCGGCACTGCCATTAGGGGGCACCGTTGTTAGATTTAAAAAAAAAAAAAAAAAAAAAAGCTGTTTTTCTACATTTGTTTAGTTGCCCGTCTTTAGATTTTAAAAATGTATTAAATCAATTTCTTTAAAAGAAAAAACATGGCAACTTAATATAATACAGTCAGTTATTCCAGGTACACATTAAAATAGAGGTTAATTGAAAACATACCTTGAGACTCTGGTAGGCTTGGGCGACGGGCGCGATCTTGTGACCCGTATGGACTCGGCGCAGTTTACAAAGTGAACAAAGAAGCATCTGACAGGACTTACAGTAAAACTGCAGCCTCTCCTGGTCATGTTCTGGACATGTCAACACCTAGAGATATGGAAAGAAACTTTATGATGCACTATGGATAAAATTTGCATCTGTATATTTAGTTTGCAAATAGTCTGTTTCGCTTGGAAATGCATCAAATTAGGGAAGTTAAATGGCTTGCGAATCCAGTTTCATGTTCATAATTTGTTATCAGATCCTGGACCTCAAGGTATGGGAGGTAATCGGGTGGAAGCGTCTCACCTTTGGCCTGAAGTTCAGGGTGGGCAGCACGTGTTCGTGCTGGGCGCGGGGAGTCCCCCAGGGGTGGTAGAGTTTGAAGCACTCGTTACAGAAGCTGGCTCTGCAGTCTGAACAGCCTTTAGTGGCCTCCAGGGCCTGTGGGGGTTTACAGAACTGACACATCACAGCCACACTGCCCAGACTCACTGTGTGTCTGTACCTAGAGGAAGCAAGAGAAAGCGGCAGTGAGCATTTCTTTG
The DNA here is from genome assembly GCA_036326025.1 of Chrosomus eos. NCBI lineage: Eukaryota > Metazoa > Chordata > Actinopteri > Cypriniformes > Leuciscidae > Chrosomus > Chrosomus eos. Next base: position 32,999,353 of record CM070827.1, on the reverse strand, counting down.
TTTGCCTGTATGCAGTTTTATTCATGCAGATATAGTAATCACACTGGGTAATAAGTTGTGTACTAAAGATTATATTTAAGATTACTAGGTCACTAATCGAATGTTTAAACGCTGAAATTCTATTCAATTCTATTTTATTCTATATTTAAGATTAATAGGTCACTAATCATTAAGTAAATGAGTGTACATGCTTAAATTATACTATATTTCATAACAAATATAATATTAAAATATAAAAATAAATATTAGTCATTTATTAAATGTATTTAAAATTCTATTTTAAGGGATTGTACACCTAAAAAACCCGTACAGGTTTGGAACAATCTGACGACGAGTAAATGACAAAATTTACATTTTTGGGTGAACTATCCCTTTAAGATTACTAGGTCACTAATCAAATAAGTAAATAAGTATAAATGCATTAATAATACTATTATATTATATTAAAATTTCATTACAGTTATGTAATTGATCACTAATCATATAAAGAAATGTGTTTAAAAGCATTAAATAAATTATTATAATATATTATAATTTCATTACAGTTATGTAATATAATACAATATTGAATTGTGTATTAAAGATTGTTTAAGATTATAAAAATAAACTGCTCAAATTAAATAAAATATATATTGTAGCCCATATCTTATAATGCCCAGAAATTTTTATTATTATTTTAAATTGTCTTGATATGTGTTGGACATTTATTGCATTTGAATCTAAATTCTTTTTTTTTTCCTGGATCACAACATTACCGGGAACATTTAAATGATAATTTACTATATTAATCTATTGCTTAAATGTATCATTGTACCTATACACATTACTATATATATATATAGCGGAGGAGAACTGAGGAAAACGGGATTATGGCAGAGTCTTCAAAATTTACTGTCCTCTCGTCTTTGAAACGAAACTGTCATATGTTTAGATGTAATTTTATATATAGTTATGTTTATTTAATATAATTTTAAAAAGAAGCATAAACACAACGAGGGGTGTCTGTTTTGTCTGTTTTTGTGACTAACGTTTCTTTAGTATAACCATGAAGTATAAAATTCAATATAAATTCTCAGTATTGCATTGGACTCTACGATCGGCGGAAGTTATCGAGCATCCTCAGACCTTCACCGGAAATACCGCCGTGCATAGAGCCCATTGCATGTTTTGTTCAGTTTAAAAGCAAACTAAATAAATACTTGCTGAAATTATGTCATAATTTTATTACATTAAATATATTTTTTCTTGAATGTATTTGAATGTGTGTATTACCTTTCTACAATTCTCTCCAGTGTAAGGTTCCTCATGCACTCAGCCAATCCTCTCTCACCTAGTTCTACATCTCGCCCACAGGGGGCGCAAGGGAAAAGCATGAGAGTTGCAGGGCCTTCCTTTCGCCTGCGACCTGGGTACGTCCCAGAGCCTAAACACATACATACAAACGTGAGATAGACTGAATAACATACACACAATGAAAAAAAACTGAACAGCTGAATATATCAACCTGTTTACATTGACTTTAAAGATGACGCATACGGTTTCTAGTCTTTACACACCTGAGCGCAACAGGCGGTCCACACGGTCCGACTTGGGCAGGGGTCTCCGCATCTGCCGCGGGGACCGCATGTTGGGGGTGGAAGCGGGCGAGTTGGGCTCCGGGGGGAGCTCGGGCTGGGGATACCCGCTCTGAACCAGCACCTCAGAGGCACACATGAGACACACGCTGTGCAGGCAGGGAAGTACAATTGGCTGCTTCACAATGTCCTTGCACACAGGACACTGCAATTCCAGCTCCATACTCTTCATATTGGACTGAAAAATGAATAGAGGGGAGGGGGGGGGGGAGGAGAAAGATGAGCAGGAGCGGAAGAGATGGCAGGCAGAGATATGGATGTAATTGCACTGTTTTTTTATTAAATAGTACATCAAAATAACAAACACAAGAACCGGGAAACAGGGAATTGAAACATGCAGCATCTAAAGACATCCACTGCAAAGTGCAAACAACTATTTAGAAGGAACAAAGCTAGCAAGACACACCTGAGGCCTGTTGCATGAAGCCGGTTTCAGTTGCTAGCCAGGTAAGTTTGAGATTAGCAAACTTTGTTTTTTCTAAGTTTTATTCTGGGGTAGAGAACGCAAACCAAAACTGGACCAAAACTCAAGAGTTTGTTCAGCTATAGCTTCATGTAACAGGCCAGTGGGAATAATCAGACTCATCATCAACATGGAAAACTACAATGAACTACAAACATGGCACTAAGGACAGGAAGTAACACAAAAGTCCTAACAAGACATAGGGAACATATAACTGTAATATGATTTGGTACTTGATTGCGTATAGCAATGTTGTAAACAGTTGTGCTGTTTAATATTTTTGTGGAAACCATGATAAAACATTTTTCGGATTATTTGATGAATCGGAAGGTCGAAGGAACAACATTTACTCTAAATAGAATTATTTTGTAACAAAGCAAATGTCAACTCTGATAGATTTAATGTGCCCTTGCTGTATAAAAGATTTAATTTCTTTCAAAAACTTTACCAAAGTTTTGAATGATAGTGTATGTCCAGGAATGTATTTTGTTGTAATGGTGCAATCAGACTAATCCGAACCTTTCCAAAAAATTTCTGAATGTGCAATAATTTATACTGCAATATATTGTGGTACGTATATTGTTACACCACTAACAGCTTAGCAAAAACACTACAAATTGTATCAATATGTGAATTCTCTGGGATCAAACACATAACTTCATGCTAATGATGATAGCACTTTCCATGATGATAAACTGAAAATACAGAGCATAGTACAATCGGATAAAGGCTAAATATAGGTGCTGAAGTCATACAGTATTTGGGGCAGAATTATTGATCTCCGTGAAGAATTAAGATGTCTCTGTTAAACACTGAAAGAGGCAGATAAAATGAGTAAAGAGACTAGATTTCAATGCTGCCTGGTTGCTGAGAGAGACATGCACACCTTTATAAATAGCTGTCTCTGGTGCACTGCTAGTCTGCAATGCTCTTTAAAAATGGATAGTGACCTGATGTTAATGATTTAAGCAGACAGCTATGTGACATTGGAAGCTCTGTAAAGGCCACGTCAGCTTAAGAATGACCTTGTCCATCAGAAACACACAGTAAGACATATTTCTGGTGACTGTTTGAAGAGCAACAGCACCACTAACAGATCTGCTTTTTCCAAACTTGCATGTATACAGAATTTGCCTCTCCACAACCACATATAACACATATTTGTAACAATAAGACATGTTACAAATTAGTTTGAACTCTAAGCAATTTTTTAGTTTATTCATTCTGATAATCAAATTACCACAGTGCAGATACAAGGTAGTAATTCGTTAACCACTGGCCGCCTCATACAATGGCAATGTCATCTTAAAATCTAGTATCTACCCTTATATCTTTGCATTAGACAAACATTTTTCCTTTAAATCGTAATTTAACATTCAAAACGCATGCGTTAGAAAGGCCTACAAGAGCTTAAAGGCTTCTTTTATCATCACGCGGTCATACAGCAATGTCAACAGGCCATATACGTCACCCATCCCCAATACGAAAGATTTAACGTGATTTTACTACAGTACAAAACAAACGCGACTGAGGTTTACCCTACAGAGATGACTGTAATGCTGTATGTGCGGTTTGCTCGAGCTGTATTCGGCAGCGCCCTTACCTTCACCTGAAATCTGGGCGCCATTACGGGATCCTGCTGTCTTTACTTCATATGAGAGAGAGACTGATGTCGCAAATCTGTGCGACTTACCGTCATGCACATATTTTATTGGGAATGAATGAAACCCCTATTTGCAGTTTCCTGTAGGTTAATGCATTAGGCTAAATCAGGAAAACACCCCATGCCATCGAAGCATCCACATGCACGATGCGGATTGCGGATACAAATCTTGAAAATGTACCGTTTATGTTCCGTTTCGTCGCAGTAGACCATCATATGTCAATGGGGAAATCTTCCGTTGGCCGCCATTGCCTCTTTCAGGTTGAAATGTAGGTTAGTAGGATGTCGCTACATCAGCACGCAACTGGAGAGATGCTTTCAACGCGCTGTCTCCTGCACGCATCCCGTCTCCGTGGCAACGAGCACGTCCTCCATCAGCAGCGCGATTACTGATACCAGCCTACCCCAGGACGGCTAATGTGACAACTTAGATTTTGCGTTTCTTGATATTTTAGTCAAACTGACAGTCTTTTCCAGTCGTTTTAAAACATCGGCATTGTAAAACACAAGCAAAAAAAAGTGAAACTGTGCAGATGTTACTTAAAGTGATAGTTCACTTGAAAATGAAATCATATGATAATTTAGCTTACTCCCCTCAAGTTGTTTCAAAACTGTATGAATTTATTTATTCTTCTGAACTCAAAGGAAGATATTTTGAAGAATGTCGGTATTGTAACCGCAGTTGATGGACCCCATTGACTTCCATAGGGAAAAAAAATACAGGTCCATCACTGTTGGTTACCGACATTCTTCAAATGATCTTCTTTTGTGTTCAGCAGAAGAAAGAAACTCATACAGGTTTAGAGCAACTTGAGGGTTAGTAAATGACGAAAGATTTTGTTGTGTGTGAATCCTTAATAGCTAACACACAAACAAGCACTACAACTTAATAAAGAACGCCTTTACAGAACGTCTTTATTCAATTTAATTGTATTTATATTACATTTAATAGATAACACTTAAATGAAAACATATGAAATTGTTTTGTAAAAAAGTGCCATTGATTGGGTTTTCGATGCTGTATTACAGCGACCAGCAGATGTCGACAGCCAGTGACTTCCATTTATTCAGAGTTTCTATCATCATTTTCAGAAGGTGAACAAAGGTTAAAAAAACGCAGAAATCAAATAAATATATTTTGTTTGATTTCATTTAATAATTTAATTGAATTTAATTGAATATTTTAAATGATTCTTCAGTAGACTATTATGTACATCTCTTTCATTCATTTATTCATTCATTCATTTGTATTTACTTATCATTTTCCCGCATGTATTTAACATCCTAAATCTAAATATATATATGCCTATATATATATATATATACACACTGTAAAAAGTTATATGATCAATAAGTTTGACAGTTTGACAACATTATGTTTTTAACATTGCTTTTACTCACCAAAATAAGTCAAGCAAATTTAAAAAAAATTACAAGTTACACAAAATTCAACTATTTTTATTAAATCAGTTTAATGTAATTTAAGTTGAACTTAAACATCCAATTTTTTTTGTATAGCCTATACAGGCTAATGCATCTAAAAGATTTTATACTGTTTTTATATTATGATTATATATATTAATATATTATATTAGATTATATACAGATTATATATTTAAGATAATTTTTTTTTTTTTAACAGGGAAAAAGCATTACAAAAAGATATGCATAGCTACTAATATAGTATATAGCTATATACTCTTTCATTTTACAACAAAAATCAGTCATATCTAACATCAGTTAGGCTAACTTTTCAATTACAGAGAAGTTTTCTTAACTTGACTGTTGTTGTTTATAGTAATAAAGAATCATAAAAAATCAGTCAGTGGAAACCGATCTAATATTGATAACTGATATTTATTTTACTTTATGCATATGATATATTTTCCTAATAGTGTAAGCATTTTAATTGTATTGTCTAGCTCTATATAGAAATGTGTTCTGCTGTAGTTTACTTCAGAGTTGCAAACATGGAAATGTGAAAGAAATCAAATCATTGGTCTATCACGATGTTGGAATGTTGTGGGTGAGGTGTGTTGCCTTTGCCAAGACATTTTTCAGCATACTGCTATGTGGATAGATGTGGCAGGCACGACTAATTTATAAAGCTTTCGATATGAATACAGTGAATGTCAGCTCATAAAAAAAGATATATGTACTGTAGTGTGTGATTTCTGGTGTTTCAATACATTGCTGTGCACTCTTGAGTTAATTAATAGATACTGAACACACAAAGTCCGCTTAACTCACACACATTGGTATGCTGTGCTGTAATGAATTGCTCAACTTCTCTGATAAGAGCTTCTCCTGCCCATGGGCTCGGCCGGAGCCTATAAATTCTTGAGAGAGATATCTAGCACTTCTCAAATTCTTCACTCAGACGCCCAAACGGTAAGCTCTTCATTATGTGCGTTTAACTCCATTGTCAAGATCTGTTGTGTTAATATTAGATTCATATCGGCCTTTTATAGTGCTGGACCCGAGCAGTTAGCAGCCATGCCTTCCCAACTCGAGACTGCCATGGAATCCCTCATCATGGTTTTCCACCGGTACGCTGGGAAAGAGGGCAAGAGCGGCACCCTGACCCGCCGTGAACTCAGACTCCTGATGGAGAACGAGCTCTCTGGGTTTCTCAAGGTGAAGATCTTGTCATTCGCTTTCACAAACTTCAATTACTATAGGAAATGCATATCAGATAGTTGTTTTCCCTCGTTTCTTTAACACATTTCACTCTCTTTTCTTTTCCTACAGTCTCAGAAGGATCCGACCACCATAGACCGAATCATGAAGGACTTGGATACTAATAGGGATGGAGAGGTGGACTTTGAGGAGTTTGTGTCTTTGGTTGTGGGTTTGTCCATCGCCTGTGAGGCCTGCTACAGGGGCCAGTTAACAAACACACAAAGCTGGAACCTATGAGTTTGTGTTGATGCGTGTACGTCAGTATCCAATGAAAAAACATAAAAACTACTTTTGCTGCAAGGTTAAAGTACAGTGGGTGTGTATGACGGGACTTAACGCTCGTTGGCCTAGTATTCTTTGAGCTTTAAACATGTCTGTGCTAAAAGATAAATGTTTTTGTTTAAAATAAAGCTTTCTAAAGTCTTCATGTGCAGAACTTTATTATTAAACTACATGTAGGCTCAACACATACGTCAGTGTTTTTTACTCTCTCTCTCTCTCTCTCTCTCTCTCTCTCTCTCTCTCTCTCTCTCCTCTCTCTCTCTCTCTCTCTCTCTCTCTTAACCTCATTGCCACAATACTCTTAAGGTGTGTACAGTGTTGTATCCCACTGTTAATGGTTAATGCAAACACAAGGCTGCTCAGTTGGAAGGAAAGTTATGGAAGTTAGAACTCAATTAAAATGTAAACTTTCTAACACAGAAAACCTTTTTATAAAAATAAAAAAAGAACAACAGATATCATGTTTATATTCAATCCAAATTTTTGCAAGTTACAGACATTTTGGTGTCATAATTTCACATAAGATTAAAAATTATTTAGACTTTTTTTTTTCTTTGGCACATGTTTTCATTAGTCACAGCAAGCAAAGTTCCAAAAACTATTATGTAAATCTTGCTTAAAGAAACCTGTAATTTAGTGGCTTCTTCATGGTCAATTTAGCATTTGAGTATATATAATATTACATTATATACTGTTAAAAACTATACTACTACCACTATAATTGTTACTGTTGTGTTATAGTTCATGTTTTCTTCTTGTGTTTAGTTCCTGTTCCCTTTGTTAGTTCTTAGTTGATTATCTAGTTTCCCTTGTTTGGATTAGATACTCGTGTTTGAATTATTCTTGGTCGGTTCTCGTTTGTGTTTATGTGTGGTTAGCTTTTCACCTGTGATATTCTGTGTTTTGATTTTGTAAATAAAGACTATATAGATTCTGGAATATTCCCTTCATCTTCATCTTCGTGCTTGTTTGCAACCACACTGCTGACAGAAGAACCGGCCCTCAAAATGAGTGGGGAAAAAAAAGAATATGGATCTGCACAGCCGTCTCCTTCTCCTCACCCGAGATTATCCCAGACCATAGTGAGTTTCTTGACCTTGCATATCAAACACATTACCCCAACAGTGCACTTATTTATTTTTCCTGGGCCGATCTAAATTCTCAAATCAAACAACTAACTCCCCCGACGGATGATGGTTCATGAGGGGGGTTTAAGGATTCGGCTGGTTCCAGTGTCCTTTGTTGCGGCTGGTCCTGACCAGTCTTCCACTCCATCCTCCTCTGACAATGCCATTCAGTTCCTCTGCCCCACTGGCTGTCGGCTCCTTCATCAGTGGCTCCACCCAGCTACTCGGATTCGCCTTGGGCTTCCAGGTATCCAGCTCCGCCCTGGTGTGTCGACCCCCTAGCTCCACCTCGGGCCTCTGAGTGTCACGGGGTGGTTCAGGAAGGACAGAAGAAGGAATAAATCCAAAACTAGTTTTATTCTAAATACAGGCAAACAGGCAAACGGGTGAGACAGCGTGTAAAACACAACAATACTGGACACTGAACAGAAGACAGGCAGGAACTTAAATACACTGATGATAATTACAAATGACAGACAGCTGTGAGGGAGGTGATCAGTGTCCATGGATACAGATTGGTGACGGGAAACTCAGACTGGGGAACACACGTGGCAAAACAAAACAAACTGAAAGTCAAACAGAAGCCTAATGGTGACATCACGCCCCCCTCCGGCAAGGCGCGTCCTCGCGCCGTAACAAAATGATGGAGGGGGGACCGGAGGAGGTTCTGGTGGTGGACGAGGAGATGAGGAAGTGCAGGAGAGAGGCTGGAGTGACAGGATGCTGAATGGACGACGATCCCCTGACGGCACAGATGTAGATGGCCTGGTGGCGCAGACCCAGAGCCGTCCGACAGCCCATGGCAGAGTAGACGGAGGGAAGAGACCAGATGGAGAAGAGGCTGACGGTAGCTGGGGGATGACCGACGGAGACTCGGCGGCAGGATCCATCGGCGCAGACGGAGAGCAGATGGACTCCAACGACGTCGCTGGACTTGGAGACCCAGGCGACATCGCGGCGACGAGTGCTGGAGATGGAGCCAGAGTGCCTGAGAGCAGAGGCGGAGGTGGAGTGAGGGAGGACAGAGGTGGCGCTGAAGGGAAGGAGGAGCCCGCTGTAGCCAAAGGGGTGGAGGGATGGAGCGTAGCGGACGGGCCGTAAGTCCGCGGCGAAGGCAGAGTGACGACTGACCAAGGGGGAGCCGGCAGGACGAGGGAACCCGCTGCAGCCGATGGTTCGAGGGTCTCTGGTGGAGGCGTAGGTGGGAGGAGCCAAGACGGAGCCGGCAGGTCGACAGGCCGAGATGGAGTGCAGAGGACTGAGGCTGGAGGCGGAGCCACGAAATTCTCACGCCCGAGTGCTGCGGATGGTGAGCTGAGCTGCGTCTCGATGTCCGGGAGCCTCCCCAGAGACGATGTTGGGCAGCGAACATCAAGCAGCGGCAGGGCTGGAGGACTGGCTGAGTGTAGTAGAGCAGTGGAATCTGACAGGTTGACGACAGGGTAGACACAGTCACTGAAAGGGTCTGAGGATGATGATGGTGCAGATGACGGGTGGGATAGGGTGGGAACCGGTGTCTCCTCAGAAGAATCTTTCAGCCAGTCCTCATCATCCGTGGATTGGGTTCCCTCGTCCGCAGATGTCGTGGGCTCACACCCCTGGTCAGACACCTGTTGGAGCTCCTCTTCCGGGCAAGGGTCAGCTCTGTCCTCTCTGTCTCGGGCTCTGGCTGACGTGTTGCGGCGGGTGGTAGCTCTCCGTCTGCGGGGGGCTTGCACGAGTACTCCGTGGTCGAGGGTGGTAATCCGGGCTCTGGGTCTGGCTGTGTGCTGGATCGGAGCTCGACGCTTTCCAGACACCTGATGACAGCCTCCCCCTCCAGTTCAAGTTGGAGGTGTCTGGAAGGTCGACGCGTTGATGGAAATTGGCCCCGATCCAGAACAGATTTTTCAGGGTTTCGTCGTCGAGGGGGCTGGTGAGTGCAAGGAAAACAAAATCTCTGGAAAAAGTCAAAAAGGTTTTACTCTCCTGAGCCAGCTGGATAAAGTCTATATTATCCAGGTTTTTTTTCGGTCCAGTATTCTGTCACGGGGTGGTTCAGGAAGGACAGAAGAAGGAATAAATCCAAAACTAGTTTTATTCTAAATACAGGCAAACAGGCAAACGGGTGAGACAGCGTGTAAAACACAACAATACTGGACACTGAACAGAAGACAGGCAGGAACTTAAATACACTGATGATAATTACAAATGACAGACAGCTGTGAGGGAGGTGATCAGTGTCCATGGATACAGATTGGTGACGGGAAACTCAGACTGGGGAACACACGTGGCAAAACAAAACAAACTGAAAGTCAAACAGAAGCCTAATGGTGACACTGAGCCCCCGAGCCCCAGACTCCACCTTGGCCCTCGGCTCCAACCCATCGGCTCCACCTTGGCTCCACGCTCCCTCAGCTCCACCATGGGCCATCATCCCACTAGCTCAACTTTGCTCCATTGTCGCTATGGCTTGGCCTCGGATGTCTGGGTCTCCGGCTACGCCTTGATCCTCCACCCCGCTGGCTACGCCGGGTTCCTCCTTCCATCTGGTAGTACTATTGTCCTCACTCCAACAGGCTCTGCCCCGGGCTCCTGAGCCCCATCACCTCAGTCCTGCGAGCCTCTGGCTCTTCCCTTCATCTTTATGCTCTTTTGCAACCACACTGGTGACAATAATGATAATAAAGATAAATAAATGGGAATATAAATTAAGCCTTCTCGACAGGCCCAAGACAAATATATAAGGTCGTATTATGCATCCTGGTTGTTCTCATTGCCATAATGTTATAGTCTTGATTACGTACACTGGGCTTTGCCAATTGTAGCTGAAATTTTGACAGTTAGCCACCTTGTTTGCACTGCTAAAAACACATAGCAAACCACCCCGTAAGCACACACATTTCCTTCTCCAAATGGTTTGGTTCGTATGTTTTCTTTTATGCCACAAGAGGGCAGGAAAGACCTGTACACGCTCCAAACTACATCCATTGGCAAACACTTTTCAGACATGCATAGAAAAATTTCTAATTTGACCTGCTACCCCAATGGTGTGTGTATGTTCCGGAAAGCAAAGGCAGGCACCCACACACCAATTTACATCAACTGGGCTGAAGTAGAGCGGGTCACTAGTTTCAAGCTCCTGGGTGTTCCCATTTCACAAGACCTCTTCTGGACACTCAATACCTCCACTCTGATCAAGAAAGCTCAACAACGCCTCTTCTTCCTCAGGAAACTGAAAAAAGTGGAACTGTCCCCTCAGATCCTCCGTAACTTCTATCGCTGCAGAGTTGAGAGCGTCCTCACTAACTGCTTCTCGGTATGGTATGGGAACTGCACAATGGATGACAGGAAAGCCCTATAGCGAGTGGTGAAAACTGCTCAAAAAATCATTGGCATATCACTCCTGGCCATCACTTATCTTCATCACTCACAATGTCTGCGACGAGCACACAATATCATCGAGGACCACGAACACCCCAGTCACGGAGCCTTAGCTCCTGCACCAGCAGGCTCAGAAACAGCTTTTTACATAACACCATAACGCTGCTCAACACCAAGTCCCAACACTAGCCCTGTCCCTGTGCTGCTCCGCCCCCTCTCCTTTTCCTTTTGCACTTGGATTATACACTGTCTGACTACCTCTGATCATTATGCACTATATATGATAATCTCTATTTATATGGATTATGGACCATCTGACTTCACAGAACTATGTAGGCTACTTTATTGCTAATGCACTTTAATAATAGAATAATATGATCATACTGCATTTTGTGTTTTTATGTATTTTTTAAGCACTGCTACTAAGGAAAAGCACTTTAATGATTGCACTATTGGTTAGATGTAAAAACTGCATTTTGTTGAAGCCTACTGGTTGTCCTTACTTGTGCAATGACAATAAAGTTGAATCTGCTGATCTGAATGTTGTTAACAAATAAAGAGTTACATTTTGACAAATGTAAAATAATAATAATAATAATAATAAACAATATACAAAATATGAATGTTCTGGACAAAAATATGACAACTTGCCCCAATATGAAAAATATTCTAAAATCTGAAACTGAAAGTTGACTCTTGTCAGAATGTAGGCTATGTCAGTGTAGTTTTACTGAGTTCAACAGCTGTTGCAACAACAACAAAATGTTGCCAACTTCCCCTAAAGCCTAATATTTTGGTAGGCTAACATCATCATGTCACTTTTTATTTGCTATCATGGTAAAGAAAAAAAACTAGTGATTGCAGCTTCTTCCATGCAACCATCCTTCAGCTGTGTCTCTGTTACAGGATAACCTCTTACATAATTCACCTAAACGAAAGGACAACCTCCACAAGAGGCTCTCCGTCCTCCTCTAAACACACTGGAGTCGGACACAGAGTCTGTGAAAGTGAAAGAAGTCTTGTGATGGTTGGGCGGGTCACGCGTATTTCTGGCTTGTTGTTTTGAAGGCCTCCGGGAGGAGGAGAGGGGGTGAAAAGCGAGTTAAAGATGGCGGAAAGCGAAGGAGATGAGACTGTTCGGCCACTGCTGCCCACAGCGCCCCGCGTTAATGGATCGGGGATGCTCGGTTCTGGTAGCCAGACCCCGACCTTGGTGACTTCGGGTCCGCGCGTGGTTCGGATAATAAAGTCAGAATCTGGATACGGATTCAACGTCCGCGGTCAAGTGAGTGAAGGCGGCCAACTGCGGAGCATTAACGGGGAGCTGTACGCTCCTCTCCAGCATGTAAGCGCCGTGCTACCCGACGGTGCGGCGGACCGGGCCGGTATCGTGAAAGGAGACAGAATACTAGAGGTGTAAGTCTTTTATTTTCCACTTTACTTCTCATTTTAGCCTTGGAATAATCTTTGCTCTACTGTCAGTCTGTTTGACACACAGTCACTGGTGGCTTTGCGTTATTTTTACACATTAGCATTGGACTTGGTTAAGCTTTCGTGGCCGTGCATGCCAACACATCCCTGCTAATGCAATAAACAGATCATTATTATGTAAGGATTGAGCAGTTTACACGTACTGGAAGTTCTCAAACGCAGAACGGTTGTTGTGCAACAGGGTCATCATCGGCGTGTATTCAATAATTCGTATGTGCTAACTACTATATAGCCAGCGTATGCTTATGTTTCATATAAATCCAGAAGAGTCTTTCACTCAGTGACTTGTTGATAAATGACAGTTGCATTATCACATGCTGTCATATTGATCTCTTATTGATATTGATCTCAGCTGATAAATGTAGTTCTTGACAAGTTAGCATCCTAAATTGTGCTTGGTCTGAGCGTTACTGGCCTGGGAAGTTCATATGATTGACCATTTTAAAAAGTGCAGTGGTCAACCGATGTGTTTTTAAAATGTCTAATACCTATATTATTCTATATTATATGTGGTGGATAATGCACATAAAGTAGCAAATAATTTTACATAAAATTAATACATTTAAAGAAGCACATAAAAATGGTTTAATATCATCACATACACTAGCCTACTGTTCAAACATTTCAGTCGGTAAGAAAATAAGTCACTTATGCTCACCAAAGCTGCATTTATTTGATTAGTAAAAACTGTAAATATTGTGAAATATTAATACCATTTGAAATGATTGTTTTCTATTTTCATATGTTTTAAACTGTAATTTATTCTTGTTATGGCTAAGCTTAATTTTCAGCATCATTACTCCAGTTTACAGTGTCACATAATCCTTCAGAAATCATTCTAATATGCTGATTTGATCCACAACATATCTTACTATTATCAATGTTGAAAACAGTTGAGCTGCTTAATATTTGTGTGCAAACTGTATTTCATATTTTTTTTCAGGATTCTTTGAATAGCAAGATCAGAAAGAACAGCATTTATTTAAAATAGAAATATTTTGTAACATTATAAATGTCTTTACTTACTGATCAATTTAATGTGCCCTTGACTCCTTGAATAAAAGGAGTTTCTTTATCTTACTGAACCCAAACTTTTAAACAGTAATGCATGCCAGCCTATTACATGTCAGTTGCCTTGATTAAGATTTATTATTACATATATATCAGTATTATATTTGCTGCTGTGCTCTGGTTGTTGGCAGTGGGCACTAAAATCATGTCAACCACCAATAATATTTACTCAAATTTCAGCAGAGAATATTTGAAAATGTGCACTATTGACAAGGCTTTCAGTAAGTTTGACATAGGCAGAAAGAGGATCTTATTAATAATCCAATAATAATATTTTATTTAAAAATATTGGGTGATTAATTGCCATTTTACACAACCATGTTAACATTGAGAACAGGTTTTAGAAAGTATCTTCCTTCTTCAGTGAATATTTTACAGATCTGCTTTGCAATGTTAATTCATAAGCTAGATTATGTAGCCTATGTATAGAGCCTCGCCACTTGTCATAGTTATTTGGAGGTGTGACCAGTAACATGATCAGCAATATAAAACTGAGACGTATTGGGGTCACTGTTTTATCTTATGAGAAAATCAGAAGTTGTATAAGGATTCACAAGGGCCACAGAACATGTTGCAGTTCTTCACAATGTCAGTTTCAGTCAATAAACTCACATGCTGGCGGTGTGTTGTTGTCGGTTTCACTCAAACCACTTTTCTCAGATAGTCTATCTCTGAACTCAATGTGTGGCCATCTAAATTGTGTGTATTAGATCAACTCTGGGCTTGTGTGTGTAAACAAAGAAATCATTCATGTAGGCTACTGCACACTAATGTCAGGGTTTTAAAATAAAAATGATGCTAAACTCCTCTACAGTTATTTTTATCACTCATTGTTCTCTTTAAAACTTCACATTTAATCAAAATGAAGTTCTGATTCAATAATGTGTTCCATTTTGCTAATTCTATCCTATTGAAAATGTCATGAAAACATGTACCCCTCCCTGAAAGGAAGGAAATGCAAAAGGTTATTAGGGACATGAAGGTTGTTACTTACTTAGCCTCGGTCAAGTTTACTTTACAAGCTCATTTAAAACACATTTCTTTACCTCTAATTCACTGGGAATTCTTGAGGAACGTCTTTAGGAACATGATAAATATTTTGGTTAGTATGTTTTTTTTAAGGTCAGTTGTTGAGCAATGCTGCTAAATAGCCTAGTCTTTTTAAACAAATCAGCTTTGAAAATTCAGATTTTTTTAGACTGTTTTGGTTTTTAGGTTTGTCAAACGTACTGGTACCGGTACCAGACGGTACTAAAAGCAAAAGTTGATAGCACCAGTACCCGGTATATTTGAATAGATGTGTTTGTTCGACCGCTGTCTGAGTGATTTTACCAAGTAGAACTGTTCCTGGATCAACATTGTTGTTGATCCTGGAAAAACAACATTTCAATAAACCTATCCGATTTGAGGGATAGTTTTTTAGTTAAAGCTACACTGTGTGATTTTTACCCCCATCTAGCGGTGAAAAGGTATATGACCATCCAGTGAATATTAGTTTCTGTTCCTCTCAATTCCGATTTCGTTTTAACTCCTACGGTGGCCAATGTAGTCCAAGATTAACATGGCTTCCAGTTCGAGTGCTAACCCACGCGTGTTAAAACGCGAAAGGCGAAGCTCGAATTAACGGGTTTGTCCCTCTTTGGCTAATGTACTTTCAAGATGGAGGGGCAACATGGCGACCGACATTAGAACCCCTTACCCTTATGTATTTTCAATGGCATATTATACACTCACGAGAATACTTTATTACTTGAGAGAAGTAAATATACATTAATGATCACATATATTTTTGAAAGAACTAAGTGTTTTTAGTAGGGCTGTCAAATGATTAATCACGATTAATCACATCCAAAATAAAAGTCTTTGTTTACATAATATATGTGGGTGCACTGTGTATAATTATTTTGTATATATATAAATACACACACATGCATGTATATTTAAGAAAAAAAAATATTTATATATAAAATATTTATGTATAATATAAATTATAAATAAATCTATATACAGTATACACATGAAAATATTTCTTAAATATATACAAGCATGTGTGTGTATTTATATATATAAAATAATTATACACAGTGCACCCACATATATTATGTGAACAAAGACTTTTATTTTGGATGTGATTAATCACGATTAATCATTTGACAGCCCTAGTATATATATAAATACACACACATGCATGTATATTTAAGAAAAAAAATACTTATATATAAAATATTTATATATAATATAAATTATAAATAAATCTATATACAATATATACATGAAAATATTTCTTAAATGTATACAAGCATGTATGTGTATTTATATATATATAAAATAATTATACACAGTGCACCCACATATATTATGTAAACAAAGACTTTTATTTTGGATGTGAGTAATCACGATTAATCATTTGACAGCCCTAGCTTTTAGCTAAGAATAAACTAAAAAAGTTACACAGTGTAGCTTTAATATCAAGTTTAGGCTTCCAACAAGGGTTAGGGGCTTATTTCCCTCTGATTTTAGGGATAAATTAATGGTCGGGTTAGGTGTAGGGATAGGGTTAGGACTATGTTTTTGGACAGGAATGTTGTTCAATAGATGTTGTTCTAGGAACATGTCTTGACAAAATCAAATGCATCAGGTTTTTATTTACAGCGGTTTTTTGTTTGTACAAGCGTTGAGCATTGTAGCCAATCACAAGCATATCTGTTGAGCATGTGAACAAGGTGGCCTATCAGAGGTGCTAGTCAGTAAGTTATTCACAATCCACTTAACGCCACTGAAAATGCAACAGGATTTGTTTTGTTCAATAATGAATTCTTTCATTATAACCAATAAAGGGAAAACATGATGTAAAGAGATTCATTGTGCAGTTTCTGCATTGACAACTGTATTTAAATAGGAGGTTGAATCTAAACTGCGATGATTTACCATAACCAACGGACGAGACAAAACGGGACAAAATATTTTGAAGTTAGTACTTAAATCAGCAGTTTTTGCTCTTGAAAATTGGTACCAAGAAAGAATGCAAAGTTTTACTGGTATTTGTATCGGCTGAAATTTTGGTACTGTGCCAAACCCTAGTTGTTATTGTGTTAATCAATATGAATGTTATATATTATATCTCACATGCTAAGTGTTGCATCTGGACCCTTTAAAGAATCTACTGGCCATTTGTGATGACTAAATGGGAACTGGAACTTTCAAGATTTTTTTTTTGTAGTGCTTTGACATGACCTTTTTTTTTTTTTTGGAAATAATCCTAGTACGTAAAAGGTTTCATTAGCCCAAGGCTGGTTTCCTGAGGAACTCCTTTAAGGAAGAAGGAGTGGGTTCACAAACCAAGGCTGAGTTTGTTTATGAGCTGTTTTCCATTTACAGTCTTTGTTGAGCGTCATCCCTGTATAAACATGAATACGTTTCACAAGGAAACGAAAATCAATATGGTATCTTCTTTAGAATTATAACAGTACTTCCAATCTGAAATGAGGAAGTATCAGGGAATCATTGCAGTTATTAGCTGGTCATGTGAATGTCATGTTACACAACAGTTTGTTCCTGTTCCAAACTCATTGTTCAGCATGTTCAAGTCTTCAAGCATGTGATTTTTTATTGAATTGGATTAAAGTATGACACATTGGCATAGATTTGGGACTTAGGATAAGTTAAGAGACCCCATAATAATCCCTATCAATATTTCTGGTGATTTAAAGTTATGACAGAGATATTTTTTGCACCATATTTTTCTGCTTTTTTTATTTTATTTTTTATATGAAGTGAAAGTATTTATTTCCATTACTAGAGACAGTGTATTTGTTTATGCCGTGGATGAATTTATTTGTATGTTTTTTTTTCCTATTGAGAATTTAAATGAATTATACCAGAAGAGCCCTCCACTTTTAATATAATCAAATCACTAATGTCTTTCCTTCTGTGGTCGTGTAGAAAGCTGGTCCGTCAGCTTTGTCTACCCTCATTTTTGCATGGCGTCATGAAATATACCTCCCCATCACTGTCTTCCTCCATCTGTCACCTGGTTTATGAATAAGTGATGGTGGTAATAATAATAATAATAAGTGATGAACAGGTGGCATATGTGTGCTATATGTGTCATTGTTGGTGGGATCATGTTCATATGCAAACAATAATTCATAAATAAATGGAGAGATCCCGGTGACCCTCAACCTTTTATTAGATGAAAAACACTGTAAACCAGCTGCAAAAAAAAAAAAAAGACCTCAGCAGTTCCCTATTTGAAATGTAAACCTTTGGTTAATAGACTACTCTGGGTTTCTTTCATTTCCATTAATTGTAAAATGGCTTATTACACCAGTTTAAATAGAGTAACCTTTGCTTTAATGGTGAAGAAAAACAGTGTTTGGATTGTTTTTATTATTGAAGATCTCAATGTCCAATTAAAACGGTATGCTAAATGGATGATTTGCTTTCAAATCACAATTAAATGTTTAAAATAAAGCCAATTTTTGCTTTGTGTGGTCAAATGTGTTCCTTCAACACCGAGATTTTGAATATCTATAGACATACAATGCCATTCAAAAAGTGTGGGGTTTGAATTTATATTTTTATTCAGGAAAAGATGCATTCATTTAATCAGAAGTGGCAGTAAAGACATTAATAATGTTACTTTTGAACATTAAGAAATGCTGTGCTTTTGAACTTTCTATCCATCAGTGAATCCTGAAAAAACAGCACAATTGTTTTCAACTGTGATAATAATAAGAACTGTTGAGCATCAAATCAGCATATTGGAATGATTTCTGAAGGATCCTGAAGACTGGAGTAATTGCTCAATAATATTTGTCTTGCCATATCAGAAATAAATGACAATTTTAAATATATTAAAACAGCTATTTTAAATTGTACTAGTATTTCAGTGTTTTTACTGTATTTTTGGTCAAATATGCAGCCTTGGTGAGTATGAGAGACTTGTTTCAAAATCAGTAAAAAAAAAAAATATGAACCCGCCCCAAAATTTCACTCCTGTAACATGACTCACTTTCTGTTTGTCCCGCAGTAACAGGGTGAGCGTGGAGGGGGCGACGCACAAGCAGGTAGTGGATCTGATCAGGGCCGGAGAGAGGGAGCTGGTGTTGACCGTGCTCTCTGTCCCGGCACAGGAAGGGGACGGACTTGATGCCGGAGAAGAAAGTGCTGTGCAGCCCAGCTACGACTACAGCGACAAGCAGGCCGTCCCCATTTCAGTCCCCACATACAAACATGTGGAACAGCACTCTGAGAAGTTTGTGGTGAGTTGCGCAGAAAGCATAAAAGCTTGTTCTTTTTTGGCTGTTTAGTGCTAATAATCTTTGTTTCCTCCTGTCTTAGGCGTATAACGTGTACATGTCGGGCAGACAGATGTGCTCGAAGCGTTACCGGGAGTTCGCAATACTTCATCAGAACCTGAAGAGAGAGTTTTCCAGCTACACGTTCCCGAAACTGCCAGGGAAGTGGCCCTTCTCTCTGTCTGAACAACAGCTGGACGCTCGCAGGAGAGGATTGGAGGAATACATGGAGAGAGGTGAGAGAGAGGAGGATATTAAGGCCCGGTTTTACAGACAGGGCTTAGATTAAACCAGGATTAGGCCTTCGTTCAGTTAGGATAACCACAAACCTGTCTTAAATCCCAAAAGGTAAGATGTTTGGTTGTTTCAAAGATTAAGCATTACAACATAACACTAGCTACATATAATACTAGTATGAGGGACACGGATCGATTATTAGAGGGATAGTTCACTTTGAAATTCATTTTTGATATGTTTTAGCTTACCTCAAGGGCATCCAAGTTGTAGGTGTCTTTGTGTCCACAGTATTTTCAATTTTGATATTTTTAGGTCAAACCGTTCTTGTCTGTCAGTCATATAATGCAGGTCTATGGGGTCCACCTCAAAGAGCATACACAGAGAAGTCCAAATTAAACATGATTTAATGACTCGTAAATGTAAGTACACATTGATGGCCTAAGACACGAAACGAGCGGTTTGTTTGAGAAAACGAACAGTATTTATATCGTTTTTACCTCTTGTAAACACAGCCACGTCCAAGTGATCTGAGGTCGCGGGCGCTTCGGTCTTTTCCGGAAAGTGCCGGAAGTGACCTCTCGCGCGTGTATGTCACTCATTGTTTACACAGAACAGAGATTGTAGGTAAGACGGCTAATTAAAAGGGTACTAATTTGCGCTTATCCGGGATGTTTAAACCGTCGTAAAAGAAAACAATTACAAAAAAATAAAACAATAAAACAATTGTATGAGTGACGTACATGCGCGAGAGATAACTTCCGGGTAAAAACGATATAAATACTGTTCGTTTTCTCACACAAACCGCTTGTTTCGTGCCTTAGGCCATCAATGTGTACTTACATTTATGAGTCATTAAATCATGTTTAATTTGGACTTCTCTGTGTATGCTCTTTGAGGTGGACCCCATAGACCTGCATTATATGACTGACAGACAAGATTGGTTTGACCTAAAAATATCAAAATTGAAAATACTGTGGAAACAAAGACACCTACATCTTGGATGCCCTTGAGGTAAGCTAAAACATATCAAAAATTTATTTCAAAGTGAACTATCCCTTTAAAATAGTGATCACTTCTAAAGTAAATGCGTAGGCTGTACATGATGCGTTCACTCTAGCTAGGACTAGCGACAGATACAGGACACATTCACTCTTTAGAAAGTGCAAAAAGATGTTCTGCATCTTCTTGAGACAGGCTCTTTTAAAATATCTATCTTAACTTGACGCAGTGCATTAAAAACATGGTGCTGACTGATTAACTCCCTTCAAGCAAGTCGTGACCAAAACAGTCTGCACTTTTATAATGATAACTACAGCAATCTGCAGGCAGTGCAAAAATACAAGTTTTGATGTGTTTTTCTTTCAGTGAGCCTTTCAATAACACTGCAATAACATCTTTAGGATTTTCTTAACTTCTTTCTCGAGAAGATTTTTGGGAATCTGGCCCCTGATTTTAAAGTCCTAATTGTATTGATTTTGTTTTTTACTTTTATTACAGATGATTTATATTTGTTCAAGGATGTTTTTGTATAGTCATCTTTGCAGTAAGCCACCATGGATGTGGTTTTGTACACTTGCTCATAGATGCATGAAAACGCACTTCTCTGAGCTCTATATAAATATATATCCTGTCTCTCGACTTCTTTCTCTTTTTAGTCTGCTCAGTGCGGATCATAGGTGAGAGCGACATTATGCAAGAATTCCTGTCTGAATCAAACGAGGTGAGTATGTGTGTGCAAAAACTGAAGATCTGTGTGGTAGTGGTTTTGCTCAACGACTCTGTTTAACATGCGCTTTGTGTTCTAGAACCACAACAGCATAACAGATGTCGAGTTACGGATAGCGCTGCCTGATAAAACTACAGCTTCTGTGAGAGTCCGAAAGAATAGCACCACTGATCAGGTTTACCAGGTAAAATGTCATATGTTCATGCAACACAGTCTGACTATTTAAAGGGATCATTAAATCAAATTTTACTTGATATTTTGATATATAAGAGGTTTTGTACCATTAAAGCATCCTGCAAGTTTCATCTTCATTATAAACAAAGCATTTATTTATTAAAAGTCCTAAAACAGCTTGTTTGGATGTTGTTGGATCTGTGATGTCACATGGGTTCACAATTATAACAGTACTACATATACATCTGCATATGAATGCCTCCAGAGCAAAACATCATCGCACCATAGGCCCTGCCCACTATTGTTTAATGGCCGACACCTGTCACTGGATGCGAGCATCACACCAAAAGCGAATAGATTATAAACATTGACGTTGTCGACACTGGTTACAGTATACATAGACGTTCAGTTTCTGAGGTACTCCAAGAGCTTCTGAGTCCGCTGAATTGGATGGATCTGACAGCAACTGACACCTACTGTCTCCAATGCAGTGACGTTACCCAATCACAACACTGGCTGTTTACTGATGAGCCGCCCCTTAAAAACAGATCATTTCAAATTTTTTTTCCTTGAACCTCTTAAGGAACATTTTTAAAATAATAAAATTCCATGTCATGACCCCTTTAAATATCAACTCAATGACCTCAACAACAGCTCATTCTAGTCATAAACAAGTATCATTTTCCCTTTTTCAGGCTCTTGTCATGAAGGTTGGGATGGACAGCATGATGGCCAGTTACTTTGCTCTCTTCGAAGTTATTAACCACTCATTTGGTGAGTAATGGCTCTATTTTCCTTCAAGTGTCTGTGTTCTGAGTTGGCCTCCACAGGAAGGGAAGAAAGCATTTAGATATTCACTGAGGAAAGCAAGTTGACCTTGTTATGAAGTCAAAAGTAATTGCGCTTATGATTCTTTTTAACAGTGATTAAACTGCCGCTTAGTGATCTTTTCTTAATCAAACGAACATTGTTTTGCCCCAGCTGGCAAGCTCCGATAAGGTACTATTGAGCTCATAAGGACATTGGGCTAGTTAATGAAACATGAACAGAACAGATTTCTGTGTAAATCCTTCACAAAACCTTCTTGCATACGTTTATAGAAGAATGTTTGGTCACACTTTAGTTAGGGTAAAACATATACACTGTTAACTGACTTTAGACTCAATAAACTCCTAATTTACTGTTAATCAATTGTTAGTATGGTAGTTGTTGTAGTGGTTAATTTAGGTATGGAGTGCGGTTAAGGGATGTAGAATATGGTCATGCAGAATAAGGCATTAATGTGTGCTTTATAAGTACTAATAAACAGCCTATATGCTAGTAATATGCGAGGTAATAATCAACAAGTTAAAGGATTAGTTCACTTTTAAAAAAACTTTTGCTGATAATTTACTCACCCCCATGTCATCCAAGATGTCCATGTCTTTCTTTCTTCAGTCGAAAAGAAATTAAGGTTTTTGATGAAAACATTCCAGGATTTTTCTCCATATAATGGACTTCAATGGGACCCAAACGGTTCAAGGTCCAAATGACAGTTTCAGTGCAGCTTCAAAGGGCTTTAAACGATACCAGACGATGAACAAGGGTCTTATCTAGCGAAACCATCAGTCAATTCAAAAATAAATAAAAAGGTTTACGTTTTATTAGCACAAATGCTCGCCTTGCTCTGTTTTGTTTGAACTCGTTCATCAAAATGAACAAATCTTTTTTCGAGTCATTTCATTCATTCAACGAACGAAATGACTCGAAAAAGATTCGTTCATTTTGAACGAGTCTTTTTTTTGTCATTCGTTCGTTGAATGAACGAAATGACAAAAAAAGACTCGTTCAAAATGAACGAATCTTTTTTCGAGTCATTTCGTTCGTTGAATGAATGAAATGACTCAAAAAAAGATTTGTTCATTTTGATGAACGAGTTCGAACAATAGAGTCACGAACGCGCATCACAGAACAGAGCAAGAAAGAAAAAGAGTTTTTTTAAAAGTGAACTAATCCTTTAATAGTGAGAATTGTTCTCCAAACTTAAGTCTTACTGAATGTTTTTGTCTGAAAAAATACACATGTAGTTATGCCACATATGACGGCTACTAGATAGTTTTAAATATCAAATATTGAGTTGAAATGTGTAACTTCTATTGGGCTTTCAAGCTTCAAAAATGAAGAGAACTTATATTCCAAGTCATACGATAGCTTTGTGTCAAACTGATCAAAATTTAAGTTGTCGGTGAAAGTCTTCCCCTCCATTGAGTTGATAACCAGAATCATCCGATAAATCCAATGTTTGGGGTCAGTAAGATTTCTTCAGTGTTCCTTATGCTCACCAAGGCTGTATTTATTTCATCAAAAATACACTTAATGTATTGAAATTGTTACAATTTAAAATAAGTGTTTTCTGTTTTAATATACAGTTTAAAACAATGTTTGTTGAAAACAATATTGTGCTGCCTAATATTTTTGTGGAAACCGTTCTCAATGCTTCACGGTTCCATTCCATGCCGATTCGACCCAGCCCGTATGGATTTGGTTTTATTTTCCACTGTGGGGTTGATAACAGAACCTTTTGGAAATAGAACTCGTTCAGCCTGCTGGTGAAAACTTTTTTTTAAATCAGGATTCTTTGAATAAAAACAAAAGCAATTTTTTTTTTTCAACGTTATAAATTTCTTCACTGCCAGTTTATTGTGTTCTTGCTAAATAAAAGTAATTTATATTTTTAAAAAATGTTACTTGACCCTAAACTTTGAACAGTAGTGTACCTATGGCAGATTTGCAGTGTATATTACAATATTGAATTATTTTCCTCATATAAAGATATTTTCCATGAAACGCTAAACTGTTTGCAATATTTACTGAAAATCTCTCTCTTGTCTCTTTTGTCACTTGCACTTTTCTTCCTAAAGTGCGCAAATTGGCTCCTAATGAGTTTCCGCACAAGCTGTATGTCCAGAACTACACGTCAGCTGTCCCTGGGACGTGTCTCACGGTGCGCAAGTGGCTCTTCAGCACACAGGAAGAGGAACTGCTGCGGGACAACCCTCTGGCCCTGCACTACTGCTTCCATCAGGTCAGTCCGGGTTACTGTCAATTCTTTTCTTTATCGCAGATTAAGTCATTTATAGTGTCTCCAGACACTAGAACATGGTCATTATGGTCATTAATAAATATAAACACGTCGCACGTTATGGTAATTGCAGACCATAAACCGCGCAAATGGACTTTGAACAGCTAGCAAGTTGTTAGGTTAATGCATCATCTAGCACCACACATGCTTGCTTTGTTTTACTTTACGTTTATTCGGCATATTTGTATAGACCTTATGTGGCAGAGATACAAGCGCACAGCCATCTTTAGAATTTTGTTGAAACTTCCCTTTTTGCGTTAGCTCCGTCTATGGAAAAGTGGATTTACGTATCGTAGAGTTAACGAAAGTTATCATGAGCATTGTAATGTTTGAAGTGGATGTCTTAACAATTGTCAGTAGACCGGGAGTGGTTCATTTATAAATCCGTAAGATCTTACCTTCATGCTGTGGAAAAACAAACCCGAAGGCAGCGCTGAAAAGGGGCGGGGCTACATAAACTCTATAGCTGACGTCATTCTCATATTCTCATATCAGTCAGAGCTGTTCATCTCTTACATTCTGTGTTTTGGTCTCTTTTCTTCAGGCACAGGATGATGTGAAGAAGGGATTCATTAAAGCAGAGGATAAAGCGTACCAGCTCCAGAAACTAACAGAACAGAGAAAGATGACAATGGTCTCTCATACTTTATCCATCATAGAATACCAAATAGACTTTTAAATAGAATGCTTAATTTAAATGCTATTTATATTTTCATTGAAACCCTCTCAATAACATGTCCAGGTCACATTTCACCTTAAAAATCAAATTTAAAGAAATTATTGCATATTTTGGAGGGCATTAAAAAAAATATTGCACTGTAACATTTAGTTTTTTAATACATTTCCATTAGTATTATTCAATTTAGTATTATTTATATACTATTACAGTTTTCTATATTTTTATGTCCTTCAGTTAAATTTTTAGTAATTCGTTTTTTTTCCCTATTATTTTGGTTTTTAAATATTTACTAATAATGATTTAGTAATTTTAGCACTTTTTTTTAGCAAACTTTTCTATGTAATATTTATATTTAATTTCAGCTTTGTTTCAATTAATGAAAACGTTTTTTTAATAACATAACCAAACAAAAATGTTAATTGGTCTAAGATAGTTTTCATTGTATGTTTTATTTATTTTTTTCTTATTTTGGGGTGAAATGTAACCTGGACACTTTACATTTTATTAATAGATTTTGCTTTGCGACAAAAAAGGTATTTAGTTTGAACACAAAATAAATAAAAAAATTTCCTCTTCTTTTCTGTGATATTTCTCTCGCAGTATCTGAGTCTTTTGCGCTCATGTGAGGGATATAACGAGTTGACTTTCCCTCACTGTGCATGTGACTCGCGGAGGAAAGGTCATGTGATCACGGCCATCGGCATGAAGCATTTCAAACTACACGCCTGCACAGAGGACGGCACTCTCGAGGTGGGCGAAAGATGCTCCGAATGTACAGACATAACCCAGAGGCGTAGAATTGGCCGTATGAGAACACGTTTGATTTAACACTTTATCTTTGACTCACAGAATCAGGTGATTGTGTTCGAATGGTCAGAGATGCAAAGATGGGACACAGATGAGGAGGGCATGGCCTTCTGCTTTGAGTATGTGCGGGGAGAAAAGAAACCTCGTTGGGTCAAAATATTCACTCCTTATGTAAGTCACCCCAAAATGAAAATGATTGCTTCATTTATTTACCTTCTGAATTATGTTTCTCAGAACATTTCGAATAGGAATAAGCCGTGGTTGTGTGTGTTTGTGTTCCCTTCTCCAGTTTAACTACATGCACGAGTGCTTTGAGAGGATTTTCTGTGAGCTCAAATGGAGGAAAGAGGTATTAATAATTTGCACACATTTCTGTTTTAACTTCTTTGCCTTTTTTTTTGTCATTTGTTAATGAGTTTCTCTCTGATATGTTAAAGGTTGAAGAGGAGGCCTCAGACAAAGGCAATAAGAACTGTAGTAATAATGGTAAGAGAACCTTTTGCCCTCATTTTATCACACACACAAGTTAATGGGATTTTTTCAAGCGTGCTCATGTGATCATATTCACACAGAAACCTGAAATACTGGTTCATACTTACCACACTTACATTTTAGTATGAGTATAAAGTCACATGTCATGCGTGTGATGCTCATTTCAGCCAACAGTGCATAAAATGAACCCTGCACCTTCTCGGATGATCAAGTAATGGAAATGTATTCCTTTATTATGTAAAGCAAAATGCAGGAAACATTGAATCCAATGCACTGTAGGCTAGCATTGATTGGAAATACTCCAGCAAATGTGCTTTTTATTATTGAACACGGTTTTATTCATTGAGCAAATAATATATTCGCAAATTTCAGTTGTGCTCGGGCAATAGCCTGGCATGCCAGACCTACATAAAGATGTTAGGTCTGGGAACTCTCCATTGACATACCTCAATCCGAGGGGCGGGATAAACGGCTGTCTTTCAAAATCCCTCGGCACGCAATAGGACAGCGCTCTCCAACCAGAGCAACGAACGGCTGTGGATGAGTGAGTCCCGTGCGTTTTCTCACTAGCGGAGCTAGTTGATATATTAAACTTTTGCCGTATCCGGTCGTCAAAACTCCGAACACATCTTCCTTTTTTAAGAATGACTTAAGTGACGTTCTCTTAACTACAAGTCCTCCAGAGTTGCGGCCAAAGCCGATTCGAAAGACCGCTGCATCTTCATTGTTTTCAAGTAGCAGGGAAATCACCTATGGAAATCACGCGGAACGTCATGAACTGTGCCGTCATTGTGTTAAGCTCGCCCGCCGACTCTATAAACGATGTGATTGGCCTGACCAGTTTTTGGTTTTTCCAGCTCAAAAGCCTATGGAGAGTTGCTAGACCACACTGGCAGCGAAATGATTTTCACTGTCGCTAGGGTGCGTCTAGATTTCTAGGCTACTCGGGCAAAGTAAATATTTGAAATAATACTATAACTTTTTTTTTCTGTACTGAATTAATTTAATCTGAACTATAGTTGTATGAACTGAAATTAATTTAATAAATATTTTATGTATTATACATTATATATTTTTTTATCAATGAATATTAAATAATAAATTAATTATATATTTAATTTTAATTTATACATTTTAAAAATATTTTTATAATTTGTAAATTTAGGGGTGTGTGTGTGTGTGTGTGTGTGTGTGTGTGTGTGTGTGTGTGTGTGTGTGTGTGTGTGTGTGTGTGTGTGTGTGTGTGTGTTAAAATTGGAGAGAAATTATGTGTGTGTGTTAAAATACTTTAAAATTGGAGACAAATTATGCACCTTTTATATATATTATTTTTTAGTGCTGTCAAATCAATTAATTGCATCTAACTGCATCTGGTTTGCGTGTGTGTGTGTGTGTGTATATACACACACGAGTAGTATTCATTGTTGTGAGCCCAAGTTGCCCCATTCTAGGCCATTGAAAATGACTGGTGTGTACTCTAATGGTAAATGTAATTCCCCTAACACTAAATATGATTTTAAATTTAATAAACCTGTAAAACAGAATTTATGAATCCACAGGCATAGGGGATTTAAGATTTTAAAAAAGCTTTACGAAACCCTTTTAAATGTTTAGTAAAGCTAATGAAACTCTTCTGTATTGCAGATTACATCTCGCCGCTAGAGCAACAGAAGGGATGGCGCCACCTAGGGGGCGAGATTGCCACTTCCTAAAACCCCTCTATAGACCCCTGTGGAACAGCATAAATCGCGCTGGATCATCACACTTGAGCAGACCACCATAATGACCATGTTACCACGGCAACACCCCAGCGACACCATAACAACCACGTTTCCACGGAGACAAAAGTGTGCCTTTCAGATGCAGAGCTTTCCATATGGCAACCACAGCAACGCGAAATTCCATTATCATGGTGAAGCAGAGGCTGCAGTGATGTTTCACCCCAGATCAAGAGCACCAATGGGTTCTGCTGTCATTTCATCAATAGATACTTCGAACGTACATGTAAAATACCACATAGGACGAGATCGAAAGATCTCCCACGTCATTGGTTTAGGAAACAAGCTATTCTTTAAGTCTACTGGCTGGATTTTGGAGAGCATTAGCTAAGGTAGAGGTGAATCGGCACTGTCATCAGGGCAACGTAGTAACAAATGACCACTTTGTGATTTGGAACGGCAAGCCGCTATCACAATTGTTTGACTAAACTATATATATGGGAGGGGAACGTCATGCCTTAACAAAAAAAAAAAATGATTAATTGTCACCATACAAACATTTAGTGTGGGATCTCTCTAAAATAATATTGTCATGGCATCATTGCTTGATTTTCCTAGTATTGCTGACTAAAATGAGCTCTTATTAATTTTATTTCAATTAAATAAGGAGAAAACAAGTCTGTAGGAGCAGTGACATGGGAAGTGTGTGTGTGATTGTGTTATTAAGGACACGAGTGTTTATGAACTTAACCTTAAAGGGATAGTTCAACCAAAAAGGAGAATTCTGTCACCATTTACTCACACTAAAGTTGTTCCAAACCTGTATGAGTTTCTTTCTTCTGCTGAACACAAAATAAGATATTTTAAAGAATATGGGGAACCTAACAGTTCATGGACTCCATTGACAGTCAATGGGGCCCATCAACTATTTGGTTACTGACATTCTTCAAAATATCTTTTTGTGTGTGTGTGTTCAGCAGAAGAAAGAATTTCATACAGTTTTGGAACAACTTTAGTGTGAGTAAATGATGACCGAATTTTCATTTCTGAGTGTACTATCCCTTTAAGGTTAAGTGTAGTTCGCACAAGCGTCCCGTAGGGGGCCTCCGTATCAAACAAAGAAGCAGCTGCGCTCAGGATACAGTTTATTTCTGTTCAGTTTATGTGTTGGCCCCTGAGGGAACGTCAGCGAGTGAGTCTGAGTTTGTTTTTGTGTTATTTATTGTTCGAGACTGCAGAGGCTTCCCTCACAGAGAGACAACAGCACCACGCCGGACCTGCTGACAAGATCTGAACGGGGAAAACAAGAGACAGACTGAGAATATTGTGATCTCAGTCCTCTCATATGTTTTCTAGAATAAGATCTTAGAAAGCAAAAGGCAACTAGTCTCAAACTCGTGCAAATTCCCCACAGTGTGCTAGAATAACAGCCAGTTTTTTTTTTATTTTTTTTTTTATGTAGTTGTCTACTTTAGCTATTTTCCTCTTGTTGTAACTCTCTTCTTTTAATGCATAGTAGAGAACTAGAGCTAGCAACAAAGATATACCAAGGACCTTGGTTGCCCCCCTCATCACAGGACAAGGCACAGCTTAACATTTTCTTAACAGACATGCATGTTTAATGCAAGTCAGAAGCTTTCACCATTCCATTCCAGCACAATACTGTGATAAATGAGCGTATCCTCATCCAAATGCTTAAGCCACCTTGGCTACGATACCTTGATCAATAAGTGAGTTTGTATAGTGTGTGTGTGTGTGTGTGTGCGTCATCAGATTGCTCTCTGGTTAGAGTAAAGGCTCCTATTACAGCAGCACGGTAGCATCTGTGGTCTAAGTGTATTTTCAAAAACTTGATTTGTCTTCAGTCCTGATTATTTCCATATTTGATTAGTTCAGACAGTTTATCAATGTGAATAAAAAAAAATAAGTTCGGCTTGTGTGTTTTACGGTCGTGTAATTTTGTCCTTTCGTCAGGAGTGCAGGTGCGACACTTTTTGTATTGTCTGGAAAATGTCAAAAGTGTTCCACCTCGTAATGTTCACCAGCGCTATAATATTAATTGTTTGGTCAGTGTTTCTTATTTTGTGTCAATGTGCCGGGAGGGAAGAATATGAATGTACCAGAATGTATTTATAACATGGATGATTATTTGTTTGTTTTTTTGTCATTAACTTGAACTTTAACCATTAAAGATCATCATAACTCTTCAGTTTAAAACTTAAGACACTAACATACCCTTATCCTTCCACTGAGTGTTTTCTTAACTTTTGGCCCACCTTGAAAGTATTATTAATGTTTTGAGTGTTTTCCCCAAAATTGGTATGTTGGGATGAATACTGTCAAGTTTAACGGCTATTTGTTTGTGTTCTGTGCTTCATCTGTAAATCTCACTGCTTATGTGTAGTACTGACAGAGTCTTTGTAGCTTTTCTGACTGAAAACGTTAATTTATTTTTCTGCTAAATCGAGGGGATTGAAACGAGGCCTGTGCTGTGGTGGGTTTAGGAAGGGGCTTTGTATGACAAAAGATATAATGCATACGTGAAGGAGATAAACAGGCGTGCGTTATTTCATGTAGCCTAGATAATGGCATAAATTAACAATAACGGATACAATAGTTTTATATCTGAAATGTGTGAAGGTTAAACTAACCAGAGTTATAAAAAAAAATAAAAACTTTGAGAAACATCATGTAGGTTGAAACATTGTAACATACTATTTTAAATAAAATGACCTATTGGGAAAAAAAAAAAACATTATTTATTGTCTGATTTCTTTTAAATGTGCTGGCCTTTTTTGCAACATAACTGATATAACTTAGCAGGCAAACGTGAATGTCTCATGTGACATTCCTAATGCATCTTAAGTTACCAATTGCTTTACTGCATTAAAGGTACACTATGTATACTTTTTTGTTTGTTTACAAAATCGTTTCAAAATGAGTCAATACATCATCAATCCTTCTTCCAAATGTTTTTGTCTTACACTGAATTCACAATGGTCAGCCTGTTATAGACAGGTTTCTTGTACAAACAATACTGGATGTGCTCGCATTCAAGGGCATATCCGCTAACAGGTGTTATGCCGAGTTCTGCATGCTCCTCGCGGGAGGTAACTGTCATTTATGCTGAGAAAAGAGGTGGATGCAAATATCTGCAGGTATCCTACAACATTTGTTCTGCTGAATTATTTATCACCATTAATGAACCCCAAAAAAAGAATAGTAGTATGTCAGGTTTTTATGATTAGCAAACTTAGTTGGACAATTTCATTCTGAGACCTGATGACTAACGTTATAACTTAGCTTACTAGTCAACTGTTGTTAGCTAGATCCAACTTTGAAATGGCAGTTTATTATTGAGTCAACAAGAACTTACAAACAATGCGAAATCTACGTTAATTGCCGAGTTCTGCGAGAATTGCATGCACCTCCAAGCTTTAAAAACGATATAACTACCCAATGAATTTATGAACTCAGCTGTTTTTCTTGGTTGTTGAGCCTTTCTATCCTAAATGTTTACGACAAGGCTACGTCACAATCCACCACATTTGAAAGAAATTTTATACTAGTGGTCCTAGTCAGAGATAAATTCCTGATAAATGACTGTTCTCTATTTTAAATATTTAAAACGTAATTTATTTATGTGATCAATGCTGAATTTTCAGCATTATTACTCTTCAGTGTCACACGATTTGATTAAACCATTCATTACTATCAATGTTGAAAACAGTTGTGTACTTTTTTCAGGATTCTTTGTTGAATAGAAAGTTCAAAAGAACAGGATTTATTTGAAATATAATCTTTTGTAAAACTTTATAAATGCCGTTAATTAAACTTTTGATCAATTTAATTCATCCTTGATAATTAAAAGTATTGATTTCTTACATTTTAAATCCATCTTTTTGGCAGTTTACAGCACAACAGCTCCGTGTCATCTCTGTTTCTGAGATATGTCACAAAGAGAGCTGCTTTCTGTCCCCTAGTTGCGCGCGCACCTCTGACGGTGCACTGAAACCCGTCATGATGGTGATTTTGGGGTGAACTATCCCTTTAAATAACAAATCAATTTAACATACCTTACGATAATCCTTTCCTGTTTTTAAGTCTTTGTGGAGATTAGTGTTATGAAGCGAGAATCGGTTCTTATCCAGAACGTTAGTTGTTTTTTTTTAAATACCGGAACCGTGTGAAATGCCTAAATTCCGGTTCCGAAAACGTTATGGTGCGATGTGTAGGCGAAGTGCTGGAAGCACTTTAATAGATTATCCTTTAGCTATTAGAAATTAATATTCTCGTGAATATTAAAATAGTAGGCCTAGCATAATGAAAATGCACTGAAAATCCCTCGCGCTACTCATACAGTAGGCCTATAAGTTTTGAGTCAAATATCAATGCAGAGAGAGAGTACAAAGACAGTAGAGCTTGCACAATTAATCTTTTAAAGATCTCAATTCAAACAACCACACAATCAAATCTGTTTGAGCAGAAGTTGACCCAGAAAAAGCAGTTGTCAATGAAACAGCTTTACTTTCAGACTTTTCAACCAGTATCGATATTTCTGTTACAAATATTCAAATGATCACAGAAGTATAGTATAAACACTGATGTCTAATAGGTTTACAGCTAGACCTACATGATGTAAAAACACCGTTTCACCAAGGCACAGCGGCCCCCTCAGCATACAGCAGCACACCATAACTTATTAATTACGAAACTTTGATGTGGTTTCAACCCACAGACATAATAAGTAGGCCTACATCCACCTTATTCCTGACAAGCTTACTGTGTTTTGAATTATGGGTGGCACTTCCATTCAAAAAGACTGAAACAAATCATTTCAAATCATAAGATTGCCTTACAAATAAAGCTGATCCGTCAGTTTGACTGAATGAGCTGTCAATTTTCCTTTGAGATTAATTTTTTAGATATCATAACACTTGGCCATGTCATTCTGAAAATGTGAATAAAAGCCTAAGTAAATGTGTTCAGCATATAAAACTGGATTATGGATTAGTTTTACAATCTCTTTATGAACTTTTTGAAGCATCAAAGTGGTAGCTGGTAGCTGTCAATGGAGAGACAGAAAGCTCTCAGATTTAATTAAAAATATCTTTATTTGTGTTCCGAAGATAAACGAAAGTCTTATGGGTTTGGAACGACATGAGGATAAGTAATACATTACAGATTTTTTAATTTTTGGCTGATACGCTTCATAGCTTACTGTACGTACCCTGTCAAAGATGTTTGTTGAAGTCAAATGGTCTGTGAATGTTTCATGACAACCTGATCACCTTAGATGATTATTTAAAATAAATATGATGAAACAATAAAAGAAACGTCTCGGTTACGTATGTAACCCTCGTTCCCTGAGTGAGGGAACGGAGACGTTCCGTCGGATGACGACGAATGGGGTTTCGCATAGAAAGCCTATCAACTTCGAGTATACAAAACGAGCCAATGGCAAGCAAATGCCATGGGTCTGCGGAATTTGCATGACGTAACTCCGCCCCACCTCGTGGGTATATAAGGAGGAAGTCCTGCATCTAGCAGATATGTTTCTTCGCTGAGGAGCCAAGACTGAGCTCAGGCGATCCCCGCGGTATACAGCGGAAGTGGCAAGAAGACGGAACGTCTCCGTTCCCTCACTCAGGGAACGAGGGTTACATACGTAACCGAGACGTTCCCTTTCGTTCGTCACTCCGAGTTCCGTCGGATGACGACGAATGGGGTTACCAGTCTAATCACGCCACCTTCACAGCTGTCTTCCAGTGCCCTGCGTAAATCTGAGATCCCTGTCATACTGGACAAGTGGGACTCCTATTTAACACAGGAATACCAAGGTACACTGGGGAGCATATCCCAAGATATGGAGGGGTATGCAGGATATACTCAGCCCAACGGGGGGGGGGAATTTAGAATACACATATGACCCGAAGGATGCATATGGGGAATACACTGGAGTATCCAGCCGCAGGTGGAAAAGTTTTAAACCCCAGGGAGTGGCAAGGTGGCTTGCCAAGGGAAGACACATGCTCAGAGAGGCTTACAGTGGGAATACACATGTGGGGGTAGCTCCGTAGAGGGACCATGCACACGGGAGGCACCTAGCCGACGCACAGGTACAAAGACACTGGGTCGACGTCAGGAGTGCAGGAGGAACTCAGGGCTTTCGGAGAAGCTCACCTGAGAAAAATATCGCACGTATCCAGTCCGTGGAGTGGAATGGCGAGCAAGCAAAGACACCTGAGCGGGTCCTAGTACCGGCTGGTTGAAGCGAGTACACGAGAGGACACAGGCTCCACTCGGAGATTATAGAATCTGGCGAATGTGTTGGGTGTCGCCCAGCCAGCAGCTCTGCAGATGTTTGTCAGCGAGGCGCCATGCGCTAGAGCCCAAGAGGACGCCACACTCCGGGTGGAGTGGGCGGTCACACCAAGGGGGCACGGTCGGCCTTGCTGCTGGTATGCCAAAGCAATGGTGTCCACTATCCAGTGAGACAACCTCTGCTTGGAGAGAGCTCTTCCCTTCAGCTTCCCACCATAACAGACAAAGAGCTGGTCTGAGGTCCTGAAACACTGCGTCCTGTCTACATAGGTGCGGAGAGCACGTACTGGACAGAGCAGTGCCAAGGCTGGGTCTGCCTCCTCCGGGGGCAGCGCTTGCAGGTTCACCACCTGGTCCCGAAAGGGAGTGGTAGGAACCTTGGGCACGTATCCAGGCCGGGGTCTCAGGATCACGTGAGAATAAGCCGGCCCGAATTCCAGGCACGCTTCGTCAACGGAGAATGCGTGCAGGTCCCCTACCCTCTTAATAGAGGCCAATGCAACCAGGAGCACTGTCTTCATTGACAGGAGCTTGAGCTCCACTGTTTGCAAAGGCTCAAAGGGAGCCAGCTGCAGGGCAGTTAGAACCACTGCGAGGTCCCAGGAGGGAACGAGAGGGCGGCGAGGAGGATGTAATCTCCTGGCTCCTCTGAGGAACCTGATGATCAGGTCGTGCTTTCCCACAGACTTACCTTCTATCAAGTCATGGTGTGCGGCGATAGCGGCAACATAGACTTTCAGGGTGGAGGGAGACAGCCTTCGCTCCAACCCATCTTGAAGGAAGGAAAGCACGACGCTGATCGGGCATTTCCGGGGGTCTTCTCGGTGAGAAGAGCACCAGCTGACGAAGAGGTTCCACTTCAACGCATAGAGGTGTCTCGTGGACGACGCTCTAGCGGAAGTGATGGTAGCCACCACCGGAGGTGGTAGGGTACTCAAACCTACCTGGTCCCGTCCAGGAGCCAGACATGGAGGCTCCAAAGATCGGGACGAGGGTGCCACAGGGTGCCCCGTCCCTGAGAAAGAAGGTCTTTCCTCAGAGGTATGGGCCAAGGAGGTGCTGTCGCGAGGAGTATGAGTTCGGAGAACCAGGTCCTGGTGGGCCAGTAGGGCGCAACCAGAAGGACCTGCTCCTCGTCCTCCTTGACCTTGCGCAGGAGATGCGCAAGAAGGCTCACTAGGGGAAACGCATATTTGCAGCCCCGCGGCCAGCTGTGCGCCAGTGCATCCATGCCGAGCGTGCCCTCGGTCAGAGAATAATACAGGGCGCAATGGGTCGAGTCCTGGGAGGCAAACAGATCTATCTGTGCGTCGCCGAACTGGTCCCAAATCAGCTGAACCGTCTGGGGATGGAGTCGCCATTCGCCAGGGAGGGGCTGAAACCGTGACAGCTCATCGGCTGCACAGTTCAGGGCTCCGGGAAAGTAAATAGCACGAAGGGACCTCAGATGCTTCTGACTCCATAAGAGGAGGTGGCGAGCGAGTTGCGACATACGGCGCGAGCGTAGACCACCTTGATGGTTGATGTACGCTACTGTGGCGGTATTGTCTGATCGGACTAGTACGTGTTGACCCCTGAGCAGCGCTCGAAAGCGGTGCAGGGCAAGGCGTACGGCCAGCAACTCGAGGCAATTGACATGCCATAGGCGCTGGGGTCCTGTCCAGGAGCCCGCGGCAGCATGACCATTGCACATGGCACCCCAGCCCGTGGCGGAGGCATCTGTCGATACGACAACATGCCTCGTAGCCTGTTCTAGGGGGACACCGGCCCTGAGAAAACTGAGGCTCGACCACGGGGTTAAGGTCTGACGGCAGCTCGAAGTAACTGGTACTCGGAGCGTGCCTTGTTGCTATGCCCACCTCGGTACTCGGTCGCGAAGCCAAAGCTGAAGCGGTCTCATATGAAGCAATCCGAGCGGCGTTGCCGCGGCTGCAGATGCCATATGCCCCAGGAGCCTCTGAAAATGTTTCAGTGGAACCGCACTCTTGTCCTGGAACTGTCTCAGACAAGTCAGCAGTGACTGCGCGCGCTCGCTCGTAAGCTGCGCGGACATGGCGACCGAGTCGATGTCCATACCGAGAAAAGAGATCCTCTGCACGGGGCAAAGTTTGCTCTTTTCCCAGTTGACCCGAAGGCCCAAGCGAGCTAGGTGCCGGAGCACAAGGTCCCTGTGTTCGCAAACCTGGTCTCGAGAGTGAGCTAGGATCAGCCAGTCGTCGAGATAGTTCAGGATGCGAACCCCGTGAACCCGAAGGGGAACAAGGGCTGCCTGGACGACCTTCGTGAAGACGCGAGGAGACAGGGCTAGCCCGAAAGGGAGAACCGCGTACTGGTATGCCTGCCCCTCGAAAGCAAACCGGAGGAACAGTCTGTGTCGAGGAAGAATGGAGACATGGAAGTAGGCGTCCTTCAGGTCGATCGCTGCAAACCAATCCTGGGGCCGCACGCATTCAAAAATGCGTTTGGCAGTGAGCATCTTGAACGGCATCCTGTGTAAGGAGCGATTCAGCACGCGCAGGTCCAGGATTGGCCGTAACCCACCGGTTTTCTTGGGGACAATGAAGTAAGGGCTGTAGAAGCCGGACCTCATCTCGGCTGGAGGGACAGTCTCGATTGCACCCTTCGCCAGCAGGGTAGCAGTCTCGGCTCTCATGATAGGGGCATTGCCACCGACCAAAGTGGAGCGAACTCCCCTGAAGCGGGGAGGAGACCGCGCGAACTGAATCGCGTAGCCGAACCTGATGGTGCGCATGACCCAGCGGGACAGACGGGGAAGCTCTAGCCAGGCTCCCAGGTACTGAACAATTTTTGTATTGTAAAAAAAGCGCTATATAAAATAAAGGTGACTGAACCAGCGGGGTCATGCGGGCTACAGGCGTCCCCCCGGAGGGGCAGCGAAGCGGAGTAACTGGCCCAGACGTGGGTGGCATAGCGGCCCGGTGTGGGGGCACAGTTAGGCTCCGCGCCCGAGCAGAGGAGGCCAGGGAAGGACCAGCGTTCCACGGGGGCGTGCTCTGTCGGGGGTCTGGCGACAGAGGGGGACAGGGCTGAGGCGGCCCGTGGGCAACCCGCCGTGTCAACCGCCTCTGGGACAGAGGGGGACGAGGAGAGCTTGGCTTGTGGGCGGCACTCTGTGTCGTCCGAGAACTCTGTGAGCTCAGAGAAGAGAGGTTTGTTTCTATCTTTAACCAGTGTGAGGTGCCGCCCACCCGTGGGTGAGCAGCGGTTTTCGCTGGAGAAAAAGAACAAAAGATTCTCCCCCGGCCCTCCACCGGGGGAAGGAGTGGTCCTGCTACCATCTCCTGAGAAACAAACATCATCTCTGAGCAGCCCGTCTCAGGAGCGCCGCTTAGCCAGGCGTTTAGCGGGGGGCGGGGCTGGAGAGGGCTGTGGCACCTTCCTACGACCTCCTCCGCGCCGTGGCCTGGGTGGAGGCTGCTGCGTAGGCCGGGCGGGAGGGGCGGGAGCCGCAGGAGGGCGCCCTCGGCGGCGAGCAGGGTGAGGATTCTGTCGACCTGGCGGGTGGAGGCAGCAGCGGGCCGGCGGGGCAGAATATGCTTAATGGCCTCAGTTTGCTTCTGCGCGGTGGAGAACTGGTGGGCAAAGTCCTCCACCGCACCGCCGAAGAGGCCGGCCTGGGACAGGGGCGCATCAAGCAGACGAGTCTGCTCGGAATCCCGCATGTCAGCCAGGTTCAGCCACAGATGTCTCTCCTGGACCACAGCTGTGGACATCCCCAAACCCAGGGAGCGCGTGGTAACCTTCGTCGCCCGGAGGGCAAGGTCGGTCGCGGCGCGCAGCTCATTAAAGAGACCTGGGTCTGTCCTGCCCTCGTGCATGTCTCTCAACATTTGGGCCTGATAGACCTGGAGAGTGGCCATAGCATGCAGAGAGGCGGCTGCCTGTCCCGCGGCTCTGTAGGTTTTCTGCACCATTTTACATGTGAAACCACAGGCTTTGGAGGGGTGCTTAAGCTCGCCACGAGAGGAAGCACTCTGAGGACACAGTTGCATCGCAACAGAGCGTTCGACTGAGGGAAGCCCAGTGTACCCACGGGCAGCTGCGCCATCGAGGGGAGGAAAGGCGGATGAGACCAGCGAGCGGTCCCGAGAAGACAACGGGGTCTTCCAGGACTTCGAGATCTCATCATGCACGTCCGGGAAGAAAGGTATTGGGGTTTGCCGTGGACGCGGGTCGGCGGCTTGGCCCAAAAACCAATCATCGAGGCGCGAGCGCTCAGGGCAGGGTGGTGGCCACCACTCAAGCCCGATGCTCGCAGCCGCCCGGGAAAGCATGGCTGTCATCTCCGGATCCGATTCAGGCACAACCGTATGCACACCAGAGGGTGGCAGCTGTGCTGAATCTTCACTTCCAGAAGATTCAAACCCACCTTGTGATGCTGCTACAGACATCAGATCTTCCTCTGTAGCTTCAGCCGAAGTACACGGGCCACCCGAGAGTAGACCCGCGGAAATCGACTGTTCACTAGCGGGCACCGTCATGCAGGGGGGTTTGACGCGTGGACAGATAGTCGGCGCTTTTTGCCAAACCGTAACCCTCAGATCACCCTGGCCACCAGCCGAAGTAGCACCCCGCGAGGGGGCACTAGATCGGGGTGTGGCAGAGGGGACTCTCGCTCTTACGAGCTCATTGAGTCTCGACCGTAATGACGCGATGGTCATGTTCTCACAGAGAGAACACGAGTCATCCACGAGCGCCGCTCTAGCCGCAACCAGAAGTACACGGGCGAGGCATCTTTAAAAAGACGTGCCGCGTGCAAGCTCTTTTGTGAGAGAGAAACACTCAAGTGTTGAAGCGACCGGGGAGACACACACTCTCTGGCAAACCACTGCACAGATAAGCAGGAAGCGCGCGCCCCGCCGGAGATCGCCGTCACACCAACACCGAGGAACTCGTTTGTAAAGCTGACAATACAGAGATGGCTTGTGGAGTGAAGAAATAAACTTGGCTCCGAAGCGAAAACATATCTGCTAGATGCAGGACTTCCTCCTTATATACCCACGAGGTGGGGCGGAGTTACGTCATGCAAATTCCGCAGACCCATGGCATTTGCTTGCCATTGGCTCGTTTTGTATACTCGAAGTTGATAGGCTTTCTATGCGAAACCCCATTCGTCGTCATCCGACGGAACTCGGAGTGACGAACGAAAGGGAACCAGAATTCCATAAAGAAATTATCCGGTAGCCTAAGAATAAATCTCGTTCCTGTGATCCTGCAATTTCCTCTGGAATTAAATACCAACTTGTACCCTTGTCTCTCATGCGCAACCACTTGGGAAATAATTTGCCTCAAGCCAGCTAAATACTTAAATGAATTTCATTTATTTACTATCACAAGGACTCCAGGGATTTCACAAGAGAATTAGCCACATATGAAGCACACGCCTGCTGAATGACAATATGAACAGAGGCTTCAGTAGGCAGATGTGGTTTCAGTCATAGGTTTCAGATTTGAGCTGATAAAGCACAGAAGAAGAAGCGATGAGTCACGAAATTAACTAGATATTTAAGCCTGATCTAAAGTGTAATTATCCAAACTTGGACCCAGTGCAAAAGGATTGTACATTTTTCTGTCACTAACAAGTAGATAAATAAATGGACATAGAACATTGTTTTGAGTTTAAATGATTTTGTGTGAAATGATACGTCAGTCATGAAACAAGCCACAAAAGATCTAAAATGAAATGCTAATTCAAAATATCACTATACTGCAGTCATGTGAAAAAGAAATTACACCCTATTTAATTTTTACGGTTTTATGTATCAGGACATAAAAAATCATCTGGTCCTTTACAGGTCTTAAAATGAGGTAAATACAACCTCAGATGAAGAACAACACATGACATATTACACTGTGTCATTATTTAGTTAACAAAAACTTGGACAAAATAGAGAAGCCATGGGTGACAAACAAAGTACACCCTTAATGCTTCCATCAAGAGCAGTCTGTACTGCTAATCAAATGTCTTTGATTAATTGATCATCAGTGTGATCACCTCTATAAAAGCAGAAGTTTTGTCAGGTTGCTGGTCTGGAGCATCCAGGTGTGTGTGTTTACACAATGCCAAGGAGGAAAGACATAAGCAATGATCTTAGAGAAGCAATTGCTGCTGCCCACCAATCTGAGAAGGGTTTAACGGCTATTTCCAAACAATTCAACAATTGAATAATCTTCCTTCAACGGTAAGGAAGATTATTCAAAAGTGGAAAACATTCAAGACAGTTGCGAATCTTCCCAGGAGTGGACGTCCCAGCAAATTCACCCCAAGGTCAGACTGTGCAATGCTTAGAGATATTGCAAAACACCCAAGAACTACAACTCAGACTCCACAGGCCTCAGTTAACATGTTAAATGTTAAAGTTAATGACAGTACAATTAAAAAAAGGGAGGGTTGCCATAGGAGAAAGCTCTACAAAGAACATGGCAGCACCAACACTGTTTAGGCTTGCAAAGTTGCATCTGAAAAAAACACAAGACTTCTAGAAAAATATCCTTTGGACAGACGAGACCAAATTGGAGATGTTTGGCCATTTAATGTACAGCGCCAAGTTAGGCAAAAACTAAACAGCATATCAGCACAAACACCAGAATGTGTTTATACCAGAAAAAACCTACACCAGAATGGCTGAAAAAGAAAAGCAGCAAGCTGTTGCAATGGCCCAGTCAAAGTCCAGACTTCAACCTGACTGAAATGTTGCGACAGGACCTTGCGAAGAGAGCTGTGCATAAACAAATGCCAACAAACCTCAATGAACTAAAGCAACGTTGTAAAGAAGAAAGGGACAAAATTCCTCCAGAACGATGCGAGAGACTGATACTGTCATACAGAAAACGATTACTTCAAGTTATTGCTGCTAAAAAGTGGCTCTACAAAGAGTTGAATCATAGGGTGTATTTAGTTTGTCACCCACGGCTTTTCCATTTTGGCTTTATTTTTGTTAAATAAATGATGACACAGTGTGATATGTCATGTGTTGTGGTTCATCTGAGATTGTATTTACCTCATTTTAAGACCTACTAACAACCAGATGATTTAAATTATGTTCTGATACGTAAAACCATAAAATTCTAAAGGGTGTGCTTCCTTTGTCACATAACTGTGAGTCTGGGTTATTTTATTATCATTGATATAGAAAATAAATCAGGTTTTAATCAGTCTGACTCCTACTGGATTTCAGAACAGAGACTGAATCAACATCTGATTCACTGACTGAGCTGCGAGTTATCATTGTGTTCAATGATGTCCATATTGAAGTGAAGAAAGATAATTTTATACATATAAAATGATATATATGAAACAAATCAAACAAAAGTAACTGAAATAGCTCAACACAACAAATGTTTCAAGTGGTTTCCCCAAATTCAACTGGAAATGCAATTTACGCAGTCTCAAAATTATTCAACCCCCTGAATAGAATCCCTCACAACAGCACAAATCTGCAAAACAGGTGTTCTCAAGCACACCTGATGCAACAACAAGAGCTTCATTAGTTGCACCAGGTGTGCTTGAGCTAGAACACATGAAATATCTGAACTGGCTTGGTTTGTGGAGTGTCAAGTTTGACAGCATGGTAAAAATTTGGTCATGTCAAAAGAATGGTCCAAAAAGTTTAGAGAAGATATCATCGCTCTTCACAAACAAGAAACAGGATACAAAAAGATAGCGAAGGCACTAAATGTTCCTAAAGACACTGTTGAAAGCATAGTTTGCAAGTTCAAAGTTAAAGGAACAGTGGTTACCTAGACGGGACAGAAAAGGAAGCTATCAACGGCTGCAACCAAATTTCTGAGAAGGAAGGTTCAGAAAAACTCGAGTGACTGCAAAAGACCTGCAGCAAGGCACTAAGGTTTCAGCTTGGGTACTAAACACATGCAGTTTCCATGCCAGAACCCCAAGACATACACCATTACTAACCCAAAAGCACAAAAAAGTGCTCAAAATCATATAAATAAGCTACAGAAGTTTTGGGATTGTGTTGACTCTGAAGTTCTGGAACTTTTCGGCCCTATGGATCAACGGTATGTCTGAGGAAGAAGAATGAAGCATATGCTGAACACTGCCTACAGTTAAGCATGGTGCGGTTCAGTGATGCTGTGGGGCTGCTTTGCATCCTGTGGCACTGGAAACCTGCAGCGTATGGAAGGCAAGATGGATGTATTGAAGTATCAGGAAATCCTAGGAGACAACATCATGCTGTCAGTGAGGAAGCTGAAGCTTGGGCGTCGATGGACGTTCCAACAGGACAATGATCCCAAGCATACCTCAAATACCACCAAGGCTTGGTTTCAGTAGAAGTCCTGAAGATTTACAGTGGCCATCACAGTCACCTGACTTAAACCCCATAGAAAATATCTGGTGGGATTTGAAAGGCGGCGGTTGCAGCACGCGAAACCCAAGAATATTACTGAACTGGAGGCCATTGCTCATGAGGAATGGGTTAAGACTCCTCAGAAACGCTGCCAGAAGCTGGTGTCTGGTTATACATCTCGTTTGCAGCAGGTCATAACAGCAAACATACTGCTCTACTAAGTATTAAAGATTCTGGCCATGCTTGCCAAGGGGTTGAATAATTCTGAGACTGCAGAAGTCCTTAAAAGGTGCATTTGTAGATGAATTTGGGGAAACCACTTGAAACATGTTGTGTTGAACTATTTCAATTACTTATCCAATGGGGGATGAATAATTTCGATTACAACTGTATATATTGACAATTATATAAATAAAGTCAGTCACAGAGTTATAACAGTATGGGGCAAATAGCTGCATCTTCAGCATTACATGACTTTTTACAGTGTAACCCATGGTCTGCACATAAACATAGGCACGTAAAAGCTTTAGCACGCTCCGCCCTCTATTTACATACATAATTACATCATCATAAAAGCACTGTAAAGCTTAGAGGGATCGAGAATGTAATAAATTGCCATTGCAGGCTCAAAGGATGAAGCTGTCCATGGGGTTAGAGGGAATCAATACAGCTCTAAACTGCAACGATCTGCAGAGGTCAAACTGGATGAAGTGTCGGTCCACTTTACCTCAGATCTCAGCTGTCTGAAGAGTGCTTGTGTGTCTTTGCCTGTAAGTGGTTGATGCTTGAAAGAGTGAGTCCAAAGGAGGGAACTCTGTTTGAGAGACCACAGTGGTCTCAAAGGGCCACTTGTGGTCACTCCGGTGGACTGAAGGTGTTTCAGTGAGTCAAATCAGTGCTAACAAATGCTCCCATGAGAAAACAGTCATCAATCTAATCCAAGAAGCATTCTGACAGCATCTCTATTCTATTACTTTTGCATGTTACAGTAGGGGTGTTTGCTTACGCTTATTAATAAGTATATGATAAACATTAATAATAATAAAACAAGTAAAAGGTTTACATTTTAAAGTATTAATATTATTATTAATACAATGAAACTGTATATTAATAACAATATTGTAATATAAAATAATATAAAATAACATGTAAAAGGCTTTAAGTATTTTTAATAATAAATGTAAAATAAAAAAAACATTTTTTTCTGTATTCTAAACATGAAAACTCATCATTTTATTCTATTAAATTACTAAAATATTTATTCTATATTCATTATATCCTTTATTTACTAAATATAGTGTCACCTTGCTCTACCCCTAAAATACATGAACACACAATGCAAGAGTGGATATGTCTGTATCATAACTTAAAGTAAATATTTTTCAAGTAATATTTTACACATTTAAAATGTGTCAATCGTATATCATATTTGGGCATTAAAAAGCTTGAAACCCCCTGATTTACAGTACACTTTCTACATTTCTATCTTTATGCATTTCTTCCAATTTCATTTACAGACCTGCATCTTTATATCCCAAAACAGCCCATCCCTTTACCTCAATCACTCTCTCTCTCTCCCTCGTCATTATTATCGATCATGCCCATCTTACCCTGTTAATTAAAAGCCATTGATCGCCGGCTACACGCCAGCAATATCGTGGACGGCGTCACAGGAGGAGCCATTCAGAGATCAGCCGATATGTGTTTGCATGTCAGTGA
Organism: Chrosomus eos; assembly: GCA_036326025.1. Classification (NCBI taxonomy): domain Eukaryota; kingdom Metazoa; phylum Chordata; class Actinopteri; order Cypriniformes; family Leuciscidae; genus Chrosomus; species Chrosomus eos. The sequence continues at coordinate 32,954,950 of CM070827.1, read as the reverse complement.
CTTTAAGAGGGACGTTGAATGACAACTGGAAAAAAAGAAGAAACACGATGAACAGTGTCTAAATCTTCATGCACCTTCAAATATTATCCTTTCATGGGACCAGAATCCTTATTATCAGCTTGATCTCTTGCCTAAATGAATCTAATTTTATAACTGACTTTATGCATTTAAACATCATTAAGGAGTCTTAAGATGTAATTTCACACTTTGTCGCACCTTTATTGCCATTTACATATCTTATATATTCATAAATCACATCGATCTTTACCGTTACATTCCTGTCTTTATATTTCTCACACACTGAGAGACCAATCTATCAATCTTCTACAGTTCCCTCATTCATGCTCAAATCCACACAAGTTTCACCTTCACACGATCCTAGTTCCGTCCTTTTCTCATATAATCATCATCTCTGCCATATCTCTGCAAAAACATGTGTGCCATGACCACTTTTATTTGCCACACACACACACCCACTATTCCCCTATATCCTCTTTTTCTTCATCTGAGTGAGCACGGTAAATCTGGACAAGTCAATGTGCCAGCACAGCACATTCACGGAGAGAGGCGAGTGAATTACTCTGGCAGACGAGCCATGGCTGCCGCAGTAATGGTAGACACACGCAATCTTTATTCATTGATGCATTGACTGAGTGCCATAGTGCATGTTGGGATAGGAAATTGAGCTATATAGAATTCCTTAAATACTGAACTCTGTGGGGATATTGTGTCTTGCATCATCATAATGTTGTCAAAATAGCAATCAAAGTGGACATTCACTTATCTAATCTGGCATTTTTGGCCCAACATCCTGAAAACGATGTCAAAGCATCAGAATTTTGGAGTTAGACGCTGTACTATAACAAAATAGAAATTTGTGGATTAAAATGTATGTATTCACTGGCCAAATCATACTAGCTTAATTTAACTTGTTGTATGAATGTGTGAGTGAATGGGTGAATGAGAGGCAACATGTAAAGCGCTTTGTGGCAATTGGGTCTATGAAAGCGCTATATAAATGCAGTCCATTTATATATTACCAATTTACCATAACTTAATTTGACTTCTACTGTCACAAAGCAAGTTTTAGTGAAATTCCCAATGTGATAATCTTTAAGTTAATTAAGTGATTAAAGAGATTCTTCAACACTTCAAATCATAAATTAAAATTGTAATTATTGTATGAATACATGGTATCAAATAAGGATGTGCTAAAGCTTTTTTTCCATTAAAGGTACAATATGTAGCTTTTTTGTATTGACTCATTTAAATTAGTCAATATATCATCAATCTTTCCAAAACATGTTTTTGTCTTATCCTGATTCACTGTGGTACGCCTATTATAAGTGTATATATTTGGATGTTTTTTTGCAAGAAATTGTGCATACGTCACTCGCCCCTGCGTGTCTCATCATATACGTAAATAGAGGAAAGTTGCTCCGGCTACTTTGACGCATGTATGGTGTAGGAATGCCATAAGATTCATCCTCACAACGAGCGGGAAACATGGAGCCGCTAAATCTCAAACAGAGGAGAGTCTGCTAGCAAAAAGAAAATGTGACCGAGCTCGTGATAAAATGAGAATCAACAATGGCTTGGCTTTTTGGGGATGGCAAGAGGGATTTGAAATGTTGTAAAAGCAATGCAGAGATGGCATTTTTATGACTCATCAGGTGAGTATGGTATTATATTGAACAGATAAATTGCCATATGTAGCTCTCTAACAGAGTTCAACAGAGTTGTTGTAGCTCTGTTCTGGAATTTATTTTCAAGGAAGGAAGTACCATGTCTATAAATGGGTATAGCCACAGTAACGTCTTCAGCTTGTCAGCTTGAGATCGTTTCCATCTGCATCTGAATTGGTTATATCTCTTAAGCCTTGTAGTAAATGTTTTAAGATCAGTAGGATAAATCTCTCTTCTTTTGTTATATTCATTCACAAAGTCACGCAGAGCCGAAGCACAACCAAAACAATGTTCTTCTGCAAAATGCATGCAGTTTTGTTTTTTAACCGCTAGAGGGCCAAAAGTACATAGTGTACCTTTGAACTCAATCAATCAAAATGCATTGCTTGATTGCCCGTTGATTTATATGTAGAACGTTAATATAATTACATTAAATCTAATAATCCTATATTCAATTACAGGTCAGTAACAATTGTAGTTAGTAACATTTTGTTTGTGTTGTTTGTAGTGTTTTGGCAGGTCAGGTGTGCGCAATGAGCAACTGCTTTCCCTCATAAATCTACCCAGGCCCTCTCTCCCAACCATTAACTTTCCACCCTCCCTTGCTCCATCCCTCCTTCATGAACGAGTGATCAATTGAAACTTTGTCCAGCCGGGACTGCACGTCAGCATTTCCCCGTATCCGTCTGTTCAGAATTCTAAATTTCCTATTGGTAGGCTATGCTTTAGTCCCTAGAATACTACCATACTACATACTACAATTGTAGCAGGATATAGTATATTAAATCTTTTATAAGGTCCGCTTCATTTTTGTCTAGTGCTGCATCTCGTAAAAGCAGATTGAAAAAGTTTTTTTTTAAATTTCTTATTTAGATGACCAGCTTCTGTATTAATCGAATTGTAGGAAATATGAACACAAAAAAATATCAAAGGGTCCTATTATGCTCATTTACAGGTTCATAGTTTTGTTTATGGGGTCTACTGGAATACGTTTTGTACCTGTTTTTACCCTCTGCCAGAACACAGTTTTAGTTTCGGTTTCTTTAAAACCCTGCGTTCAGTCTGCTCTGATTGGTCAGTTGGCCCTTAGACTGTTGTGATTGGTTTCCGCTTAAAGTGTGTCGGAAATGTAGCGCCCTTGCCATAATTGGTGAGTATCAGCTTCCTGAGGCACTGTAAGCACTACTGTAACTGCCACATCAGTTTTGCCATATCAGTTTGAGCCCAAGTCCATTAATGACAGTCAAGAAGAACAAACTGATCAACCTGAACGAAAATTGCAAGCACGAATTGTACAGAGGTGGAGAAAACAGTGTCTCTTGGACATGGCAACAACATAGGGTTGGGTATCGTTAGAACTTTAAAGGGTACCCCGACTAGTGTGGCATGTTGGCCTTATAAGATGGGTGTCAGCTATAAAAAGATGATACAAAAACACTCCAAATGTTTTTGTTTTTATTAAAAAAGACGAAAATCCGTTCACTCGTAGGCCGCCATAGTTATTTACGTCTCAATGCATTCTGGGTAGCTTTATAGCTGACGCCCATGTTAATCTTATAAGGCCAACATGCCACACTAGTCGGGGTACCCTTTAACAATTTCCATTCCGCTCATGGATTCTGATTTTTATCGATTCCTAATTTAGGTATAAGGTAAAAAAAATTAAAAAACGTAGATATCCTTCAAATTTATTCTAAGTCTTATTCCAAAACATTTCATCGTGGCTGAATACCATGAACAAAAATTCAACAGGCTAAAGAACACTTACACTTAAAAATACCATCGCAAAAACAAGTAGCCTAGCAAATATAAATATCAAGCATCATATAAGACAAGTAAACATTAAAAAGAACAAAATGAGCAATCGCTCATATAAATACAACTGAACAAAGATACAATTGAAATTTAACAGTGTTTTAAGATTTTCAGGTATTCAGGTACAGAAACTGTAATCAAATGTAAAATAACACTGCACTTTATGAAAACAAAAAACATTACAAATATAGTAACAACGGTTATTCGGTCAAGAACAGTGCCTGAATTTTCTCTTTGTCTTGTTGTTTGATTAACGTTATTATAGAGACGGCAGCAGGATTAGGCTGCTGTCACTTTAAGAGCTGCACGGACCCAATGTACTTTTACACACGTGTGCGCAGCACTGAAAACAATTCTTCTTGCTTCTTAAAGGAACACTCCACCGTTTTTTGAAATAGGGCTTATTCACATTCTTTCCTACATTTAGATATGTGTGCAAATGCATTTTTGTCTCAGTGCATGCATTGTTTTAGTTTGACAGGGTCGGCGCTAGCTTAGCTTAGCACAATAAATGGAATCCTTTGTTGCCAGCTAGCATGTCCTAAGTAAAAGTGATTAAAAAAAATAAACAAACCCACGTAATTACTTCTTGTGGCCTGCGTATTCACAACAAGTACAAATAGCGATGCAAATTAACACTAGGCGATTTCCTAGGCAGATATTGACTTGGGACTATATTAGGGGGAAGCACAGGCGAAGCACTGCTGCTTAGGCGAAGCACTGCTACTGTGGGATTTCATGTGTTGCGTGATATCTCTGCGCCCAAGTAGCAGTGCTTCGCCTAAGCAGCAGTGCTTCGCCTATTTTTTTTTAATCACTTTTTTTTTTGCTATTTTTTTTTATCACTTTTACTCAGGACATGCTAGCTGGCAACAAAGGATTCCATTCATTGTGCTAAGCTAAGATAGCGCCGACCCTGTCAAACTAAAACAATGCATGCACTGAGACAAAAATGCATTTGCACACATCTAAATGTAGTAAAGAATGTGAGTGTTCCTTTAAATGTTTTAATATTAAAATCCCTTTTTCTTTGAATGTGTGTGCAGCAGACAACAGCACGCAAGTCTTTTGCACTTGAATGGTTTAAAATCATATTAAAATGCACACACAGGAACACAGGATAAGCGGAATCGAAATGTGCGTTTCTTATCGAATCAAGGGGTTCTTGGACATACGGAACCGGTTCTCGATACCCATCCTTACTACTAACGCAATTCAACCAGGCCTCGCCCCAATTATTTGTGTATGCCTTGGGCAGGAATTATTTAAATGAGGAATATTGTGACGTGTACATTTCCAAAAGAAAACTGAAGACTATTGAGGCATTTAAAGAAGTTCATAAACAGTGCATACTGATATAGAGAATAAAACACTTTGGAGAGGACTTTGTGTTTTGTAACTTTGTAGACCTTTTCATCCTCCTCAAACAGTAACATTCCACAGAAATTTGAGGAAAGTTGGAAATGTAAAAAAAACACATAATAGGAACCCTTTAAAATGACTGTACAGACACAGCCCTACTCGTCTCTCATTCTGCATCAGTGCCGTCACGTTTCCCACTCTTATTCCTTATGTAAGCAACAGCCAGCCATGAAATGACGAAGCACAGACTGCATATTATTAAAGAATACTTTATTCAAACATGGGAAATGATTTGTGTCTGCATCTGAGAGAGAGCGAGAGACAGAGACAGAGAGAAAGAGAAATTTGAAAGTAATTTTCTTGGTCCCCCATTAAGACGAGATGGCTGGCATTTCATGAGCATAGCGAACAGCAGCAGTCTTTTGGCAGCGTGTTTTTTGGATGAACTTTAATTAATACCATAACAACAACTAAATGCTATAATGACTTTAGCAATAAAGTAGTAGTTGCAATGAGAACCAGAACTGTTTGTAAGGACCAGATATGTGCTGTCACCATAAATGTTTAGCAGAAAACAGGAAAAAAAAAGTTTCCCAAAATGTACCTGAAAGATGTACGGGGCGGGCATTTGGAACAGTATACAGTCTACTCAGTGCAAAAACGACAATATAATTCAGTCATTACTTCACCTTCACAGGGAATTGTTTATCTGCAAATCTATTTCTATTTTTCTGTAAATTGCCTAGCCGAATAAGTCACATAACAAGTCTCAAATTCAACAGTAGCCATGTTTTCTATCAATCAACCTTCAAATGAAAAGTCCACTTTATTTACAACTTGGTGCGGAATGTCATTTCTACACCACCAGCATCACCAAACACAATTGCAAAAAACGGTTTCCCTGAACACGTATTGCATCTTATACTGCTTTCAAATGTACTGGAGAAATCAAAGGCTGTTTGATGTTCACACTGTCAGACCAAATTCGATTATTTGTGTATCCTATTGGAATCTGATCTAAAATTATTGATGTCCACGTTGTGTATCGCATTCACAACTGTTTAGATCCGATTTGTGTGTCCATGCAGCTCTTTCGTTTTCCTGAATATCTGCACTGGTTTCTATGGCAATGACATTGCATTTGTAGGTATAAACCAAACAACAACATCTGCAGCATGTAGGGGTTTGCAAAAGAGATGTTGTCTTTTTTTTGTTCTGGGCAACGATTAATCGCATCCAAAAGTTTGTATTTACATAATATATATGTGTGTACTGTGTATAATTATTTTTTATATATATATAAATACACACATATGCATGTATATATTTAAGAAAATATGTTATTTATATATAAAATATTGTTTATATATAATATTAATTATGTATAAAGATATATACACATGCAAATGTTTCTTAAATGTACATGCATATCTGTATATTTATATATAAAAAATAATTATACACAGTACACACACATATATTATGTAAAAACAAACTTTTATTTTGGATGCGAATAATCTCGATTAATCATTGCCCAGCACTACTTTTTTTTTTTTTTTTTACAATACGATAATGTGTGGCTGTAGCACTGGACTACTGCATCTTATGAGGCAGCGACAAAACCATAGCGTTACTTGGCTTTATTTCGTGCTGTAGCTCTGCCGGTTTCAAAATACTTCTCCATTATATTGTCATTCTCTGCTCGTCCGGCACTTTCAGCATATTTTCTTTCACATATGACGTTTACGTTTCACGTGGCGTAAGAAAGTCACATAAACACTGCGAAATCCCATCAGAGCGGTCAGACTGAAACGGATTTTCAGAAATGTGATTTGAATAGGATTTCAAACCACATATGGACGTACGTAGCTTGAAACGGATTTGTAAAATTCACATTTCATGTTATATTTTGCTGTTCACACTAGCTAAATCTGATCGGATTTCTATTGGATATGCACAAAAATCGTATTTTGACTGACAGTACCTCACAGTTAAAACAGCCAATCACACTTTTAGAGGCATCTCCTGATTGATTAATATTGAATACCTGTAATTTAAAAAAAAAAAGTGCATGATTTGAGCTAAATAAGCTAAATTTATTAAACCAGACTTTTATTTAAACATAATTTTGACCAAAAATTTGGGAGATTTTGGTCTTTCCTCATTTGGTATGTGCTAACTTTAGCCCGCCCTCCTACGCACTTCCGCTCAATTTCATTTTCCTTCAGTACTACGTCTGGGATTGTGATGTAGACTTTGGTTTCCAGAAATACATTTTTTGTAGGACCAATCAGCGAACAGAGGGAGTGGCTGAGAACGATGACGTTGATGTCGACTCGTGCGTTATTTTGAGTTGTAGTTCAAAATAAGAAAGATGCGAGCGAAGCCATTCGGTCCGTTGTGGCAAACGCTGCCGAATATCAAGAAGTTAAAGCCGGAGCAAGAACAATCTTTGCTTAGTTTTGTGTTTATGGCCATCCTCCCACGGGGTTCGGGAAAAGACATATGTCACGACCAAACGTTAGCGATTGGTTATGGCAGATAGAGTGAGATAGAGTGGCGGATCCAATAGTTTTAGACTTCAATAGAGTTCCCTCCTACAAGGAAGTTAACGCTTGTCAATGGAGCGAGGCCAGACTCTCTGTACAAATGAAATGTACGAGAGTCTGGTAGAACCAGGCTATGCTAACTTTGGGCTAATTTTGCAATGCATTTGCTGAGCACTCTCAAATATTAAGACTGGGCAAACAAGTAATGGGTTTGAGTAAAACCCATACCATTAAGCCAAACAATGGCAGATGGGGGAATGTTCAAGAAACCTGTTTGGAAACTGTTTGGTGCTGCAGAAATTACACGCAACAGCTCTAAGGAATAGTTCACCAAAAAATAAAAATTCTCCCATAATTTACTCACTCTCAAGACATCCTAGGTGTATATGACTTTCTTCTTTCAACCAAACACAATCAGAGTTATATTAAATAATATCCTGGCTCTTCCCAACTTTTTTAATGGCAATATAGTCAAGTTGTAAATATAGTCAAAAAACATTGACAAACAACTAACAGCTTAATATAGCTAATAGTAATACTTTGCCTTATGTTCATACATCCATTAATTCTCTAAACTGCTTACTTGGTTTTTAACCCCTGTGCTGGAACCTATGGCCACAGGCTGATGAAACCCTGGAGACATGGCCAGTCCATCACAGGTTTCACACAGAAACATCTGTACTCTCACTCACCTACGGACAATTAAATCCACCTATCCTGTTTGTTTTTGGATTGTGGAAGAAACCAGAGCATCTAGAGGAAGCCCACACAGACACGGGGAGAACATGCAAACTCCAGACAAAAAGGCCTCCTGGCTCAGTCTGGACTCGATCAGGGGACCTTCTTGCTGTGAGGCAACAGTGCAATCCACTGAGTCACCTTGCCCTCATACAGTGCCCTCCAAAAGTTTCCAAACACCCCAAGGGACCTGAGGCGAGCAGGAAGAGGCTGAGGGCCTGTGAGAGAGCGGTACGAGGCCGGTGGCGTGATTACTGATGAGCGACACCAGCGCGACGCACCGCTCTCGTATCTCTCACGGAGGAGCAGAAGCATTAAAAGGAGGAGCGACGACAGTGAATTTGATTATTATTTGATTGTTCACCAGCTCCCCCTTCTTCCCGGGTTTCGGGACCAGTGTAACGAGGTTCAGATGATATGGGAAGAAGGAGGCGGGAACTGGCGAACATTCAACTCTTTCAATAAAATAAATAATAAAACAAAACATCCAATAAAATCCAGAACTAGCCTCTCTCTATCTCTACTGTCGTAAGCTAAATTGTGTTATAATAAGGCCAATTATAATTATCCACGAGTCTAATATTGCAGTCTTGAGATGACATTCATATGCATTAACTGCAATTATATTTAAAGCTGACCTTTCCTTTTAGATTATCAGTGACAAGTTGTCATTGTCAATTATTACTGAAGACGAACTTTAAAATTTGGTATGTCATCAGATACGAAGATTCATTCTGAAAATTAGAGCATGTAAATATACCTAATGGTCAAAATCACAAAATTACCAAGATTTATGCTAATATTGTGCAAACCCCCATTTTACCCAAGACATTTCCGAACATTTGTAGGACACTGTATGTAACAATACTGTATGTTACAGCAAGTGATTTCTGGTAAATACTGTTGATATCTGAAATCACCAAAACAAACACGCCCCTACCAAAAAGGATCACACCCCTAACTTGATGCCATTCTAAAAAACAAAATGTTTTCATGAACAGGTTATAGCGATCACTAAAAGGGGAACCAAAAGAAAAAACAACGTTACTCACGTATCGAGAAGAAATAAAGCAACCTCTGCTTCCGTTTTCAGGCCTTCCTGCTTAGGTCTCTCCAAGCTTCTCCGATATTAATGTGGGTCCTTCCTCTTGCCTGATTGTAACCCTTCTTTTTAAAGTTATATTCCCCTGGCCCTTTCCCCTAGTTTGTTTTCTCTGCAATTTCTCTCTTTCTATAGTCGTTGTCTTATACACAATGCTCTCTCTCTCATGCGAGTATACGCCCCTACTGCTAATTGGCTAAAAGTGTGTTTTGGTGCTCAGTCCGATCCACTTTTCAACAGCGCTTTTCAGAAATTGCTTACTGCATCTTTAAGTGACAGTAGAGAATCAGGGCACAGTTACTATGGTTGTGGCTCTGCACTCACTTAGATATGCAGAAGATCATCTCTGCTGTTTGAGAACACCTCACACTGTCTCTCATTTCACAGAGATGATGGGAAAGAGGAATGCTGATATAAGATTCTATCAATGTCTCCACTGTCTTTGTGCCATTTCTCCAGTATGTCTCAGGGGATTATCACTCTTTCTTCCCACACTCTCCCCCACTTCCCTTCTGCATTGTGTTTTTCTCTTATCTGTTTTGTGACAGATGCACTCACTGTTTGGCTTTTTGGGGCATGATGTGCTATTTCTTTCCAACAGTGAAGCCATACTTTCTCTTGCCAGTAAATGTTGCTGAGTCTCACTTACCACCGACCGCCTTCTCTGTCTGTTTCTGTCCATCCCCCTCTAATTCCCCTATCACTCTTTCATTTTCTTATCCAGTTGTCTGATCCACTTCTTCAGCCCATCCTTCTTTCGTTTTGCGCTGACTGTGTCTCTTTCTCTAATACACTCTGTCTCATTTTGTCTTTCATTACCCTTGTTCTGCTCATGCCTCGTCTTCCTGTGAGGCCCTAATCTCTCCATCGGTCTACATCTCTGTCCACGTCAGAAGGGGGTATTCCATCTCTCACTTCTTCTGTATCTCTCCATTAACTGAAACACTCAAACCCTCCAGCAGTTCTCCAAATCTCTCATCTGTCCTTGAAACAAGCGCCTTTTCATTTTTTAAGAAGTGAATTTTTGATCTGGGTTCATACAAGCCATTCACTGCACGTCTGCCACTAGTATTAATATTACTCTCTGTCTCGTCTGCTCTTTCCCTCCCTCTCTCCTCGCCTACTCATGGATGAACGTTACCAAAATATATTTTGACATCATAGAGAAGTTTTTGTACTGTGCTAGATGTTAGATGTACAATGTCACACAAGTTTGAGTAACACGACTGGCCATTCCTCAGAGGTTCGTGTCGGGTTATGAGGCGTTTGACACAGTTGAAAGGTCATTAAGCAGTATTTTCACTTTTTTATGTTTCGTTTTTCATTCATTCCATAGCCGAACATTTTACCATATAGCGAACCAATCCCTTTGTCATTTACAAACACCTTTTCGGTGAAGGTCGTTAGCGTTCCAACAACAAAGTTCAGTCTGAGATGTCTGAGTGGGCCTTAAATCTCCAGGACATTAGCCAATCAGAAGCATTCTCAATTCAGACCTTGGGATCCTGCATTATTCCAATAACAGTCTTGGGGAAAAAAAGCTGAGTCACTGTTTTGAGGAGAAGGATACTTCCCAATTACGGTCAAACCCAAGTTTCCCAAATACACGTTCTCTTTCGACACAGCAATCAGATGAAGTCCTTAGAAACTGCCTCCACAAAGTTAGGTGCCGACATAAGAATGGAGATGGTGCAGATGATGTTGAAAACGCTGAACGCCACCAGACAAAGTCTGTCAATTACAGCTGCAGCAAACTTCCACTGTTCGGCCACGCTTTCGTTCTCGTCCTGTCCGCGAAACCTATCTGCAACAAAGCGCACCTCTTCTAAAATAGCCTGAAGCTGTGGGTCTCCTCCGCCGCTGGTCCCTGAGCAAGAACAGCCTCCGCCACCACCGGACACCGTGCTCGGACATCCCGTGGCCTCCAGATTGGGAGTGGGAGGCGGTGGAGGGCTGCAGAACTGTGAAGGCAGATGAGGTGGCGGACTGGAGCCTACACCTGGGGGCGACACCACCGCAGACCGCGGGACGCCTGACATGCTGTTTCTCTGCACGGACTCGGCGAGCAAGGATGGTGGCAAAGCTTCGTCCAGACTGGAGAATCCGATGTAGAGCAGGTTGCCGTTGTTGTTGGCGCTGTTGGTCTGGTTGTGGAGATGGTGGGTGTGCCCAGCGGCAGCGGCGGCCTGAAGGAGGCTCTGGGGATGAAGCGGGTGGAGCGTTGAGGACGTGTGGTGGTGATGGAGATCTGCAGAGGCGGAACCGGGTGCGTTTGGCAGACTGCCGCTCTGGGAACCTGAAGAGCAACGTCGTAAGTGGGGGGCGCAAGGAGGCCGCTCAGGGTCTTCGCCCTCACCTGGACGCTTCATGCGTAAAAACCAGGCCACCCACTGGAGCAAAACTACCTGAACCTAAAAGAAGGGAGATGAAGAGGGATGTGTAAAAGGAAGGAATGGGCAATAGTGTTGTATAAACATTTTACACACATTAGTTATTGAGTAATAAAATACACAATAAATGCAAACATGCAACACATTTTCTTATATATTTATTAGCGCTGTCAAAATGAAAGCATTAGCGCATGCAATTAATAGAGTTTAACGCGTTAAAATAATAAATGGTGATAAATAAAATAAAAACCATCTGCCATATGGGTTTCTTAATGCTACTAGTTTCATTGTTGTTAGTTGTTGTGGATACTGTAAGGATTATGTATTCAATGCTGAATTAATAAAACTGTGTAATTGGAGATATTTTTAAAAAATGAGATTGGGAGATACCACATTTTTTCCCTCAAGCTAAAAGAATATTATCTTTTATAAATCTCCAATCTTACTTATTCCCCTATGGTACCAACTTTTAAAACCAAATCAGATTTCCCCCATTTCATGTTTTCTCAGTAAACAACATTAGCTTTGAATATTAAAAGTAAAATCCCCTTCAGGAAAATGTAAGCTGGCAATTTTATGCATGTATGAGAAAGCATGCATTTCACAGCAGTGCGTCAAGCCATTTTTAACTATATATTGCATATGCTCTACACGTACAGGCTAAACAAAAAGGATCTGTGCAAAAAATAAAGCAAATCCTTTTCTGAGCCCTATTAGCGTCTGCTGAGTCAAGAGAAGAGAAGTTTTGGACAGAAAATTGTTGTAAAACAGCAAAATATGACAGCAAGGACTATGACACAGAGAGAGATAAAGAGGTGACAAGCTGGAATTATTCAGTTGTACTGCCAAGTCCTGGCCAAGGAAATGCATAAAGCATGGCAAAATGTACGACTAGTGGGGTTGCCACAGCTATCATTTGTAGAAAAACTGCAGTTTAAGCAACTAGGTCCTTCTATGGCATCTTCACACATATTTTGGTGTATTAAAAGATCACCCAATGCATGTTTGGCTACATAAACAAAATTAGTGTCATTAGTGCAGTATTAAAGACCTTGCAGAATATATGTAATGAAAGAACAGGTATTACTAACACACTCTAGTCTAGACAGTCTTGAATGCGTTCTCTTTTATTTTCTTCTATAAATACAAGTCTAGCAGCCCTTGAGGGTTTGACAAGTGTTGCAAAAACATCTTTCCCCGATCAGTATCCACCTTAGCCTTCCTTTTTAGCATCTTTTTCTGAACTTTATCTCTTTTAGTTCTTTACATCGTAAGATTACAACCATTGCTGTTATATAAGCATTGCTTTTTCAAGGTTGTTCAGAGAAAGTCCTGATGGACATTTTCAATAACTACACATGCTGAGCATTGGGTGTGAATGTTGTTAAAAGCTGATCCCAGGAGAGGATCCTAGGACGTTATGCTATGGAAAGCGAATCACTATTATTATTGCTCATACCTTGAGTTAGGTTTAAAATAAACCTCTAACCTTCAGTATTAATCCTCAACTCGTGTGGCAAAGGATGTGCTATTACTTTTCTAAGCAATGAGGCATGTAATTTTTGTCTGCTGCTGGAAAAATTCCATAGACTTTCAGGGAGTTTGGGGTCAGTAAAATTTTTTTATCTGACTCGTTTCCACCGAGCAGTACAGTACAGTACAATACAGTACAGTACAGTACAGTGCGATTCGGGATGGTAAACCCTGATCCGGTTTGCGTTTCCAATGGCAACAGTACCCTTACTTGATAGGCGTGGTGTATGCCGGAAAAAAGCGACACAGTAAACAACAATGGAGGACATACAGCAGATCTTGTTCTTGTTCTGGACTACTGTGCTAGGGTCCCAAAAAAAGAGGTACGGTATGGTATTTTGGTACCATTCACAACTTCTGACAATTGAAATGGAAATAATTGCATACTGTACTGTACTGTACCATACCATACTGTACAGTTGGTACGGTACAGTTGCAAAAAAAATGGACATTTAAAAACCTCTTTTTAAAACAAATGCTGTTCTTTTGAACTTTCTGTTCATCCTGTAATCCTGCAAAAAAGTATAATGGTGTCCACAAAAATATTAAGCAGTACAACTTTAGAAATGTTTCTTAAGCATCAAATTTGCACATTATTATGATATCTGAAGCATCATGTTACACAGGAGGGACTGGAGTAACAGCTGCTGAAAAATCAGCTTTGCTATCAAGGACTTAAAGCTGCAGTCCGTAGCAATTTCCCTTTTTGTCGCCATCTCTGTTCGAAATCTATAACTGCAGTGATTCGCGGAATTATCATCTTTACGTGGGTTGTAAATCAGCATGAAACAGCGCGGATGAACACAGTGTTTTGAGGCGAGTGCTGCTGTCAATCACCGCGCTGTGTGGATACTGTCATTCAGAATCACAGATTCACGTTTTGAAAGCTTGACCAACATAAGAATTTTCACCGGAAAATGTCTTCTGAACAAGTAAGTAACATCCATTTTTGTTCTGATCAACTAAGGGGGGAAAAGCATTCGACATGACGATCGTTAGATTTAATCAGCGCGATTTACAGCAACCGTGCAAATCATAGCCTACTTAAATTTGTTCTCAAATTGTTCATGTTAACAACATCAGCATTGCGTGACTAACGTTATTTAATGTGTTTTATGATTACCTGTGTAGTTCAGAAATCATATTCTCCATAATAGCTAGCAAACGAGAAAGGCACAACAAAGGAAACTCCATAACTGTGTGAATTAAGAAAACGTACGGTTACACGATTGAACTATTGAAATGTCTTACTTGTTCAGCAGAAAAAGCCGTCTCTTCTTCCGTTTCGAACCCCTTCGGGAGTTCACGCACCTTTCAAAAGCCCCACCGATGTGTATCCTTGTGTTCGCATGAGACGGTTTCTTCCTCTTTCCACCTTAAATCCGAAGTCTTTTGGGTTTTATAACTGGTTAATCTCCAGTTGACACTGATGATTGTTGTTTGGATCTTTCTGGATCCGCCATGAGTTTAATCATGTAAAGTGCTGCGAGAAAAGCCTATCTCTACATCTCATGTGCAGTCTATGACGCGCAGTATAGCCGGCTAGCCGAAACTCCTTCTTTATGTGTACGGATGTGACGCAATGACGCAAAGACATGCTCGAATTTCCCGCGAAAACCCACCAGTACCACTGGAATTAAAATCATTATTACAAGCTAACCGTTTTGAATCTAGCTACGGCAAGCAGATAGTTTTGAACACTGGCTGAAGATGTTTTTTTTAAAATAAGTAATTTGGATTATTTTTAACTTAAAAATGTTACGGACAGCAGCTTTAAGTACATTTTAAAATATATTAAAATAGAAAACAGTTTTTTAATATTGTAATAATATTTCACTGTATTACTGTTTGTAATCAAATAAATGCAGCCTTGGTGAGTATGAAACACTTTCAAAAGCATTTAAAAAATCTACCGACCCCAACATTTTGAACGGTAGGTGCATATAGGCACTTGAGACCACTCACATTTTCTTCAGAAACATGTACAAATCTAGTTTTGATGCAGAATTGATGTTAGTCTCATTGAATAAATACACCTGTCAGCTTCCTCTTGTTGTTGCATTTGGCTTTGTAAGTGAATGGGGTTCGATCAGAGGGACCGGGGCACATCAGCTGAGCTGCTAATTGGCTTGCAGAATACGATCAAATACGGTCATTCATCAGCGCAGACAGATTGCAGATCTATATCCATCTGCATCCAATTACTCATTTAGTCCCCTTCTGTTGGCTTTATCTCTATTATCATTGAATAAGTAAATTACTGCTTTCAGTGCAATGACATGCGAGACATTGTTGCTTGCTTAAAGGGAAAAAAAGCATTTGTGAATTCAGGCACAGTGTATGTATGTGTTTGTGTGTGAGTAGACATACCCATTTTGGCATGTTCCCTCCATTGGGGTCATGATGGTGATATTGGAGCACAACCACAGTCGCAATAACTGACATTCCAACAATGATCATTATACTGGCAAAATACTGCCCTAAGAGAGAGACAAAGAGAGAAAGGAAGAGAATATGGTATGCATGAACCTTTCATTTATTACTCTCTAAGCAGAATAACTTTTTATCATCCAGTCATACTAGCAAAAACCAGGGCAAATGTAACAAAAAAGGGGCATTGATTATAAAAAAGAAGCGCAGGGAAGAAAGGGAGAATGAGGAACAGATGAGTGAACCATAAAAACTCAATCATAAAGGAGAGGGGGAAGCAGACAGGAGAGACAAAGCGTGGTGGGTGAACACTCTTCCAGCAAACGCATTTCTGAAGATTACATCTTTGCGGCTTCTGAGGGCCTATAAACCAAAGGGTGGGAAAAGAGAATGTGGGGTGAATTGCTTTTTTTTTTTTTTTTCATGGAGGATCATCTCTATGTCTAGGTCTGTTTCATTTTTATGTTTCTCCTGCTTCTCTCTCCTGACCTGCCCATCATTTCCAGTTAACAATCTTTTACGATTCATGTTGCAAATTACTACGAGAAGCCAAGCATACGGTTGCCAAGACTAGGGCTTTTGGCCATGATACAGAATAGTGATCAATTTATTATTCAGTGGTGCAGCGTGTGGATCTGAGCACACACAAACTATACATCCTTGTGCACTAAATTTTACATATCATTAAGTTCAAAGACTCGCATAAAGACTCAAATATTCAAAGCCCGGTGTTTTTATTTGCAAATGAACGAACTAAGTGGGGCAGACATTCTAAAATATACTGTATAAAATACAGAGGAAAAATATGTGCATCAAAACTATGTTAAAATATGCAAAAAAAATGGACATGCATGCTTTACCTATTAGCGGGATGGAGTCTGAGGTTGCTGGCATGATCTCTGCCACCAACAACATGAAGACTGTTAATGAGAGTAGCACAGTAATACCTGTGAATGTATAAAAACAAAAAGAAATGGACTTTATGAAACATGTATGTCATTGCATATAATGAATTCTACACAACTGCTAAGACATTAATTGTTTACTGGTCCAAGGTTGGCAGTTTTTAAACATTTATAGTTTCTTTTCTTTAATTGAGTTCATTAAACTGTATGAAATGAATGTTTATTTAAGCTAGTTTCTATAGGCTTCTCTTATTTGCAATAAAACATGTCTACAACATTAGATAATCAGAAACATAAAAATAGTGTTTTCCGAATCTTTTAATGGCAGTATAGTATATATTTACATTTGTATATATACATTATACATATAGTAGGCATTAAATCTCCAACCCTGCAGTCTAGATATCAGCATCTGCCACTGAAAAATCAATATCAGCTGACCACTAAAATAAATGCATAGTTATACAGCCTCTCTAGTTATGTACGACATTGGCACTTCATAAGATGCCCAAACACAGCTTCTTATTGGATGTAACTCATCTTGACAGAATTTGATTGGATCTGATTAGACGGCAGTGCAGGGTTTGATGGAGTGATACATAAAGTGAATTACATCAGGCCATTTCTCTTCCTCAATCGCTCTTTAGTTCAGTTCGAGTCATCTCCCTCCCTCTCCAGCTGCTATCCATCTCTCCCTCCTCTCTCACCACACACACAATCCATTCATCTCTATCTGCTGTTTAAATCTGCTTCCGCTCTCTCTCACGCAACCTCCTTCCTCTTACATATGTTTTCGCTCAGATTTATAAGTGCTATCTTGGCATAATGAAACCTCAATAAAATTGTCACCAATGAGACTAACTGAATTCATCAACAACAACAACACTCTTGGCTTTAAATCAGGGCTACCATTACAATTTAAAATGAATTAATTTCATGATATGCTGATTAATTAACTGCAATTATTGGAGCTTTCACTGTTTGTATCACTCACTAAACGCTTGTGCTTTAGTGGTGAGGATGAGTGAGTCACTGAATCATTCACTCATCCGATTTGTTCAAAAACACAGATTCATTGATTGTTTGGAAATGTTTACAATGGCAGAATAACTGCCAATATCGTTTCAACGTTCAGTTAACTTCCTGTTTACTGAACTGGTGTATAAAAGCAAAGTAATAAATATAATTAAATAAATAAACATTGCGTTTTTTTAAAAGAAGTATCACTAACACTCCCTTTCAATTTGAGGTAGAGGACTTTCTTTCTTTCTTCTGTGTAACATAAAAGATATTTTAAAGAATGTTGGTAACCAAGTGGTTTCGGTACCCATTGACTTTCATTGTATTTAATGTCCATATAACGAAGTTCCACAGAAGAAAGTCAGATTTGGAAAAACATGAGGGTGAGTAAATGATGACAGAATTTTCATGTTTGAGTGGACTATCCATTTTAATATATCCTTCTTATACATAAAGCATATATTAAAAATATTTTAGGTCTATCCTAAATGTTCTGACACTGTTCAATCAAGGATGTTTCAATATTGCAGGCCTGGTTCCTGGAAAGTGCAATGCATTCTTTCGCTTTCTCTCTTACACACATCGACTCATCCCTGCTTTAATTACATCAATAGATTAATTGGCCATATGAGTGTACAGCAAAGCACTTCCCTTCATCGTGCTTGCAGTGATACGCATTCTTGAAGTGAGGAAACTGCCTCATTTCCTTTCTCTTTGGTTGCTCTAAACGTCTGTCTTTTGCTTCTCCGCTTAAATATATTGTGAATACCCTTCAGTTCACACCTCTTTACATTTCCTGACAATCATATCAAAGTTCTTTCCATACCATCTCTGATGACAGTTTTTTCTTCTTTGAACTGTATGCTTTTTGATGGTAAAGGTCTCTTGACAGAGAGTGGGGGGAAAAAAACATGGATAAAAGCCCTTGATGTAAACCAAGAGTTCATTTGACATGACACAATCAGGAGATATCTTTGAAATGAGCACCCACACATTTTCTGTTGCATGTTCCAGCTCTCTGTTCTGTGTCTAGACCTTGGCAAGGCTGTGGAATGTTTTTTTCCGTTGCATTGAAATATGGCAGATATGCAAACCTATACACCATTCTTCTTCCAAATCAATCATGTTTTTTTTTATATAATATGTAGATCATCTCTTTCTTTCATAATACCTAGTGAGATCTTCTCTCCGGAGTCGGCAGGCAGAAGGAAGATAAGCAAGGTCATGGATGAAAGGAGGACACAGGGAACGAGAAGGTTCAAGGCGTAGTAGAGCGTCCGCCTACGCATGGTCACCACAAATGTCACATCTGGATAGGGTTCCTTACAGCAGTCATAGTACAGCTCGCTTCTTGAACCAGGCACACCTGATAAGACACAGCATGTGAGGAGAAGGACGAATATATAATGATGAAGGCATATAAAGAAAAAACATGTTCAAAGAGATGCTGTTGTCCTCAAGAGCAGCCGATGCTACTCTTCCATCTTTGATCTACTAAGGGAAAAAAACAACCTAATCAGCAGATGGCAGCCAGAGGCAAGATCTTCTCTGAGACTGAGCATCATGCTTTTGTATGAACATCATTAGAGAGCTCCTCAAAACCTGTGTATACAGTCCTCTATAGCCTCTCAAGAACGTGAAAGGAGAGTAGGAAACCAAAACTAAGGGGGGAAACAACTAAAAGAGTGTGAGAAATATGTTGCTATTTGGTCACGAGAGATGGAAGAACCAATGGCGCTTTTTGTCATTTATGTAGTGCATTTCATAACATGAAAACAACCAGCAAGGATTTTCTTCAAAAATGCACTTTTTATGATCCACAGAAGAGGAAAAAAAACGCAGGTGGTGAACAACATGATGGTGAGTAAATGACAGAAGTTTCATTTTTGGGTGAACTATTCATTTAAAGTATGGTTAACCAACTTGAACAGCTTAAATGTGAACCACCTGCCTGCTTTAACCAGGGGCCGGTTCCATAAACACAACAACTATTTCAGACTGTGACTGAAGAACTAGTCTGGCCAACTAGCAGTTAAACAAGGGCAAACAGCCTTACTTTTTGGATTCAAACTAAACCAATCTACATTTTTAAAAGTTTAATGAGTCTTGAGAGAGATGAGAGACTAGACTAAGCATGTTTTTGCACAAGTCACAGGTTGAGCTCAGCTATAATGGCTGTAATCCAGCAAATTCACTACCTAAACCAGTTTAGACAAGCTAATGACCATATATAAACAACTCTGACCTCCATGAGCTGGTTTTAATTCAAAACTGGTTTTAATGATAAGACAATGCAAATTGTTTCTGTCTTTTTTGTATCGAGTAAGTACGTGGAAGAGTTCAAGAGTGTGACTGGCATGATATTACAGACGTGAACAGCAAGACAGAAGCAAAATAGTGAATTATGCAATGAAGCAAATCAGAAGAGGGTCAGTGAGAGACAGATTCGTGCAGTGCAAGATGTTTTTTTCAGTCCGCTTCCTCTTATCCACACAATTTAATTACATTCATTTGAATACTAACAGCCTCATTGGATGGACTATGAATGAATATGAATGGACATGAATTTAATGGACATTTTCTTTTTTAATTCTAAAGTAGATTTCTGTTCTTTATAGGAGATAAGAGTTATTCTCAGACTGGTGAGCTCTACTTAAAATATTTTTACTTTTTAAAAATATGCAGAATGCATTTTAACCATTTAAACATGCAGCTGCCAAACTGACCTCTCACTGCCTGAGTCATTATCAATTACTACAGCAACACAAAGCGCACATCTGCCTGTGGGTGTTATGTTTGCTTGATCGTGAGAAGTTTACAGGAGATGTTGTCTGAACTCACTCACCCACAAGGTCCCATTCTCCATTGGGCATGTAGCCAGAGATATCAGCCTCATTCATCTGGAGGTCCAGCAGCCATCCGTCAAACGTCCACGAGCCAAATTTAAGCTCGCACTTCTGGATGTCAAACGGAAACCAGCGTACATCCACGTTGCAGGTGCTCATGAAGATACCTGTAATGAAGTGAAAAATATTTATGCTTTTCATTCTGATCCAGAGTCGGCATTGAAACTGCCTGAAGAATGCACTGTTTCAAAATGCCACACTGTTTCTTCATCAGCGCTGTATTGCAGCAGCCAACTTCAAATTAAATCCAATTGACCTTTTCATTGGAGTAAAACCAGACAGTTAAAAGATACACATTCAGAAATGGCGGAGCCGTAAGAAACACCATTACATAAAGACCTTTATGCACAGTACGAATACCCAGGCTGACACTCTCATTATTATTACACACACACACACAAAGACACCAGCTATATAAATCACATCAGTTAGTAAATAGACTCGCTCAAGTTTAAATAGGTAGATAAACTCATTATTGTTCCAAACAGCTTGCAAATAAGCCATTTTGAACCCTGAAAATGAGAATTATGATAGGCATGGATCATGAGATAATGAGTGTAATTTGTTTTATACCGCACAGCAGTCGAAGCCACCACCTCAAAGAGCTTCCTAATCATACACTTAGATATTTATTGAAGAAATCACACTTGAGACGGAACAGAAGTCGGAAAAAAAGGGAAGCTCAATAGGGTGTATGTTGCTTGCCTCTGAACACTGATTGAACAATCCGGCAAATTTTCACAGAACAGCACGCCATCAACCTTTTACAGTGATTCTCAGGCAGCAAACATATTAAAAAACATAAGGACAGAATCACCACAGATGTGTAAGTGAACAAGACTTGTGCTTCAATGAGATTATTGAAGAACAACTGCAAGCTGCAGCACGTACACTTTTCAATTGCAAAGGTGTTTCGAGTGATTGCTAGGTTGTTAATACTTAGGCTTAGTTTGTTCAAATGATCAACAGTAATAGTGATGCTTGCTTGCCTTAGCAAACACCTCAGGATTGCATAAATAATTCAAAAGACAAGAGCATTTCAAATGCTTTTAAAAAAAACTGTTCTTCCCCTTACTTTGATAAATTCATTGCGTTTGAAAAATAGATTCAGAGCTGAGAAAAAAACAAAGAAAACAGTTTTGGGACTCCATACAAAAAAGAGAAATATTGATCTCCCAAAAGAAAGTGACATTTTTCAGGTCATACATTATGTTCTGCTGTACTGACCCCATCCATAAATCTCTTCAAACTGATCTACACTGCTTCAGAAAGTTCCTAAATAATTCACCTCTGTACTGGGCCTCTGATATGAGACACAAGTTTCCCTTTAATCTCTGGTAGTCCCAGTAACTCAATTCCCAGTTTGGGCTTCCAAAAAAATAAACTACTTTGAAAATGCTTGGCCTGATCATACCACAATCGTAAGCCACAAACTTCATCACTTCCAGAAAGGATGAGAGCAAATAGCTTCTTCTAGATATGGGAAAAAGATGAGCCAACAAAATATGTATGTTTCACATGACAAGAAATGTCAGTATTTCATGTCAACTACCCATTTGCAATGATACTCTCATCTTTGGCTATGGCTTAAATCCTTTTTTTTTTTTTCATGTTGTCAGCTTGGTTGAAAAACCTTGCTTCGAAAAGTAAAAGCACAACTCTTCTCAACAAACTGCATAAAGACTCGATTTAAATGCCAAAGTTTAATATCTAACATTTCTATTTAAATCCCTAACCCTAAGTATGAGCAATTTGCCTTTGTAAAGCATCACTAATTACATTTAGGCCTACTTATGGAACTGGGGGTCTTCAATGTGGCTAGGATCCAAAAAAGCCAGTCCTAATACATTTGCAAGAAGATTATTTCTTCTTCTGGAAAAAAAAGACCGTGTTGTAGGCAGGCACAAACTAAAATATGCCTACCCGCTGACAGTGAAACTAAGTGGAGGTGGCCAGTGTGCGACTCACTTATAAAAATTAGCCAGTATTGCATTTCCAAAGGTTTCTCATCCACAAATATCATTCCACTTAGAATTACTCAGCACTTAGACTGACACGCGCTTTTGAATTTGCTAACTGGACCCTCTGGTACCTTGACATTTAGAGAAATCTTATCCAGGGCAGTTTACAGTACACTCAAGAGCACAATGGTAATTTTTTCAAATCAGTCTAAATCTAAATCGATACAGGACTTAAACACAGCTCAGTCTAAGTACCTTACATCTCCGCTGGATTTTTGTTGCCTTTCTTTTCCATTTTGACGACTTTTACTCCAGGGAACCAGGTGACTAATCCTAAAAGCTAATCAATAACAACGGCTAGCGAGCTAGCAAACCCACTCCCGCTAAATGGATTCTTCAGATGAGAGGCATGGGGCAAGCAGTAAAGCCGGCGAAAAATATTGAATGAGATGACGCAGGGAAGAAACCTCTAGCTGAGTGAAGCAGTCGGTGCATGCTAAAAACCTGTTATGAGCCGGGCTGATATGCAATATTTTGATATGTAATATTCATGTATTTTTACGCATTTCACTGTCTCCACCACCTTTTTTTGTCACAAGATAATTCTATATATATAAAAAAATATATTTGTGTGTGTGTGTGTGTGTGTGTGTGTGTGTGTGTGTGTGTGTGTGTGTGTGTGTGTGTGTGTGTGTGTGTGTGTGTGTGTGTGTGTGTGTGTGTGTGTGTGTGTGTGTGTGTGTGTGTATGTGTGTGTGTGTGTGTGTGGAGTTGATTTTAATCTCAACTACCCATTTTAATTTCTCTGAGATTAACAAAGATACAGAACCAAAACATGATCAAACACTTTTTTGCATGGCAAAAATAAACAAAATGGAGCAAAAACACACCCCAAATCTGTGTAATACACACATGCTGGCACAGTAGTTTGCTTTAAATCTGTCAGAAATATGTGAGTCACCAGCCCTACAGGGCATATCCCGTCAGTATCAACAGGAATTCCAGCAAAATGTGCATGAGTCAATATTAGACTAGAGTGATCTACTCGGAAGTGCTGTCAACACTCATTGCTCATTCTAAATGAGTCTCTAATCCACTGCACACTTATAGCAGCTGTGTTCATATCATTCAAAATCAGAGAACTGAGAAATCATGAAACCTTTCAAGAACATGTTCAGATTTCAGCCCAACTTTAATTTTTTGCTGCAATTTGAATCACGAGCACCAAACATAAATGTTCACATTCAATAGCCACTAAGCCACACGGTAACACTTCAGAATACTGCTCCATTATTTAGGAAGAACTACACAATGAACAAATGAGTAACACAATATTAACACTCATTAACAAACAAGAATCTCTGATTAATGAATTAATAAATAATAGTGCTAGGTCGAAAATGGTACTTCACTATTAGCTAATCAATAACTACAATTTTCTCATACCCCCCCGAGGACTACTATATACAGGTTTCATAATTAATGTGAATAATGCATAATGTATAAATCATTCTAATGTTATGGTCATGATAACCCCCTACAATAAGTACCATTAGTAGTATTGCCAAATCCTTCTAAAGGAACTACTAATTATTTGGATCAGTATTCTTAAGTGAAGATCATAGTAAAATGGCTGGGGATACGGGGAGAACTGAGCCCTCGATCCCCTTGGACATCACGCCAAATAAGCCTATTATATTTTTTTACTCTATTCAATCATTTGTAAGTGTGAACTTGTAAAAACAACTGCCACAGGTAATCAGACATCATTTATTTATTAAAGATTTATTTTTTGCGTTTTATCATAGGTTAAAATCTATTAATCAAAATATGTATTGCATTTATGAATTAAGGCTCAGCACCCAATGCTCTATCTCTATTGCCTCAATTGTGTACAGTGTCTTTGGGCGGATTGCCAGCAACAGCCATTAGGACTGTTTGTGATTTTGTCTTAGTGACTTAGGAGTCCTCTTGACTACTCCTAACATTTCACAGATTTAGGAGCTAGTTTTAGCGCTAAAATGCTTTGCAAAAATTGAGGACTCCTAACAAGCCCATTATTTTTAAGAGTTTCTCCTAAATCGGCAAGTTGTTTTATGAATACGGTTCCTTGTTAGTTAATAGTAGTTACTAGAGTGTTAATGTTGTGTTACTCATTTGTTACTGTGTAGTTATTCATTAACGACGGAACAGTATTCAAAAGTGTTACCAGCCACACCTCGACAAAATAAATTGCGATTTATGGCTTTGATTAAAGTGAAATCTAAATATCAGAAAAAATTCCTACGCATACATACACTCACCGGCTACTTTATTAGGTACACCTGTTTAACTGCTTGTTAATGTAAATATCTAATCCGCCAATCACATGGCAGCAACTCAATTCATTTAGGCATGTAGAAATTGTCAAGACGACCTGCTGAAGTTCAAACTGAGCATCAGAATGAGGAAGAAAGGTTATTTAAGGCCCCATCCACACTACTGCGTTTTAGTTTAGAAACTGAGAATTAAAACGAATACGATCTCCGTCCACAACAGCGTTTTAGCTGCGATCTCCGTCCACATTAAAACGACTGAAAACGTGGATAACGTGACCATTCATCTACATTGGGCATGCGCGTGCCGGTGTAAACACAACACAACTTCATTGATAAAATGTGTGGATGGGGCCTAAGTGTATTTGTACGTGGCATGGTTGCCAGATGGGCGAGATGCTACTCACTCCAGAACATGAAATCCACGGGGAGGAGTCGGATCCAGATCCAACTCCTCCCACCTTACATATACCTAAACCTACCCATCTCCGCCCCCTGATCCCTAAACCCACCTCTAATCCTTAAACCCAGCCCTAATCCTACCCATCTCCACCCCTTGGATCTTGATCCGACTCCTCCCCGTGGATCTCATGTACTGCATTGAGGTGCTACTGAGATGGGCTGGTCAGAAACTGGTGATCTCCTGGGATTTTCTTTAGGGTTTACGGAGAATGGTCCGAAAAACTGAAAACATCCAGTGTGCAGTAGTTCTGTGAGCGAAAATGCCTTGTTGGTGCCAGAGGTCAGAGGAGAATGACCAGACTGGGTCGAGCTGATAGAAAGACAGTAATAACTCAATAACCGTAGTTACAACTGAGGTTTGCAAAAGAGCATTTCTGAAAGCACAACACATCGAACCTTGACGAGAAACAGGCTACAGCAGTAGAAGACACACCAGGTGCCACTACTGTCAGCTAAGAACAAGTAACTGAAGCTACAACTCACAAGGGCTCACCAGATTTAATAGAAGATTGGAAAAACCTTGCCAGGTCTGATGAGTTTGGATTTCTGCTGTACATTCAATAGGGTCAGAATTTGGCATAAACAACATGAAAGCATGGATCCATCCTGCCTTTTATCAACGCTTTAGGCTGGTTGTGGTTTTAATGGTATGGGGGATATTTTTTTGGGCCCTTAGTACCAATTGAGCATCATTTAACGGCGCAGCCTGACTGAGTATTATTGCTGACCGTGTGACCACAGTGTATCCATCTTCTGGTGGCTACTTTCAGCAGGATAACACGCTGTCACTAAGCTCAAATATCTCAAACTCGTTTCTAAAACATGACAACGAGTTCACTATATTTAAATGTATAAATATGTGTTAGATTTGCAGATGCTGTAACACCTTTCATTGTAAGTGTGTTCTCAGCAGCATCCATGTGCATAACATCACTGACTGACACAGTCGCATCAAATAAACAAAGCTTTATTTTGCATCAGACTTTGTCTCCGTGTGTGTTCTTTGGCATCGGTCCAGATCACTGGATTACCAAAATCTGTTCACACCCACAAGCCAACAGTGAATAAACATATTTCTGAAAACAAGATGTGAGACTTTCTCTCTCTATTTATGTTTGTCTTTTCCTCCGTACTCATTTCCTCTCTTCATCTCTCTGCCTGACTTGACTTCAAAAAGACATTTGATTTCTGTTTGATACTGAGGGACTGGATTGCTTTAATGCAAGGAAGAGAAAAGCAGCGCTAAATTGCGATGAAATCAGCATGAGCAGCAAATACGAGCCATTGGGGCACGATCTGCTTGTGATAGCGAATGTGTTTGTTTGCATCTGCAGTGACTCTGAGGGTTATTTAAAGACTCCAGCTTCATTGCTGAGCGAGTTGTTGTGTATGATTCTGCATGTGCGTGCAAGAGACAGAAAAAGCGATTCTTCACAGACACGAGCTGAAGAATTTTGTGACTGGAGAAACCATGTCATTGCTTCAGTCTGTATTTATACATACAATGCATATATTTTCATCAAAGGGAGATTTTCGTTCTCATTCAGTTTTCCAAGAATAAACGTAACATGCATTTGCAATGCATATAAGCACTACTGCCCTCAGAGGAAATAAAGTAGCTGTAACATAATTCATAAACTCCCTATTTCCTTTTGCACCATAAACGTCCCTGTTTCTGATGTGCAAATCTATAAATTGATGACCCATGAACCATCATTTACAATGGAACATGAAAGAGGTTTCTTTGATTTCCATACTCTTTAATACTTAAACGTCTTTTTGTCAGTATAACTGCATTTCTACCGACAATATTCATGTGTTCTTTAACTGTAGCACTTCCCATAGACAAGATGACCTTTTCCTACTTCCTTTCTATGTTCATTTCTATGCAGAAATCATTTTATAGCCTAACGCTTTACTTTGAATGCCACTGGTGTTTTTGTGTTATGAACCGCAGCTTACTATTGCTTTTATCATTTAATGCGACATAAACCTTAAGCATGAGCGTTCACACTGACCTGGAGGCAACCAGTTGCAGTAGCCACTGGAGTTCACTACAATATTCGACTTGAAGGTGGAGTCAAACTTGTCATCTGCACTGCAAATGAAGAGAAGATGAATATTTTAGACATTTAGGTTTAATATTTAGCATTTTTATGTTACATTGATACAAACAGTATGGAAAGGACAGGGAAGAATAATGATTGGGAGAGGATGAGGAGGGCATGCAGGGATCAGGAAAGACAGATTTGAACCATTGAGCACTAAACATCAATGTTCACATTCAATATCCACAGACAAAGACAAAAACGCAATTAACAGTCAGACACAGTAAGGATAAAATCTTGATGCAAATTTAGGTAGTCATCTGATTTAGGGCTTTGATTAACTCAAAGTGGAAAGCAAATATGATAAAAGATTCCTGCGGTTCATAAGGTTATAACTAGGTATGAATGAATAATGTGCCTTTCAAAAATTAGCTTGAGGCCATGATTAAATTTAATGTACAACTAAGCAGCAAGCTCCCGTGTGAATCAGCTCTGAGTAAAAAAAAACAGAAAGTCTACAGCGAAGGATGATAATAGGCTGTTTGGAAACCAGCTCTTCGACTAAACCATCTGCTTTTGCCCAAGGACCAAATTTTCAGTTCATTGATCTGTAGTTGCTCTTCTGTTTAGCCTCACCGTTTGAATTATGGCTCCAATACCGCAATTCTCAATCACACGCGCACAAACCTACGTCTGCTGATTCTGATTCCCAAGGATTCTTTACTCATGCACACACGGGTTAACATTTTTGATGTTGTAGTTGAATGTATATCATTTCACAGAAGGATTTTATTCTTATTCTGAAGTGTCTGCCTGCATGATCACTGTAAATACTGGGCATCTCGTTGAGGGACGTACCATGTACTTGTTTTCATTTAGCCAAACACTTTTTTCCCAAAATCGACTTACAAATGAGA
This sequence comes from Chrosomus eos, assembly GCA_036326025.1. NCBI lineage: Eukaryota > Metazoa > Chordata > Actinopteri > Cypriniformes > Leuciscidae > Chrosomus > Chrosomus eos. The sequence goes on along the minus strand of CM070827.1, from coordinate 32,926,812 downwards.
AGTATTCAGATACAAGACAAAGATGAAAATGATCCCTAGAGGAAAAGCAAAACCTTACAGGGGAATAATAATAATATTCAATGCAAAAAAGTCTGGTTTCATAAATATAAATGCTTATATACCTATTATACAGCAGGATGTCCGGCGTCCAGACTTGGTCTGTGGTAAAGCGAAGGTTTTTGACACCTGGGTATTCAGATTGGTTCCACTGAAGGTAATGATCATACCAGTGCTAAAAAAATACATGGAGAAAGAACCGTTTCAACACACGTACATGTTCTAAATTAGTTTGCTTTAAAAGGCCAGATTTAATAGTGGCGTAATGTTGATTACAAAAAAAATATTTTGACTTGTGGGCTTTAAAAAAAAAAAATCAAGCTTACAGTGACTCGCTTAAATGGAAGTGAATGAGGCCAATTTTTGGAGGATTTTAAAGCAGAAATGTAAAAAGTTTAGTACTTTCATAAAATCTGTTAAAATGTGTTTGTTATTTGAGATTTAAAGCTGTTGAAATCATTTCTGTCAGGACCACTATCGTCAAATACGATTGACAATTAGCATACAGTTAGGATTGGCGGTTTGGTTCTGTTCTGGGCGAGAACTCCCTGCGCATGCAGCCTAGCATGGATAAGAGCACGGAGAGCAGCAATAACCCCTTTGGGGTGAACAGAACAGAACCAAACATATTCATTTTAATGTACAACATAATTAGGGAGAATTTTAGTCTGATTCAGAAGTAATCAGAATGCCAAATCCTGACTGACGAGAGGAGAAGCTCGGGATGGAGGAGGGAAATTAGCACCTGAGAAACACGATAGCTGTTGATAATAGTGAAGGAGTTTGTATGTATACAGCGATAGGCATTGTATTCCTATAGGTAGACGTGGATCAGCTGAGAGTCAGGTGATGCGAGCTTGACTAACGTGACCTGCCAGAACTGCTTGATTTTTACAGATTTTTTCACATTAATGTTGTCATGTCAACAAAGGTGTAATCGAAAAGGATAGTAAGTGATTCGTTTTGTGACGTGATTATTAGCCCCATTCACTTCCTTTTTAAGTGCCTTACCCAGATTATCTGTTAGCTAGATTTTCGCTTATTTAAAAAAAAAAAAAAAAAAATTGGGGTTTATAATAACACCATGCAAGAAATGCAATCAACTGAGTATAACTTGTACTGACCCTAGAACAACTTTGTCATTAATAGATATATAAGAGGTCATTGAGTTATGTAAATACAAAAGTTTACTAAGACGTGGCTTACCATGTTAAGCCAGATATTGGAGGTCAGTACTTGATTTTTCTCATCCTGTATAAGCAAAAATGTTTAGAGTGAGTTTAAATCCATTGTGAGCTTAATGATTAATGCCAAAAAATGACAACTATAAACACCACTTAGGGAGTAAACTCAAACTGGTGGCAAAGTCAGTCAGTCAAAGATGAAAATAGACCACTATTTTCAGCTCTACCCACATTCAAAACATATTTTAGACAAAAAACATCAGTATATTGGTGATGACAAGAAAAAGGTAAGCAAGGTGAAACAAACGGATAAAGATTTTCATGAAACATCCAGAACCAGAAAAAAATGTCATTTCAGACAGATTCAGAAAGCAGCATGCAAAGCATTTGAGAAGTATATTGCATATGGATTTCTACAAGACTTAGATAGATCAAATACACCTTGGCTTTCAGATAGCCATACTCCATAACCCAGGGAGACAATCAAAAAAATGAGAGAAAAACATGTGACTTACCACATCCATGATCTGTATCAAGCTCATAGACAGAAAGACAGTGAGAGGTTGAGAGTCGTTGGCAATAGGCCTCTCCATGGGGTTATAATCCTTCAGGAGGTTTTTCAACAGGGTCCGCTGGTATGGACCTTGCACTGACACTGACAGAAAGACATGAATGTACTGTACCACCCAGTACAGACACTGCAATTCAAGTGTTTACTGAGCCATTTCAGTTTACTGAGCCAAGACACATGCAGAGAGACAGGTAGTATGATGACAGATGTATCTATCAATGTATCTATCAATATATATATGTGTATATATTATACACATCTCTCTAGACAGATAGATAGATAGATAGATAGATAGATAGATAGATAGATAGATAGATAGATAGATAGATAGATAGATAGATAGATAGATAGATAGATAGATAGATAATAGATAGATAGATAGATAGATAGATAGATAGATGAGATAGATAGATAGATAGATTTTAAAAAGCAGTGTGAGTAGTCTGTATGTGCGTGGCATGTGTGGATAAGGTATGACTGAATGAAAGAGAACACATTTATCTTAAGGTTAAAAGCAAGAATGGACCCGCTCTTGAATTTATAACTCTCATTCACACTTGAAAAGCAGTACCAGCCCCCAGCAATAACAACAGATTTAATATTAATAGATTCCCACTGGCATTCTCAACTGACTATGACCACCAGCAGCAATGAACGTATAATATAGTGACATGAATAATCCTTCAGGGCCATTCTGTGTTGTTAACCAAAAGTATCAAGCAGCATATGACAGCTTTTCCCTACCGCATCTACAGGGCATGAGACTCGACACAACCCGAAAACCCCCTTGGCTGCATAATTACAAGGGTTTAGAAATAAATAGAAATAAAGGTGGAGGGATGCCATAAGCATTGTTTACAGGAGTGAGGTAAGCAGCCGTTATACCCTTACAGTGATTGACAGAACAAAAATGTGCCTCCCACACATCTGCATCTATACACCTACACACGGTATACACCTACACATGTGAACCTCTTACTTTTCAATCAAAACATCAAATGTGTAAATTCAGTAAGGGCCACATGTTCACCAATGACTTGACACTCAATCAAGAAGGGTAATTAGACCCAAGAAATTATTTAAGGATAATTCAATTTAATAGTTCACCATGTCAATGACTCTGCTATATTTTCTTTTCTCTGGGAATTATAGCATGGTTTTCTTAATCAAAAACCAGAAAGATCAACACTGGAACATTTAAGGGGAGGTATTTATTGCTTTCGAATATCTTTCAAATTGCATATTTTGAATTAGATAATATAATAATATAATATAATATAAACTATAGATAATCACTCACTCACAGGCACAAACTGATCACATGACGTGCATTGATAAGTAGTTTGTAAGCAGAACGAAATAAAATAAATATCTGTTAAAAAACTTTTTAATGCATATATATGAAGCAAATGTTCTGTTTGGGATCTGACAGACTTTATGATACTGATTAATTTTTTTTAAATAACATTTAAATTAATATAATTTAATAATATAGCATTGAAATATCAGGTTGATACTACATAACTCTTTCTTAGAGAAACAATTATAAAACTTACAAGTATCCTTCTTGAAAAACGTTTTATAGTAGTCAAAAAGAAGAAAAAATGAAATTCATTTTCAAATGCAAAGACTCTGTCTCTTGCATACAATTTTGTTTTTTTGATTTCATTTTACTTGTCTACAGTGCGTTTAAATAGAAGCAATCTTCTTCAGCAACTGTGAAAACATGAAGATCCATGATTATTCTGTGATGTGACATTTAAAAAAATTATGAGTAGAATTACAAATTAAGAGAATGTGCGTGAAATTAATCCAAATGACCTGGTGTGAGATTGACAACCCAAATAAAAGTTCTGCTTTATGACAGACATGTGAATAGAGAGGAAAAGAATGAAAGCTAAAATAGAGAGAGGCTTTCCATGGCAACACACAACACACACACACACACACACACACACACACACACACACACACACACACACACACACACACACACACACACACACACACACACACTCCCTCTTTAGTCTTTCTACTCCACTGCAGCAACATGTCCATAATAACAGCCGGAGAACTGAATCTACAAATGCATTCTGTGCCTCCGTCATCTCCATGCAGTCTCATGCACTCATGGATTTAGGAATGAGAGGAGAGAGAAGAAGAGAGAATGAGAGAGAGAGAGAGAAGAGAGAGAGAGAGAGAGAAGGAGAGAGAGAGGAGAGAGAGAGAGAGAGAGAGAGAGAGAGAGAGAGGAGAGGAGAGAGAGAGAGTGAAATGAGGATGAAGGAAACTGCGAGGGGGGGAGAAGGTGCAATTTATGATGCAGCTTCTAATTCTTCATGCAAGCATTTTGTCTCATTCTCCTTCTTGTTCCCTCTGGTTGAATCTGATTCCCCCTAAATCTCTCTCTCTGTTGACTGCAACAGTGGTAAAAACAAAACAAAAAAAAGCCTTGAAACATCTGGGGGCACGAGGCAGCCAAAAGGCAAACCGGTTTACAGAGCACACATAAGCTAGAACCAAAAACAAAACAAGATCGTAAGCTGCTTTCTCTTAAATGTGCACATGCGTTCAAGTCTACATCTGATTCTTGAATAATTGTTTCATACACACACAGATTTATGTACATGTGAATATAGTGAGGAACCTACCCTGAATCAAAGCGGAGATCCCACAGAGAGTGAAAGCCAAAGAGTGCCACATTCCAGGAGATATGAAGGAAAAGCAGGGCAGAAAAACAGGGATATGTTCGGATATGGAGAGAGGAGGAAATATCCTGGTGGAGTGAAAGAGAGGAGAGGAAAGCAAGAGCTGACTTGATGCAAGCAGTGGACAGAATAAATGTGGATGAGAGAGAGAGAGAGGAGAGAGAGAGAGAGAGAGGAGAGAGAGAGAGAGAGAGAGAGAGAGAGAGGAGAGAGAGAGGAGAGAGAGAGAGGAGAGAGAGAGACTTACCAATGATGTCGGCAAATTGCAGCGAGTGAGAGAAGAGGGAAAAAAGACCAGATGATTGAGACTCACAATGTCAGCTCTCTCTCTCTTACACCCAAATCTCTGAGATTCCCTATAAAGGACAGATGAATGGGAAGAAGGATTGGGAATACAAAGGGAGAACGATCAAAGACTAAAAAAGGGGAAAATGGGGAAACTGATCTTAAACTGAAACTTAAAATCACATTCGGTTTAATCTTCCACTGTTTCGTCTCTCTTTGTCCTACTTTCCTTCTCCATCATTCCTGGTCTTATAAAAAACATAAATATTCTCAAAGTGAGACCTTGAGAGGAATTGAAAAGCGTGGTCAGTAGAAAAACTTTTGTTGTATGAAGGAGACAGTTTTTCTTTTCCAAAGTTTTTTTTAGATAATTGTTACTACAGCCCTTCCATGAAATAGACTGATATGTTATGTAAGCAACAAACAGTGCCTTTAAATATTATTATATTACATAAGTTTGGGGTCAAAGTTTTTTTAAAAGAAATTAATACTTTGATTCAGCTATGGCACGTTATACTGATCAAAAGTGACAGTAAAGACATTTAGATTTTTACAAAAAAATATATTTATCAAAGAATACTGGAAAAGAAAATTGTATTGCAGTTCAAACAAAAATAATAAGCATCACAGAATAAATGTTTCTTGAGCAAATCAACATATTAGAATGATTTCTGAAGGACTTGACACTGAATATAGTAGGCCTAATGATGCTGGAAATTCAGCTTTATCATCCCAGAAATAAATTACATTATAAAGTATATTAAACAGAAAAAAAATATTATATAATAGGACAAATAGCCTACATAGAAAAGTAGGTCTAAATTACCAATAAAAAAAATCCTGTCTATATCCTCACCAGCGATACTATTTCATCTTAAAGTGTTGCCAAAAAAGTTTTTGTAAATTAATCAAAAACATTAAATTAAATTCTAAATGAATTATACTCAATAGTTTTAATAAGACACACAAAATATCCCGCAAATTGTCAGTTTTCACATTCAACATCATGCTGAGGCGAGCAGCACACTTCGAAGACACATTTGCCAAACAAAATAGTCTAACATCCTGTTAGAATTCAGCACTTAAAGATGTTTTGGACTACTATACCGTATAGGCTAATTAGGTTTAAGTTTGCTGCATATAATAATTTAAAAAGTTAAAGCAGAGACATTACGTTTTAAAGCAACTTACCTGAATAATAAGCATCCAGTTTAATGTCGAGGAAGTATTTGAATGTCTAATAACTTTCGCCCGCTTGAATAAGGACATTTGTTATTAGGCTACCGCCAAATCAACGCAGGAATTATCTGACGTCTGTCATGCGGTCCTCACAAAACCCCAAATGACCCTTTCCATAACTGGATTAATCATATGGGCAATTATGGGCAAGTGCAAATATTGGTGTGGGAGCAGGACAAGGCCGAGGGACGTGAGAGAACGTCGCAAGGCGGTGACGTGAGTGTTAACGAACGTCGTCCTTGAGGTGCTGCTGGCTTTTACTTTCATTTTGTATTTGATTTATTTTATTTTTAAAGTGTTGAATGTTCACCGGTTCCCGCCTTCTTCTTCCTATAACATCTGAACCCCGTTACATTGGTGCCGAAACCGGGAAGAAGGAGGAACGCGCTGTCAAAGAGTCCTCGCTGCTGTGGGGAATCCGCGGTGCCATCGAGCATGGTGGGAGGGTGGGAGTCCACGCTCGAGGCGGTGCGCTGGAGTGACGGGGGGGGGGGGGGGGGGGGGGGGGGAGGTCTTGAGCTGGCTGCCGGCCGCATGGATGCTGGAGGGGCGGCTGCCGTCCGTGAGGGAGCGGAGGAGTCGGCGCCGTTCGCCGTGGGCAGGAGCCTGCTGCTATCCGCCATGAAGGGGAGGAGCAGGGAACGGGGGACTCCTGCCGTCTGCCCGAACCCTGAGGAGCCGTCGCCGTCCACCAGGCGGCGGAGGAGTGTCGGGCTGTCCACCGAGGGCTATCCAGCGCCACCGCCAGGCACCGCAGAGGAGATCACCTAGATGGTGAGGGACCAGATGGCAGTGCGTTGTGGGAACTGGACCAAGATTTTTGGTAATTTATTTTTTTCCTCTCTTGGATCTGTCGCTCCTCATGCTTCCGTCTCTGTTTCCCTCGCCTTGTCGGTCCATACCCCCATTATTATTAACCATTATTTTCATTATTATCATTACGTTTTTTTTCTCTTTGCATGCCATGGCGCTGCTACAGGTCTATCAGGCCAGGGCACTCATGGACATGCATGAGGGTAGCCCAGACCGTGCGCTCATAGGTGAGCTCTGCACTGCTACCGACCTTGCCCTCTGGGGCACGAGCGTTGTGGCATGGGAGATCGTTCTGGCGATGTCCACTTTAGTGGTCCAGGAGCGCCATCGTTGGCTTAGCCTGGTTGATATGGCGGATGTGGACAAGGTTCGGTTCCTGGACTCCCCAATTTCCTAGGTTGGGCTGTTCAGTGACGCGGTGGAGAACTGCGCCCAACCGTTCTCTGCCGCTCAAACTAAGACGGAGGCCATCCGGCATATCCTGCCCCGGCGGCCTGGTGCTGCCTCCATTTCCTCCGCCTGCTCGTCGACGGGGGTCCCTGCCGCCGCTCCTGCTCCTGCTGGCTCCACCCAGGCTCAGCATGGAGCCAGCTGCAGGCAGGCCGCCCAGCCTGTGTCAGACGCTGCCAATCCAGGTGGCAAGCGTAAGACCAAGCATCCCTGACACAGGCCACCCAGGGATGGGGGAACGAGCTCTTCAGGTGGTTACTGTTCCGCTGCTGGCATCTATTCCTCTGTTCCTAGGTCCCAAGAGGGCCAGACTGGTGGTGTGCGTTGCACCCCTCAATCCCCTCTTGTATCGCCAGCCGGCAGCTGGGTGTGGTTCGAGGACCCGGTCACGCCTTCTCACGCACCCCCTGCCGTCACGTGGAGACATGTAAGTGTTGTGCACCACACTCAGACCCCGCTTCGTGCAGCCTTCCGAACCGGGTCCCTGTCCTCCACCTCGCTTCTTTGGCCTGGTTCGTAGAAGCCTGGACAGTTCTTCCGAACTGGTCCAGTCGGCTCCTCCTTACCATCAGACTCAGCTGTAAATTCAGTTCGCCCGGCATCCAGTTCAGTGCTGTTCGTTACACTTCGGTGTTGAGTGAATATCATGTGCGTGGACATCGCACTCCTACTGGGGAAGGATCCCGTGTTTTTGCGTTTGAAGTCTCAGTACAAATCCTACCCTTCGAGTGCTACATAGCCAGTTGAGTCTTCAGGTCAACTGGGAAAAGAGTAAACTCGCCCACGGGCTGAGGATCTCTTTTTCCGGAAAGAAGCTGGACGCGGTCTAACACGCCTCACAGCAGGAATGTGTCTGGTCGGTGCTTTCAGAAGTGAGAAAGGGTCCCACTGAAACCAGGCTCCTGGGGCATATGGCAGATGCAGCCGCAATTGCTTCCTCCATATGAAGACCCCTTCAGCACTGTCTTCGAAGCCAAGTCCGAGGTGGTCCGTGTGACAATACATCTGGCCTGCCGCCAAACCCTCAGTTCGATCACTTCTGTGCTTTCTTTCCTGCAAGATGAGGGCTGTATCCCTCCAACCTCAATATGTTTGTTGCCTCTATGTTTGTCGCACATCATGATCCAGTGGATACAAATCCATGGGGAAGCACGACTTGATCGTCAGGTTCCTGAGGGGAGCAAGGAAACTAAATTGCCTTGCGCCCCCTTTATACCCACTTGGAACTTATCTCTGGTGCTACTGCACTGCAGAGACCTTACATTGAGACACTATAGGCAGCTGAGTTAAAAAACATTTTTTTTAAGAAAAGTTTTCCTGCTTGTTTGGCCTCTTTGAAGAGGGTAGGGGACCTGCTCGCATTTTCGGTCAACGAATCGTGCCTGGAATTCGGGCCGGCCAACTCTCAAGAAAGAGGCAGTGTGTAAACAAGACCATTCTAAAAATTGGCATGTTTGTATTTTATTTTTCAAATGTCTAGATTTAGTTCAGGTTTTTTTTAAATAATATTTTGCATTATGCTTTGTTCAAATTTATATCGTATCTTGAAGTGTAACAGATGTCTATTATATTATGCATGTAACAGTTGGGTTCACTAGTTCTAAAATGTTTAATGTTGCATACTTGCAGCAGGTTATCTATAACATGTGGGTTCACAAGTTATCGTTTATATAGTACATTGCAAAAAGTGGTAACCTGACTTTGTAAGAATTTTTTTTACTTAAGCTAACATTGATGTAACCTTCTGTTTATTAATATGAATAATAAATTAATAATAATAATTATTAATATAAATTATTAATAATAATAATAAAAAATTACTAAATGTAAATTTTCACATGAAACACATTTTATTTATTTATTCTTAGCGGTTATGGGGGAGCCTCTAGGTGTCAGGTGTCAAAGTTGGGTTGACGTCAGAACCCAACGTCAGACAGACGTCAAGATCCAAGGTTGTACAGACAGATTTATAATAATAGATCGTATAATAATAACAAAGAGTCTTAATTCGCCACTGATCCAATCAGTTCCTGATAGACAAAATCAAGTCCCGCCCTACATTGTTTCTTGTTTGAGAAGCTGCATGGATATTCACACCTCATTGACATCAGCACCATCTTTGATTTTTAACGGTCGGGAATAAAAGCGAGGCTGTGAGGGATAGACATACATCTCTTCAGTGTACTGTTATTTAATGTGTTTTTGGATTCTTCTGCTGACAAAACACTGCGAAATATCTTTTCAAGAAGTTTCAGTAGACAAAAAAACCTATAAGTAGGCCTAATAATCAGGGAGTTTTATACAAATTTTTACAGCGGATGCCAATGAAAACACGGTAAGTCTACCCTCAGCCTCGTTTTCATACCATGGCGCTGCTCTGAATATAGGGAAGAAAAGGGATACAATAGGGACTTCCATTTCATTGCTTACTTAAATAATTTATACATCTGCAATGCATGCTGGGAAATTGCAACAATGTTTTATGAAATCGTTTGTTCAGATGGTTCTTTAAGGCTATTTGCTGCAAATTTTGGAGTAATATTGTAGTTCTAACATGTACGTACATTCAAAATAATTCACAATTCTTAGTATCTTTCTAAGAAAAAAACCTATACAATGTAGGCTAATTGCTTTTTAACAGTCTGAAATTGCCAAATTTTCCAAGCTTATACAAAAAAAATTTTGAGGCATACAAGTCAAGCATTTTCAGGCGTGTGTGTGTGTGTGTGTGTGTGTGTGTGTGTTGTGTGTGTGTGTGTGTGTGTGTGGTGTGCTTAATGGGATAACGGCGATTTTGTTGGAGGGGGTTTAATTGAGGAAGTGCTGGGATATGCAAGTGGCACACAGTAATGTGCTTAGTTAAACTCCTCCTCTCATTCGTCCTGACGAAGTGCTGAGACAGGGGCCTGGGAATGGGAAACCAAAGAGCGAGTGAGAGCCCTATAATAGATTACCCTATTACTACAGATGCCCTTCGGTAGCCTCTTCACGCGGGGAGGGAGCCGAGGTGAGCGGAGCTTACAGTCAGTCAGGCATCTGGAGAGGCTTTCACACCCCACTGCTCACTGAGAGAAAGCCTAACAGCGGTATAACATATAGATATGTCATGGAAAACAAGCGTTTAATATATCACCCAAAGACAGCGCCATTAAAAAGATGTTTGATTGCATTTAGTAGACCTGCACAAAATTGTTGTCCTTAAAAAAAAGGAATGCTTAAAAGCTGTTTGTGAGTGCCCATGCAACTAAAGAGTGGAAACTTAAAGTCCAGCAGGAATTGATCGGTTCATTCAGTGGTGATTGTATAACTGAATGGACCCAGACCTGAATGAGTTTCGGGACTGTGGCGGCTGAAGGTCAAGTTCACCCTTGAGAGCATCTTTTTGTATCACAATAAATAAAAATGTAAAAGGCATATAGTTTCTTATAAAAAAGATCCAGTTTATTCTGTTAGAAAAATCATAAATAAAAATATTAATTTGAAAAATATTTGAAGCTACGTAATTATGTTCTTTAATGTGTTTATTTATTTTTAATCTTATTTTTTAATATTTTTAAACTCTTGTGTCCCTCTAGGGGCCCCAGACCCCCTTTGCTCATCCTGTTTAACAACTTTTTCCCAACAAAAAGGTTTGGTGACCAATATTCAAAATGCGTATGATGTTATCAAAACAGAAAATCACATGTGCTAAAGATGTGCAAAAGCAGACTTCTGGGTTACAGATGTCCTGACACTATGTGGTCATTTCGGGAACTGCATTTGTGCAGGTCGGTAGAATCTGGGCTCTTGCTCGATTGTATGAAATGAAGAGAGAAAGTGTGTGGTACTTAGACTAATGTTCTCCATAATGGGAAAATGATTATCCATTGCGTGACTGCATTGTTCCATAACATGGTTCATATGAAAACACCATGTGGTAAAGATGCATCCTGATGATTTCATGACGAAATAAATAAGAGAAAGTACTGTGATGTTGAAAAGTTTTGACTGTTGAAAGTAATCATGAGATCCTCCCATGAGACTGCAGTTTCATTCCCACAAGGCATCATTAGGCAGCCACAATTTGCAGTTGATTTGGTTAAGCAGGGACACACATTTTTTGCACCAGTCTCGTTCCTGGAGGGTAGAGAATACAATTGAATTGATTTCATCATATTATTATTCAGGAACCACTGAAGATAGCAGTTCGGCAGAGGGAAGCAATCAACTAATGATCTGGGAAACGAAATGACATGACACCACTGTTTCCTGACAAAGGCTGCTCTCTGTCAATGTGCTGCACTGTGGGATTTTAAACGCTGCGTAGAAGAGTTTGCGTATTCTAGCACACTGACACATTCCTGTACTTAATAGGGAATTATTGACAGCTTATCTCATACAGTATCGGAAGCAAACAACTTAAAAGATAATGAAACTCTTTTAGTGTACCACTTTATCTTGCAGTTTAGTCCTGTTTCCCATGTACACTATGTACTTCTTATAGTAATTACAATAACTGGTTAATAACCCTGAACCTACCCCTAAACGTACCCTTAACTCATGTAATTATCTTATAATACCCAGTACTTTCTTAGGTTAGGACACTGCAAGTACAAGTGCGTGCACATATATATTGTCAAATAAAGTGCCACCTCTTGCAGTCCTTCTCTCAGGTATTGATTGATAAAAATATCATCTACTGATGCTTTTTGAACATGTCTATTCAACATACAGTGGGTCACTAGCTTCAATAATATCCCATTCATCGGTCATGGCCTTGATAATGAATGTCATCTCTATAAACCTTTTAAGAATACTAGGATGACTTTTTCCTGCATCTTTACTCTTTGCGTTTTAATAAACTCCACTCCAAAACCTCAGCATTATGACTTAATATAACATTGCATTTTCCCAGGTATTCTCATGGAAAACATGTACGCTGGGTATATCTGGTTCTAGGATTATTCAAATTTAAATACTTGCTTCCATTAAATGTTGGTCAAATTAAATATGTGCTGCTTTGTTTTAAATTTAAGTTTACAAAAAAGCTGGGTTATTACATCTTTTAAAACCTTTTTTAATGGTTTACATTTATGTTTTTATATTCTAGCAATAAATATTTCTTTTTATTTATCCTTTATTTTAACAGGATAGTCACAATGAGATATGAAATCTCTTCTTCCAGGGATCTTGAACGATGCTGAAAATTCAGCTTTGCATCACAGAGCAAAATCAAATAAATATTGATATATTGAAAAAGGAAAGTAATTCCTAACCAATTACTTTTTTACTGTATATCTTTTTGTTTGATCCTTTCCCTCCAAATAACTTTGGTAACAGGGTTTTAGTGGTTGACAGTTTGAAAAAAAAAAAAACTCAGTACAACATCATTGTAGCCCAAACATTTTATTGAGACCGAGACAGAGAGAGAAAAAGAGACACTAGTTTGGAGGGTGTTCCCGTCTGTTCTTCAGACCTCTAATGGTGTTTGGTTTTATCTCCATCTCTTGCCTGAAATAATCAGGCCGCTGTCACTGAGGCCGGTCCAGCTCCCTCTCTCTCTTTCTCTTTCCGTCTCACTCTCTGAGGAAGCATCCAGAAAAGATCTTAATGCTGCTTCCTTCGAAAGGAACACCCTGGAGGAATGAGAATAAAAGAGAGGTCATTATCAAAAACAACCGCTAAGCTCATTAACAACAAAAGCATGAAGAACACCACACAATGCCCTCAAACGTTTCTCTTTATCCTGTAATCTTTTGTGAAATGTAATTTCTGTGCCTTTAGCAGCACAAAAAAATGAAAAACAAAAATAATTTTTCTGAGCACAACCATATCTTCTATTAGATGGACAAACAGATGATCCCACCAGAGATACAGAATTTATCCTTTTCAGGAAAAACTACCAACGAAGGTCTTAGTTATCAATGCATTTTAAGCTGGTATAGAAGACATTTTAATAATAATAAAAAAAATCCTACACAGTTCACATTTCAATGGAGCATTGCAATTCTTTGCTATTTGCATTTTTATTCTCCCTTTGCTTCAAAACCACACAAAGATCATCAGGAATCAACCAAATAAATCTTTTCCAAAGCAGAACCACATCCATCCAAAACACAGCTTAGTATCCAATTCAATCAGATCAACATTTGCAAGAGTTTTAAGGTTTGAAAGATGTCAGAGAATATAATGAACTCAGGCCTATAACAATAATGAATATTCAGGAACAATATCCCTATATTACTGCAATAACCACAAATCATATACAAAATCAGCTTATGCAAACAATAACTTTGAGTTTAGAACTTCAGCATCTAAACTCACAATAAAGACTGCAAATGGTATCATACTCAATGAAAAACTATTTGAATCTGTCATTATTTGAAGTCAGAGCTAAAATGTTTGCACTAGATGGCGGTTGCTAAATTAAAGTTTTGTCTTCAGTTCATTTACTTCAAAGCCATTTACAATATAGTGACAGTTTTAACCAATGACATCACAGATCTTCCAGCATTAAAAATAAAACTCACTGTAAGCAAAATCACTCATTTCTATGAGTTCAACCCTAAAAGTCTGCTTTCCAAATGGACAATTTAGCTTATGCATCATTCCTTACATCCAAAGAAAATCACATTCCTGATTCTTATGTAATGCTTTATTTTTTCCTTTAAAAACACAGATCTACTACAGTGTATGTCACATTATCGCAACATGTTATTGATGATATGAGGGTTTCTGACTGTCATTCTAATAATCCAAACAGCTTATTTGATTTTTCCACTCCAGTTTTGCTCCTAAACGTGTCTAATGCCCAGTACACATTGTACAATTTTGGGCATTCCTAGACGAAAGATGACTAATAGTGGCTCAAAGACGGCTGTTGTCACGGTCTTGCTACCAAAGATAGTCTGCGATAATTTTCTGATCATCTCACAGTGCGTTTGCTGCTACGACCTACATCTACTGACTAGCCAATAAAAATGCAACATAAAAAGGCAAATAGGTCAACACGACATGGCACTCAAACTTAAGACTACTTTAAGCTCCATTTGTAAAATTGGCATGCCAAATTGGCCTCTTTTCCCTAGCCATGACCACATCCATTTTCTCCTCTTTTGCTTACTCCACTTTTTTTCAGCCCACATAAAAAACATAATTGCCAAAGTGCGATTCATCTTGCATTGTTTTACACTAGTGCATGTTGTTGATGTTTTATTCTTCTATACAAACTAGCGTCATTGCCTATGATTCAATAAGTGCCATCATCGTACAGTCTACGTACATGGCATACCCAAGTTTATTAGATCCAAGTCGTGCAGTGTGATTTGTAATGTCCTTATTAGGATTGCCAAAATCGCAGTCTGTAGTAGGCATAAGTCTTAGTAAAAACACAAACAAACCTTCTGTGAGTCGAGCTTTGCCTCCGGTGGGCTGACACAGCACAGTTGAGCAACCGACACAAAGCACGACCGTTTGTGCGTGGCTGAACACCGTCGTGATCTTATAACATCCTGAAACACAAGAGAGACATAAAAACATGTTTAAGACCTTCCAGACAGGTAGGCTACCATCATCCAGTATATTCATTATGTGAAGGACACTCACCTGGACACTTGACATCCATGAAATAAGAATTGGGACTCTGTACGAGTCGCTTCTTCTTGTGCCTCCTCCTCTCCTCCTCAGGGGTGGGGTGCAGCAAGTCTTTTGCGAGCTATTTACATAAATAACATGGTATTACATGAGAAAACTGCTTTTAAACACCAATTGTCCAGCAACTTTACATAAACTTGTATTGAAATATGGTGAGCTGCCTAGATAGACAGCATCTTTGGGCATTAGGTAAGTGCGCATATGATGCCCAAAAATAGTGTCCAAGTACGCATCACATTAGATTTTGAGGCAGCCATTCAAAATCCTTTGAGTCTTGATCATTTGCAGTTCATTTTAGCAACTTCAGAGAGCTGCGTGGATTTGTTTAGTCATTAAGCCATTTGTAACATCTCAGATGTGGGAATTAAACAATCTAGCAGTTTAGAAGTTATGAATGAATAATGTCAGACTGCAAAAACACATCTATACTTAAATGTGCGACACGTTACGGTTAAACGTCCATGTTTTGTTCTATGTGCGCCGCCATCTTGATGCAGAGCGCGAACGCACGCTTCCGAACCATTCAAGACTTAACACTTATTTTTATGTTCATCTTCTCATTTATGCGGTATCGCGCACATTAAGGTCAGTAATATGGTTATGTTCGTGAACGCGCTTCAATATTTAGGTCTTAATGGCTTGTTAGTGGTGTATATTGACATGTTTTTGCTCTCTGGTACTCACTGGCATGTTGGCGAAGATTTAGCCGCTGCCAGAAAGGAAGTTCCAAGCGGAAGCAGACGAATATCATCCGACGAGCGCGGACGTGAACGGAAATGCGTCATCGGACGTAGAGCGCGGACATGTTGGTAGAGGCAGATGAGGTCAATAACAGAACCTAACTTTGTCTGTATCATTGTATTGTTTTCTCTTTTTTTCCTTTTATCTAGCCAATTTGTTTTTTGTAAATCTTCTTTTCCCCTGACTATTGTTTTTATTTCTCCTCCCTATTTTTGAGTGTTAGGTTATATTGTAGTTAGGCTAAAAGACACATAGCCTATATGGGTTTAATGGTTCCTACATAAAATATATGCTGGAAATGTATGGTAAAAGATTACTATTTATTTTAATGATCTTTGGCCTATTTTTATTAGGCTAATTCCTACTTATAGGCTATCTTATAAACAAAAATATATCCTACCAAATTGTAGGTACCAAAACCTGCATATGAGGTTTTTTTCAGATAAGATATCATGGTTACCTTTGTGTTTTTTTTTTTAAGTTCCTAAATATCCTGGTGCATGATTATCAATTATTCTGTACATTAGGCCTCAAAATATGGCTACTATTTCATGCCATGGTGTTTTTGGTAAGAGTTGTTTTCTGTGTTGTTTTATGCATTTTAGCTTTTCATCAGGCCTATAATACAATTATATTGATTTATAAGTCTTATTTGAGTACTATTCATTTGTTAAACTGTTTGAGGGAGGGGGGAGGGGATAGGCCTATGTGGAATATGCAGCTGGTATGGGGAAGTGTCTTCCTAAGTGTAATGCCATCTCAAGTGCACTAATAATGTACTTGGCCTGCCTGTCCTTTAGTGAGCAGAACTCCTCCACACAACATCAGGAGGAATCAAGACTGCCCACTTCCAGTTAATGATGAGAGAGATAAGTGTCTGCAGATGCGGTCACCCCGAGACTTCACAGCTGGGAAGCATCATTCATGGGTCACTGCAATTGCTGTAGCAGCTCCTGATCAGCATTCCAAAACAGACCGTTTATCTATTATAGGATCAAGGGCAGTTCGTTTGCCTACAATAGAATAATGAGAGTTTGCCGATAGGATCCTGAATGGCTAAATGCCCAGGGTTTACAAAACGTAAAAGAGGATGTTCAGGAGAAAATGTTGGGCAGGTTAAAAATAATTGCCTATTATTTTGGCCTGGTTATCTTTAACACATCATCAAAACAACCTGAGGTAAATGGGCCAGGTGTATTTCATCAGATAAGTGAATTGTGGTCAGGTAATTCATGCAGGCTTCCCTGCTTTGGCAGTAATCTTTGAAAGATCTCTAGTACACGTGTAGAAGATTGGCTCAAATGGTAGTGCTCTCATGTGAGACAGCTTGATCAATGCCTTCCTCTGAAGAGCTGAAAACCCCATTCAGAAAGTGGAAGTTACCAGCAGCACTTATGCAGGAAAAGTGCAAAATTCTGTTTACTTGATTGGGGCTAATGAAATCCGATATTTTAAATGGGACATATGTTTTCCTGTAAATATCTTAACGTTTTGGCCTACATTGCTAATATAAAAAAAAAATCGATTTTAATTTGAAGACAATTTGATTTGATTCTAAAGGACTTTGATTTGTTTGGCTAATTCACCGTATGAAATACGATTTTAAAACACATTGGGCTAGCCTACTTTTTGGTTTAGAATACCAAAAAAAACTTTAAATTAAATCCCAGTTTTATTAGGTCAGTGAATAAGATCAAATATTTTCTAATCTTTAGAAACTTCCACTAAAGCTCGTTAAACACAAAACGTTGTTTCTATCATAAGCTGCATGGCCACGTCACTCAAACACTCTCGTTAAAAAGCTATGTGTGAGGTTTAGCGTTATTGCTGCATGATAAAAATGTAACATTGAGCTTATGCGTCGTTTGCCATTTTCCCCAAAAATATTCCGTTATCTAAGACGTGATCATGTAAATTGAGGTAAATATTGCATAGCCTACGCTTTAATACTGTATCTGGCTCGTTGGTCTAGGGGTATGATTCTCGCTTAGGGTGCGAGAGGTCCCGGGTTCAAATCCCGGACGAGCCCGGTGTTTTAGCACTAATGCTAATATAACCACAGAATATCATTACGTATATAGTCACGTACAGCAGCCCAAGGCGCCTGTCAAGACTTGTAGTAGGCTAGTATATTGTGCAAAAAACTCCAACCAACCAAGACTTCAGAAAAACCCCTTTGGCTCCTTGTGCTCATACAACATTGAACGTTCTCTCTTTATTTTTAGTCCCTTTGGTAGGAAAGTGTCTGATTTGAATCTAAATGCAGTGTAAATCTAATGCAAATAGAAGACAGGACACAAAATAATGTTACTTAAAGTTCCTTCTATTTCCAGCTTGTTCAAACATTTGGCCATAACTGGATGACATAATTCGTTTTTATTAATTTCTGGCATAACAGACCTCATTTCATGATTAAAATGACGTACTGATCATGTGACGAATGCATTAAGAGAATTTGATAATTGTTCATCATTGCATAGTCTTCCATTCTGAACAGAAATGTAGTTTTCATAAAATCCTTGCGTTTCATCCAGTGTGTTGGATTGGCGAGATCCCAGGATATTAGTTATTTATCTGCTCCTCCTGATAGGTGGAGGTGGAGATGGCTCCGTATGGATCCACAACTGTTTGAGCGCATCGCACGACAGTAGCAAACAAGAAGAGGCAGAGAAGAAAGAGAAAAAAGATGGCAAAGCCCAAATCCACATCGATCTCCAGCACTGGCGGCACTGGCTGGTCCATCGGTGATGTGTGTTGCTCCAGAGAAGCTTGTCAGATAGTGTCACCAATGTTGAACGGATGGTTCACCCACAAGGACTCTGAGATGTTATCCACCCTATGTAATTGTTTCCTTAAAATTTAGTCAAATTCCTTTGGTAGAACTGGGACAGAGTACCGGTACAATGGCAATCCCTGTTTCAGTGTTTGTTTTTTGACAGGAGATCTTCACTGCACCCTTGCGAATTGGATCCCAGAATACGAGTGCTTGCTTACGGCGTATAAAGCCACATCACCCTGATTAAAAAAAACATCATTATCAAAATTAAGCAGTAACATCATACAGGCAATGTAACTAAATATTTGCAGCCCACATTTGATGTCAAATGAATTAAGGCATGATTGAACCTTATATGAATTATAAATCAACTGAAATCTAAATAAACTTGACAGGCTCTGTTCCCATTACTATCAAGAAACAAGACAGGAGGAATATTGATGCTAAAGGATGAGATATAACTCTTCATTGGGTCTGTTCTAAAATCTGGAGGTTGTCTACTGTCTAAGTTGCAGTCACATTAGTGAAATTTCAGCCAAAAGGGCCCGTTGTCTATTGTCAATAGTGAGGCGATTTATGAGGTACAGCTCACACAGAAGTCACTTTCAAACCAAGCAGCTTTCTGTTCATCAACATGGCGCCACCAGTTTGAACCCTTTGCAACATCTGTGTAGAAAAAAATTCTCCCTCACATGAAATTCCTGATCGCATGGATTCTAATTGAAATGACTGTACATCGCCCGCAAAGATTTGTCCAAAATTTGCCAATGTGAACTAAATGGAACTAAAACCAACTAAAAGGTGCAGTTACATTTACGATTGTTCCCAGGTCTCATTAGTATTTGCATCCTAAAGCTGACTCAAAACCCACCCTAAAGGAATAGAAAACTAGCCTAATCCATAGTTTTTGCTCGCAAATCTTCACTAACGGCACTTTTAAAGGGTAACTAAACCCTAAACCAACTTTTTTTAGTTAATGATCAGGGGTGCGTTTCCCAAAACCATCGTTGCTAACTAAGTAAGCAACTTTGATGGTTGCAATGCAATTTCTCATTGCCAACCATCCAAGTTGCTAACAGGTTAGCAACGATGGTTTTGGGAAACGCACCCCTGTGTTAGCCTCGTGAGACCATCCTGATCTCGCGAGCTTTCAAGGTTTCACTCGCAGATCAGTCTGGATACTTTCCGTTAAAGAAAATTTGGGAGCAGTTCACCAAACGAACGTCCAATCAGCGTTGGCTTGGAGGCGGGTTGAGGTGTGACGCAACGAGAAGCGCGACAGTTCAGTCTTAAGAACATGGCGGCTTCAGCGGATGAAACTAGCATCAGTGTGGCTATCGAGCAAGTTTTATCGGAATTACAGAGTTATTACGGAATTACAGAGCTAACGAGCCTTTACCTGCAGCAGCAAGAGTAGCCTGGCTTGTGGTTGTGTTTTCGTCGTCGCTCTCATATGCTTCGTTGATCTGATTGGTTGATTTGGCCCGTCTATCACCAACACAGGCCAATCAGCTAACCAGTATTTTCGCCCCTTACCAAAACTACTTCAACGGAAGGTTTCCAGATGGATATGCGGAGCAAATCCATCTGGCGGAGTCAGGTTACCCCTGTGTGACTGTAAGACTTTATTAGTGCTGTTCATTGATTCAAGTAACTTTTTTGACATTTGGGTATAAAGTGTTTTAATTCAAAAATATATGGTGTAAAAACGTCTGAGTGCTGCCCTCTTCAGGTTGAACGTTGGCTACTGCAGTTGAATTTTCCTATTGGATGTTTGCGGTGGTACGTGATGTAAGCGGTGAGAGCTGATGTAAGCAGGTTCCAGCTCACCACGCCCTTGGTACGAGCTACCACGCCCATGGCAGGATAAAAACCATCTTGTTTCATCAAAACCACTGTAGCGAGTCAGGAGTTGGATTTGCGAGTATTGAAAACGATCAGGATATGAGTATCGGTTCGTCCCGTCTATCTCTGCTGGGCTCCGCCCACTTTTCCAGCATTTTTCAAATATTGCCAGTGGGTGGAGTCAGGCTCTGACCAGGGTTTAGTTACCCTTTAATAAGGTTGCATTACTGAAATAGAACCTCAAAAGTGACAAAATTTGGAAAACTCTTCAAAATTTCAAAGATCGCATACTGTCTTTGAGATTATACTACATCTGAATTTGAACTTCCCTCGCAACTGTTAAAAAAGTATGTTCTATAGTATGAGTGAAGGTAGAACGTACTACATCCGTAATGTTGTCATTATCACGTGACTAACCAGCATCGGTTATGTCACTTAACTGCCATTCGTAAATCTTCTCCCGTGGCCTCATGGGATAAACTGTCCATCGAATGCACACTTCAGAAAGTGATAGGTCATCCGGTGACTTTTTTCAACTACTATGCATTTGAACATACTACTCTGTTGGCGTATTGTTTTTTTTGCATACTATAATAGTAGGGAAGTATTCAATTTCGGACACAGTGTACTTGTGTAGCAATTTAGCATGTTGCTAAGCTAACAATATGCAAGCGTGGCTAAAACGGTCACTTTTTATTAGATTGTCAATTGTTTTTATTTATTTTGGGGATATGTATAATGGACACTTATTGGAGGGAATTATCTTTTCACTGTGCTCATCACAATGCAATATGGGACTGGCTTTTCTCCAAAAATACATGATACATGTGATACATATGAGCTCAGAACTGGCTGTGTTCAGTTGAGTTCTCCATGCTAACCTCTACATGACACACTTCTACATTACCATCTCTGCTCGAACTCTGACAACCTCTCAGTCAAACATCTCTGTTCTTCAAGTACACCTTATGGACCTTCATAAACAGAGCATTTGCATATTTGCGGCCTCCTCCTGGCACCCAAGCCATTATGAATAGTTTAACAGGAGTTGAATGACAGGAGTTGAATTGGGTTTAGCCTGGCTGTGGATCAAGCTCTGGCCTTTACTGAAGGCCGTGGTCCAGTCACACGCCTGGTTCAAATGCGTCCGTAACTCAAGCAGGACTCAGACCGAATAGGTAAGGACACGTCACACCAAGGGAAAAAAGGAAGGACAAAGAAGAACGTGACAGAAGGGAGAGGCCTATACCAGAAAGACAATACTCAACAGCAATTAAGTTCGCCACCAGGGGCAGCGTGAAGAGAAATTGAGTCAATGCAGGGAGGCGATACCTTTCATTTGATTGGACGCCAAGCCAGAAAACGGATAGAACAAGAAAGAGTAAGGTGATGTAGTAGAGATATCCTTTCCAGTTAGCTATGGTTTCTACACTCACGTTCAGGAGAAGGAGGGGGAAAGAAGGAAAGATGAAAAAATTGTTGAGTAAACAGAGATAGGACCATTTCCAAAACCTCTTATAAATAATGAACAATCCCAAAGAGATTTCATTAGGGTAACTGAATAAAGCTTAGCCAATGCACAACTAATCTGGTGCCCCATGGAGGTAGATCTCATTTCAGGTACTACACCGCTGCTGTTTAGGAATAAAATATTACAACATTTGAAGTGGATCAAAAAAGTTCATCAAAGTTGCCCTAAGACAAGAACGGGTATTGTTCAAAATTTATGCAACTTTGATGACAGGTTTTGTCCATTTCAAATGTTGACTACTGTTTATCATTTAATTATTTTACAGTAATTGCTAATAATATTGATATGATTTATTAAATAGAAGAAATATTTTTTTTTCACTGGTTTAATTAAAATTTTTAAGAAAAATATTTATCATCACCCTAAACATGGAACTTTTTAATAGTGAAATTTTGGCACAGACTTAACTTCAGGAATTTTTTTGCTATACGCATGTGTAACCTATATTTGACAAGATACCAGGAGGTTTTTAATCATAAGAATCAGAAATGGAAATACTGTCCATTGCTCTTGGTTTTATTTATAACATTTATAAAATCTTAAATTACTCTGTTATTAATAAGAATAAAATAACTGTTTTCAGCATTGATGATAATGTTTCTTGAACATCAAATCAGCATATTAGAATGATCACGTGACGCTGAAAGAATAATAGCTGCTGAAAATTCAGCTTTGCCATCTCAGGAATAAAAAACGGTTACTTTAAATTGTAATAATTTTTCATATTACTGTTTTTACTGTATTTTTAATCAAATAAATGCAGCCTTGGTGAGAATAAGAGACTTCTTTCAAAAACACACACAGTTTGAATTACTCCAAACTTTTGGTAGTATAGCCTATATATGCATGCCTTATTTTTGCAGTAAAGTGACAAAAATAAAATAATATTAAGTATGTATTAGAACTTACACGATGACTTTAGCGCCAAAAAAAAAAAAAAATAAGGCATAGATAACATTGTATCTGTTATAAATTAATTTGGCATCATGCACTCACCTGTTTTACATGTCCCATCCCATTCTCCTTATTTAGATAGATTACACCGAGCACATGATTAAAACGACCCGTAGGCCAGAGTACCATAGAGATTGGAGGGACAGAGCTGGATCACCGCTGAAAGACATGGAGAACTGAACTGTGCAGTCGCTGTGACCCTTATGTGAGGAGCTAGAAAAGTGACACGACCACATTACCATAGAGGACCAACTACAGTCAGTGTGTGATCAAGCTAATTGCTGATCTGAGATCAGATTTCAGCCCATAACCCTGCATTAAGGCTAAGAGTCATAGTGTGGTCTGTAACTGATCTAAGATATTAAAGTGGCAGTTAACAGTAATGTTGTCCAAGGTTCATTACACGGGGGAGTCAGGTAGCCACAACAGTGGAGAGTTACAGCGGATGGGATTAGAGATGTGAATATTTAGTATGGAGACCTGAACATGACATGCGGGGAGGGGGATATGAATAATGACTTACTAGTACGTCAGCATGTTTTACTAATTTGTTCCCTCGTGTTGTCTGGTCACTGAAGGGCAACTCTCTGAGAAAACAAAGGATGTTTATGGAAACTAACATTTGAACTCGCTCCTTTAAAATTAGCATCCCCACCTGAGACGCAATCACACCTCTTATCAGCATTTCTTTTCCTTCACTCGCTTTCCCCATCTCTTCTCTCCACTGCTGGGATCATCCTGAAATTCACCTAAAATATGGTTTAATGTGAACAGCTGCCATACTATACAGCACTATTCATGTTTAGCATCATTTGAAATGTCTCATTGCAACTGGCTACAATAGTCTCAGAAGTAAACCAAAAGGTAATAAAGGTTTTAAGAGTTTAGAGATACTTTTCTTACTGTGGTGGGTGTCTTTCATGCAAATTACCCTCTGTCTCCAAAAAGGTGTAAACTAGGTCTGGGGTCTTGGTTAATGCAAATTCCCATTGTTAGCTCATGTCTCCATTTGTGGGATGTTTTGTCTTGGTCCGAGTAATTAAAGAAATGTTGCAAAAGGCTCAGGGTGATTCTGATTCCAGATCAGCATTATGTGTTTTTCTGAGGTCAGGTATGCATCTTTTACTCTTTATTTCTGAGCTCTTTCTCAGTTCTTTGTTTTGAATTGGCTATATAATTGGCATGATACATTCACCTGACTAATAAATATTTACATTTGAATTTTTTATGAATTACTCTGAAATTATTAACTAGTAGATTACATTAAGTCCATACTACCAAAAATCTACGCTCAGGTTAGTAACAGTCTACGCCAAACACATTGGCATTAGTCATGTGTCCTTAGACTGTAGAAGCTAATAATGAAATTTCCGTTAAGAACAACATGTGTTGTTTGACCAATCTAAATAGGGTGAGCCTCGACCTCTGATTATCGTAATATTATTCTAACTAAGTGTCCATGGGAAACCATGGAATGATTATATAAAGTTACCATTAGAGGAAGTTAAATTGGTCAACTTATTTCTATGGTAATGGTCATGGCCTCTGATTAGACATAGTCTCAGATCTATGGGGACTAAATATCATACTTAGGAATAAGCAAGCATGGTGCTGTTGTTGGGTCAACTAGGGTGGGGCTTACACTCGTTTTAAGTAAATCGTGTAAAACATTTTAGATATTAGTTAATTGGCATATACTTTCTTTAAAAAGTGTCTTAAAAAAAACAAATATCGTTGATCATCTGCCAACAAGGCCATATGTCTGTTTTCTAGTAATCGGCTTGTTGGATGCAGGAGAAATGGGCAAAGATCTGAGCGACTTTGACTAGCGTCAAATTGTTATGGCAAGGCGACTGGATCATCAGAGTGTCTCTGAAACGGCAATGCTTGTGGGTCGCTTCCGGTCAGCAGTGATGTGAATTTACCAACGAGGGACAAACCGCAATCAGATGACAGGATGCTGGGCGCCCAAGCCTAATCGATGCAAGAGGGCAATGAAGGCTGTCTGATCCGACCCAACAGAAGGTATAGTGGCACAAGTTATGCAAGTGGTGCAAATATCGGAACCAGACCTGGTCCAATGAGTCCTGTTTTCTTTTACATTGTGGACGGCCGTGTACATGTGCAATGTTTACCTGGGGAAGTGATGGCACAAGGATGCACTATAGGATGACAAGGCGGTGGAGGGAGTGTGACGCTCTGAGCAATGTTCTTTTGGGAAACCCTCGATCCGGCCATACATGGATGTAAATTTGACACGTGCCACATACCTAAACATTGTTATAGACCGGGTACAAGCCTTCTTGACAACTGGAAGTGGCCTTTCAGCAGGATAAAGCACCCTGCCACACTGCACAAACTGGGATGTGCCGGACCAACAAGTTCGATCCACAGCGACCTCGCAACCTAAAGGACTTGAGGATCTGCTGCTAAAGCCTTGATGCCAGACACAGGACTCCTTTAGGGCTCTTGAGACTACATGTCTCGGCAGGGACCAGTGTAGCTCATCATTGTATGCATGCATGTATGTATATACAGAATGTGTGTGTGTTTATTAAAATAAAATAAAAACAAGCAGACAAAAGAAAACTGTCATCCACAAGAATCTTTATCTTTCATCATTGAATAATGACAACGCAAAATACAACATAAAACACAGGCAGTTTGGACACTGATCAAACAGTTTATGTTTGTGTAGTAGACCCAGAGTTGACAGGACACGGTGGGGGGATTGGTCTTGGCACTGGGCCACAAGGAGAGATGAATTTGAATGGATGTAAACAGAGGAGGAGTGAGAGAGAGGAGGATGGTCAAGCTTAAAATCTAAAGGTGATGAGGTGAGGAACACAAGGACAACAAGCACACATGGAAACAACACAAATAAACATTTGCAAATAAGGCACTTGTGAAAACATTCGGAAACTTAAAATAACTTTTTAAAGCCTATCCAGATGTCCCGTTCCACTTGCAAAAGTGCACCTATATTGAAACTGACTTTCATATATATCATAAAATAAAAAACACTGGACCACAATTTGTAAAACTGTTGCTTAATTATTATTATAATAATTGTTAAACCTGACCTTACAGTTGACTGTGAAACTTAAAGGGACAGATCACCTGAAAATAAACGTTCTGCCATCATTTATTCACCCTCATGTCATTGCAAACATGTATGACTGACTTTCTTCTGTGGAACATAAAGAAGATTTTGTTTTTGTTCATACAATACAATCAATGATGTCGAAATTTCGTCTGCATCCCAACGTTCTTCAAAATATCTTTTGTGTTACGCAGAAGACAAAGTCATACAGAGTTGTAATGACTCGAGGATGAATTAAAAATATTGGGTCTACTCTCCCTTTAAAGTTTCATATGACCAAATGTAAAGCAGCAGCCAATGGGCAAACATAACATACTGGGCTAATTCCATAACTGAACTTTTTTTTTTGTTGAAAACTATGGAATTTATTTCCAATAAATCCCACAAATGCAAACCAGAGGTTCAGTTATGTCAAAATGTTTGCTGAAAACACAATCATTATAATGCATTTTACATAAGACAGAGTTACAAAGTGCATCCAACAGTCAATACTGATTATTGAAATAATTTATCATATTAATGGTAGAGACAAAAACATAAACTACAGGTTTTGCTGCCAAGTACAGTTTTTTTGTTGTCGTTTTTTTACAAAGCAATTTTCCACCTACTGCATAAATTATCAGCTTATCAGGCTTGCTTAAAAAAATCTGGACCTTAAATAAAAATAACCAACAAAAAAATCTTTAAAATAACTTGTATGTGTAACTGATATAACTAAGAATGAGTCTTTAACAGAAATGTGTTACAGGACACACGCTGAGCAGAACACAAATATTAGATATGAGACACACACACACATTTGTTGCTTCATTACAAACACAACAGTAACTAGACAAACGTTAAATGCAACAAAAAAAAAGCAGCATACTGATTCAGCGACTTTGGGACAGGCTATCATGGCATTACAAATCATGAGTCTTTGTATCTCTAAAAGAAGCAAAACCGGGTCAATAATGTTTTAGTGCAACTGCCTTGGAGAAAGATCAGTGAGGAAGACCCTCGGTATACACACACCTGCGATGAAGGTCACGTGTGTTTAATAAGGTAAGCAGGCGCGTGAAGGTCACTTTGTGAGACTGTTATTGTCAAGTGAACAAATGGGACATGAAAAAAAGGATGAATAATTCCAGTCAGTTTCTGGCAACTTCAGAACACAAATACTGGGAAATCTGACAGTTGACCAGAAAAAAAAAACATGCAAAAAAACGTACTGACAACTAAAGGGAGGATAACCGTGTGTGATGCCCACAAAGACAAAAAGAAATTAAACGTATGAACAGCAGTACAACTTTGTACTAATAAGGTACTAAACGCGTACTAAACTGGAGGGAATATTTCCAGTTGAACAAGTGAATGTCGGATTCACTAACATTAGACAATCTATACCAATCGCACGAAAAAAAAGGTTATTTAATGATACAGTGCCTGTAAATAGTGTTTTGAATAGTTTGCAAGGGGTAAGAGGTTATTTTGTTCCTTTTTTTTTTTTAAAGTATGTCTGTTTCCAAAAATTAGTATCACATATACTACATGTATACATGTGGGTATTGTGTGTTTATATGTGTTTGCTCTGGGCCTTTTCAATCTATCAAACACCCCTGACATTAGTTTGTTGGTCTCTCTCGTCCATGTGCACATGAAGAGGAGTGTTGTACCTCCTCTCTCATCTCTGAAAGCATCACTCATTCTTGCGGTGATGGTTGTTGTTTAGGGGAGAGTGGCCGTTCTGCACTGCTCCATTTTTCATTGGTGTCTCGTCGCCCTCGTCCTCCTCAGACTCCGTTTCTTCTCTGTCACTCCTCTCGTCCTCCACAATATTCTGCGGCAGGACAAATGAACTTTGATGAAGCTTTAAAATCCTTACGATTCATACATCTTACAATTTTCTTTTTAAAAATGCTTGTTTTCTCACTCTCATGTCATTTCATATGATTTTTTTCTCATTTGGAAAACAAGGAGATATTTAGCAGACTGTTCAAGCTGCTCTTTTTTGTCAAATTAATTGGATGGGAACAAGGAATGGCGATGATCACCATTTATTTTCATTGAACAGAAAAGAGCAGCGTGGACAATCTGCTAAATATCTTTAGTTTTTTCCATGTGTAAAAAACTGTTTAATGGTAAAAAAAACAACAGATTTTGAGTCAACCAACCATTTAAAAGCGTACACTATGTAACTTTTCACCTTCTAGTTGTTAAAAAAACAAAACTGTATGCATTTTGTGGAAGAACATTGTTTTGGTTGTACTTTGGCTTTGCATAACTGAGCGGATGAATATGGTTCTTGATGTTATAATCTGATATTTATAACTTTAAGAGAAAAAAAATATTTTCGTCTTCTGGCTTTGAAATCAACAGTGTTACAGAACTATAGTGCATGAAATGCTAAAACGAAATATCCAAATCAGTGCAGTCTGTGTTGGCTAACTTACATTGCCTGGCAAGAATTTGATAGCCATACGCAGGATGAGTACGGCCCAGAAGATGTGCAAACACAGCAGCACAAACAGCAGCCCGTTGAAGAAGTAATACCCAAAGAACGGACGATAAAGAGTCACTGGATACACCCAGGTACAATACATGATCCTGTGAGACACAGAAAAGAGAGAAAGTGAGAGTTTTACATCTGACATTTACCAAGCAGTGAAGAGAAAAGGCATATGGAGTTAATTTTATAATTTATATAGCAATGACTAAAGACTGGCATTTCAACCAATCTTGGAGGCAAGCACAAATTACTATTTATAGAGCTTTCATTTGATAACTCTTGACAAATATAGAAAGTGTCAAGAGAAATGAACGATTTCTAGTTTAAAAATGAACCTTGGGATCAAAATAGAAAATTATTTAACTCACCCAAATGGGAAGATGATGAGTCTGGTGATTATAAAGACGACAGCAAATAAGATGAATATGTAGTTGCACGCTTTTCTCCAGCCGGCATAGTTAAACATCTTGGCAGACTGTTATAGGACAGACAGGACATGTGTAAGCAGACTCTTGCACAAAAGTACCACTAGGGAGCAGTGTAACACACCTACTTTAAAGGGTTAGTTCACCCAAAAATAATAATTCAGTCATTAATTACTCCCCCTCATGTCGTTCCAAACCCGTAAGACTTTTGTTCATCTTCAGAACACAAAAGAAGATATTTTTGATGAAATCTGAGAGCTTTCTGTCCCTCCATTGACAGCTACACAACTACCACTTAGGCGCTTCAATAAGTTCTTAAAGTGATGGTAGAACTAATCTGTACGAATCGAGCGGTTTAGTCAATTTTAGACACGATGGCTTTATATGATGAACAGACTGAATTTAGGCTTTTATTCATATATAAACATTCATCAACTCACACATTTGTGGTAAATGGAAGCTCAAGCATGTTCATTTGACGTACGAGAACCAATGAGGTTCATTCTCGTGTTACACAGCACGTTTGAGCTTCAGCACGAGGTTTCGGTTGAGCTTCTGTTTATTTTCGCTGATCAATGTTTATATGTGAATAAAAGCCTACATTCAATCTGTTCATCAGATAAAGAGATCATGTCTCTTTGGAAAATGTGGACTAAATCGCTCAATTCATATGGATTAGTTTTACGATCTCTTTAAGAAAATTTTGAAGCTTCAAAGTGGTAGTTGCATAGCTGGTCAATGGAGGGACAGAAAACTCTCAGATTTCAGTAAAAATATCTTAATTTGTGTTCCGAAGATGAACGAAAGTCTTATGGGTTTGGAACGACTTGAGGGTGAGTAATTAAAGGATTAGTTCACTTTTTAAAAAACTTTTGCTGATAATTTACTCACCCCCATGTCATCCAAGATGTCCATGTCTTTCTTTCTTCAGTCGAAAAGAAATTAATGATTTCGATGAAAACATTCCAGGATTTTTCTCCATATAATGGACTTCAATAGTGGCCAAAACGGTTCAAGGTCCAAATGAGTTTTCAGTGCAGCTTCAAATGACTTCAAATGACAAATGACGATACCAGACGATGAATAAGGGTCTTATCTAGCGAAACGATGCGCCATTTCGAAAATAAATAAAAAACAGTTAAAATATTATTAGCACAAATGCTCGCCTTGTTCTGTCCTGAGATGTACGTTTGTGATTCTCCTGTTCGAACTCGTTCATTAAAATGAACAAATCTTTTTTCGAGTCATTTTATTCATTCAACGAACGAAATGACTCGAAAAAAGATTTGTTCATTTTAATGAACGAGTTCGAACAGGAGAATCACAAACGTACGAGCGAGCATTTGTGCTAATAATATTTTAACTGTTTTTTATTTATTTTCGAAATGGCGCATCGTTTCGCTAGATAAGACCCTTATTCATCGTCTGGTATCATTTAAAGTCATTTGAAGCTGCACTGAAAACTCATTTGGACCTTGAACCGTTTTGGCCACTATTGAAGTCCATTATATGGATAAAAATCCTGGAATGTTTTCATCGAAATCATTAATTTCTTTTCGACTGAAGAAAGAAAGACATGGACATCTTGGATGACATGGGGGTGAGTAAATTATCAGCAAAAGTTTTTTAAAAAGTGAACTAATCCTTTAATGACAGAATTTTTGGCCTTTAACAACCATGACACAGACTGCAAAAGATTTACTGAAATACTTCTGGCTTTTACAGAATCCAGAATTTTACATGAATTTAAAAGCTCAGTAACAGCACTGGACAATATCTTCTTTAATATAAAACTTAAGCTTACAACTATCAATATAGGACACCTGTGAAATCATGCACTGGACAGGACTGGGATCTAGCCTCATGAGACCATCCTGATCTCGCGAGCTTTCAAGGTTTCACTCGCAGATCAGTCTGGATACTTTCCGTTAAAGAAAATTTGGGAGCAGTTCACCAAACGAACGTCCAATCAGCGTTGCTTTGAGGCGGGTTGAGGTGTGACGGAACGAGAAGCGCGACAGTTCAGTCTTAAGAACATGGCGGCTTCAGCGGATGAAACTAGCATCAGTGTGGCTATCGAGCAAGTTTTATCGGAATTACAGAGTTATTACGAAATTACAGAGCTAACGAGCCTTTACCTGCAGCAGCAAGAGTAGCCTGGCTTGTGGTTGTGTTTTCGTCGTCGCTCTCATATGCTACGTTGATCTGATTGGTTGATTTGGCCCGTCTATCACCAACATAGGCCAATCAGCTAACCAGTATTTTCGCCCCTTACCAAAACTACTTCAACGGAAGGTTTCCAGATGGATATGCGGAGCAAATCCATCTGGCGGAGTCAGGTTAACTGGGATCTGGATGTCACGAAACTCAATTAAGTAGGCAAGACCTATAAATGTGATAAAATTATTTTAATGGTGACTAACGTTATTAGTGTCAATTTTGAGATGTCCATGATCAGACTACTCTCCTTACTAATGTTATTTTACATCGGATGGGATGTCAGTAGTACTTGAACCACCAAAATGGTATTTATTTTGCCCAGAAAGTTTTCAAAATAGGTCTTAATTTATAATAAAGATGTACCAGGCAGTTTTAGTTAAGGTATTCAGCAAATATCAAAATAAACAAAGAGAAGCCACAATTACAGATTACGGGAATCTGGATGGCATTACACTTCTCAGAGGAAGTTAGCAGAATGTAATTTGCTCTATGATATTCACTGAAATAGTGAAGAAAAACAGATATTAAAAATCAAAGTATGTCTGAAATACAAAATTTACCAAAGCTCTTCAGATACACCTAGTCCTATTCAAACAGATTTTCTCAACTCACCACAGTTCAAGCATTCTGTTAAACATTGACACTGCTTTCACTTGAAATACATTTATTCTAATGTTGCTTGAAAACCGTTTGTTTTTTAATTGAAGTGTAACAAAGTCAAAGCTCCAGAGACACGCAGTCTCAAAGCTAATGTTGTTCAGATGTTCCATTACCTCCAGCAGATAGTCGGAGGCGTCGTGCACCAGCATAATGAGGGTTCCTGCCCTGATGTAGTTCACACACCAGGAGAAACTAATCAGCACGATGGTGGCAACATGGTGCACTATTTGTTCTTTAAAGTCCTGAGGAAGAGAGAATGAGAGGGAATATTATCTTTCAACAAAATAATGCAATGGCTTTGGACATTCTTTGGAGCACCAGGTAAATAATATAAATATGGAACTACCAATCAAAAGATTGTAGTAATTCTTTTGAAAAAAGTCTCTTAAAGGGACATGCGTTTGTGTAAAAATAAATATTCATATTTAAAATCTTTATAAAGTAAAATAACTAGCTTCTGGCCAAACAAACACACGGATTCGACTTAAGTCTAAGCGCAACTTATGCGAGAAATGTGACTTACTGCTGATATTTACACTACGCCATGACACACTACGCTACTTCTGATGTCACAAGTTGCGTAAAATGCGCTTTAGGCGCAAGTAGACTCTGTATGGCCATTTGGCTGGAAGCTAGAATTTTACTTTGTAACATGTTAAATATTAATATTTTTCTTAAACGCATCGCTTCAGAAGGCTTTTATTAACCCCCGGTGCCGTGTGGAGCACTTTTATGAAGAATAGATGCACTTTTGTGGACTTCAAAACAGAAACAGCCATTATCAAGCTTGGAAGAGCCAGGACATTTTTTTTATATAACACCGATTGTATTCGTATGAAAGAAGAATGTCATATTAGCCCATTATTTACTCGCCCTCAAGCCATACTAGGTGTATATTCATTTTTGGGTGGACTATCCCTTTAAGGCCTCATGATTTATGTGATAAATTACAGTATACAACAGTAACAGCAAACCAACAGGCCAGGGTGACTAGAAACATGAAACTATCCAGCCTTGACTTCCTGTTTTACAGGAGTTTAAATATGAGGAAACACAAAGCACAAATTCTCTTTTTCATCCATCACAATGGGTAAAACCAAAGAACATAGTTCTGGGCTGCGTTTCTCAAAAGCATCGTGAGCCTTCGTAGAACCATTGCCACCAATGCTCCACTATCTACTTAGTCTTTCGATGCTTTTGAGAAACTCAGCCCTGATGTGCAGCAAAAGATTGTTGAGCTTCACAAAACAAAGTGGCTGCAAGAAAATAGCTAAAGCATTGACAATTCCCAATTCCACCATCAGGATGATAATTAAGAAGTTCTAATCAATAGGAAATGTTACAAATCTGCCTGGAAGAGGACGTGTGTCTATATTGTCCTAATGCAAGGTGAGGAGGAGAGTTTGAGTGGTCAAAGACTCTTCAAGGATCAGAGCTTGAGAATTGCAGAGATTAGTTGAGTCTTGGTGTCAAACAGCACCTACATCATCATCACCACATGTTGTTTAGGAGGGTTTCAAAGAAAAATCCTCCTCGCTCATCCAAAAACAAACTCCAGCATATTCTGTTGTCAGACTCTACTGGAACCGGGGGGCTATCAGATTTTTTTTTGCAGCAAACCCACTAGATGGGTCTGGTGCACACAGTCAAGGTCTAGATCTTTAATGCTGTGGGTCTATTTTTTTGCAGGAGGCACTGGACATCTTGTTCAGATAAATGGCATCATGGATTCTAAAATCAATACTTGACAGCCTCTGCTAGAAATCTTATTATGGGCCGTGGTTGAATCTTCCATCAGGACAATGATCCAAATGAAAAATAATAAAACAACACAAAATGTGTCACTCGCCACAAAATTAAGGTTCTGACCTGAATAGAAAACTAAAGAGGAGTGTATAAACATGGACCTGGGAATTTAAAGGATCTGGAGAGATTCTGTATGGAAGAATGATCTCTGATCTCTTGTCAGGATTTCTCTAAACTCATCAGACATTACAGGAGTAAAACTCAGAGTTGTTATCTTGCCAGTATTGTATAAAAGGGTGTCATTAATATTGGCTAATGTGTATTAAAGAAAAACATTTATTTCATAATGAGATTTTTTTAACATTAAAAATGTGTCACTTCAGAATAAAAGTATTAATAAATAAAAAAGTAACTGACGGCAAAGTTTTGAATGGTAGTGCAAAATATCATGGTATTATAATACTCTCACAAAATCATTGTATTTCTTCACAAACAAACAAAACGCATACAACCTTGTACATACATAGTGCAGCATCATTAGATTATAGTTCTGTTTATGGTTTTGTTTTTTGCTAAACTGCATCTGTAATATAGTTTTTGCATATTCCTTCTCTATTTCTATGAATTTAAGGCACTGAATTTGGATTTCACATACTCTGTTGAGTGATATTAGTATGATATTGCTCCAGCTATAGTCTCAAAGTTCAGGATGAGCACCATAGACTAGGTGACTGATTAATCAAAACATAACGTCAAATAGATGACCTATTAAACTCAGTTTGTGAAAATATCACCAGGTGACATTCAATCTGTTGCATTTTATTATCTCAGGCAGGTGACTTTATCATGTTGGATGAAGCTTGATTTAACGTACAACCCAAATGTAAATAGGTTTTGTGTGGATGTATCATCTTATTAGACTCTCGAACGTTCCTTCAAACTTTAGGAAGAAGGTACATTGATGCATCATCTTCATTCGGTTTAGTTCTGAAGCTTTATTCACGCAGTTGGCTAGAAGTTTAATGGATAGCACTAAACATGAGACATACTTCATGAAAAGCTTAAAAGTGCGATTGTACTGTTCTGAGACTCCAATTTCACTGCTTTTTAAAGGAGCCCAAGTTGGTTTGCTGATCTTAGCTGGTCTCCTACTTTGCCAAGCTTGTCTTCAGCCAGTCTCCCAGTTGAAAAGTTCACTAAAACATTGGGCAAATTATGTAGTAAACTGCTGATAAATTTAAGACCGCTATTCTTTTCCTGGTATGGCTTGTGGAGCATTATTTGTGCTGGAGACAGACTATATAAAAATCCAAATGTATGTTATTAGGCTCTGTGAGACAAGAGATTTTACACAGGCACACAAGTAAAATATTAACTAAGCTCACATGCATACACAAACACAGCAGATAACATCACACACTTGACAGACATCTTGTGGAAATACTTGTACAAATAATCAACCTTTCAAAACTAATGCTGTGGAAGCTTGTTTCCGCCATAGTGTAAAAGAAGTAATTGCAACATTTTAATCTTACTACTCACAATTCGTACCATATACGGTAACTCACAATTGCGAGTCTATAGAGAAAAAAAAGCTAGAATTGCATATAAACAATTCTGAGGGGGGAAAAGTCAATTGTGAGATAAACTTGCAATTGCAAGTTAAGATAAAGATTTGTGAGCTGACTTTTTTTCTGAGTTGATATTTTGTAATTTGTACTATATAACACCCAATTGCGAGTTTATCTCTCAATTTTGAGATGGAAAAAAAAAATCTAAATTGTGAGAAAAAAAAGTTAGAACAGTAAGATAAAAATTCGCAATTACCTAATTTCTATTCCATGGCGGAAACAAGCTTCCACAAATACTGGATATTTCAATTAAAAAGATTGACTTTTTTTTTAGGCTTTGATATTCTTAGCACACTCACTTTTCGCTTGACGTCTGATGCTACGCTGAAGAGGAGTGACATGTAAAACCCTAGTTCGATCATGTAGTACCAGTACTGAGAAGTCAGCAGCGGCTGGAGAGAGACAGAAAACAAAAGAAATGAATCAAATATGTTTGAAAGATGCGATCTCAGTGTGACAGTCAACAGAACAGACGTCATGATCCAAAGATGTAGGATTATCTGGAATCAGTTTGCATATTTCCAATGGCAAATTCAAAGTTCTCTGCACCTCCTCAAACACTCTTATTTACATACTGTAAGCTTATCAACATGAAAGTTCACTGAAAGATCGCTTTAGATTGGGACAAGGTTGTGAAGACCCTTTTCAAATCTACAATCAATGGAAGAAGAATAAAAGAAGTGAACATACTAGCATTGGAAACCCCGCCCACATCTCCTCCATTTTGTAGAACCAAGGTTTCTGCAAAAGACAAACAATATGAAGAGAATATGAGCCAGAGAAGCTCTCACATTTCATCTCAACAAAAGCAATGCGGGTCACAAGTATGAGATTACACGATTTAAAAACATGATGGAGGAGTAATGGTTCACTAGTATGGGTATTTTAACCTCTCCTAATCTAGAGAGCAAGTTGGCTGATAGCTGATGTAATGGTAGATATAAACCACCAGTCAAACATTTGGTTAGTTGGTTGGTGTTTTAACAGTATGCCAGATTATTTGGCTATTTTTGTGTCGAGTAACAAGCTGAAATACTATAAAAGAGCAATTAAATTTGTTCTAATTTGCTTTGGGAAAAAAAAACTGGATTAGCAAACATTTGGAGACACTATTTAAATTTAGGTTTTTCATGATCTTAATATGTTCATTTTAAGGAATTTTGCTTAAAAGCTCACAATTAGTTTTGTAGACAAATATAATTTATGCCTGTGTATGTGTTTCTTTTAGTGTTTGATTTTAGTGCATGTTATGTCATAGTTTTGATGACTTTACTTTTATAAAAAAAATAGTTTATTAATAATAAAATAGTAATAATAAAGAATAAGTAAGTTTGTCCAAACATTGGATTTGTAGTTTACATATACAATTATGATAGGATATACATGTAAATGTTAGCAAACAAGACGTACACAATATTGCTGAAATTAAATAAATACATTTATGGATAAAAATATGAAATCTTCAAATATTTAAATTAATTGTGAGTAAGTATTGTATAAAACAAACAAACACTTACTCAAAATTCATTCATATATTTGAAACCCAAAAATGTGAACTACTACCCCTAGACAAAACTAACAGCATTTTGAAAATGGTAAAAGTGCCAACCAGGCAAAATTCAAAATTACTACAGCCATACTAGGAAATATATAAATTAGTGCTGTCAAATCAATTAATCACGATTAATCACATCAAACATAAAAGTTACATTTGTTTACATAATATATGTGTATATATTATTATATTTTATGTCACAAATTTGTGTATATGTACAGTAATAGACAGACACGCACACACATACATATACATATTATATATATATATTATATATATATATATATAATATAAAATATAAAATAAATTATATAATATATATATATATATATATATATATATATATATATATATATATATATATATATATATATATATATATATATATATATATATATATATATATATTATATATATATATATACCCAAACATATTATGTAAACAAAAACTTTTAAGTTAGATGCGATTAATCGATTTGAGAGCACTAATATAAATATTATAGGCCAAAGTAGGATTTGGTTCATGCCGATAAAACTTAAAATGAACAAACATTGGTCGATATACTAATATATACAGATATAATAACAAATAGGAAAAGGGAGGCGTCTGAAAAACTTACATCAATAAGTGCAGCAAGGCCAGCAATGAAAGCAAGAAGGTAAAAGGTAAATCTCCAACTGTAAGAAAATGTACATCTATTTCAGCAAACGACATATATCAGCAACATAATATAAAAAGCAATGCATCCCTCATATAAATAAATGACATTATTATTTGGATTATTGGTTTCAAAACATTATTTGATCACCAGCCATTCAATTCAAGGGTCTACACTTATTTTTGCCTTATGAAGTTACTACAAGACACACAGCAATAATTTACAAAAAAAAGCCAACACAACACTGATAGAGTCCACTCACAATACAAACTGTACTATTACAAGACCACATCACAAACAACAGCACCTAAGCCTATATTTAAAGCATCTATAACCTACTATTGTGACTGACCGTAGGAGACGGCATGATAACAACCAAATTTAAAGGATGTTTTCAAAGCTCAATACAAGTTAAAAGCTATTGACGAGCCTTTGTGGCATAATGTACATTACCACAGAAAATAAAAGACGCAATTACAGTAGTGCACTCACAAGTAAAACGGGTCATGCACTTTTGAAATATGAAGCTTGTTAAATCACCTACATGAATTATATTTGAACTGTAAGGTTGTGTAAATTGTAATTTGTTTTGTAAGTGGATGAATTTCAATACGAGTGGAAAAATGCTTTACATGGCCAATAATTGATACAACTTTACACAGACATCATGGTTGGTAAACAAAATCACACTAGTTTTGTGTTGAAACGTATAATATTGAAACCTGTACTCTCAAAACTGTGTGGATTGAGATGTTTGCTGCTCAGCCTGGTTATTTTATCTGCATTTAGTTTTTAATTACATGTATACATTTTGAGGGACGGTTTGAAAATACTTGAATCATCATTATCCCAAATGCTTCGGATAAATCTTAACTTGTATTGAACCCTGCACATTCCTTTAATCACTTTAATCACACGTGTTGGATGCGTCTCTGAAGCACAAGACAAATAGATGTCGAAATGTCAAGGGCGAGATATTAAAGGACCAACCCACAGTTAGTAAAACACAGTGAATTTTTGGGTACATCAGCCAAATTTTATTCGTTTATTAAAGGAGTAGTTCACTTTTTAAAAAACTTTTGCTGATAATTTACTCACCCCCATGTCATCCAAGATGTCCACGTCTTTCTTTCGTCAGTCGAAAAGTAATTAAGGTTTTTGATGAAAACATTCCAGGATTTTCTCCATATAATGGACTTCATTGGTAGCCAAACGGTTCAAGGTCCAAATGACAGTTTCAGTGCAGCTTCAAAGGGCTTTAAACGACTCCAGACGATGAATAAGGGTCTTATCTAGGACACTTCGAGTCATGACTCGAAAAAAGATTTGTTAATGTTGATGAATGAGTTTGAACATGAGAGTCAGAACGCTCATCACAGAACAGAGCAAGGTGAGCATTTGTGCTTAAAAAACTTAAACTTTGTTATTTATTTTTGAAATGAGCGATGGTTTCGCTAGATAAGACCCTTATTCATCGTCTGGTGTTGTTTAAAGCCATTTGAAGCTGCACTGAAACTGTCTTTTGGACCTCGAACCGTTTGGCTCCCAATGAAGTCCATTATATGGAGAAAATCCTGGAATGTTTTCATCAAAAACCTTAATTACTTTTCGACTGAAGAAAGAAAGACGTGGACATCTTGGATGACATGGGGGTGAGTGAATTATCAGCAAAAGTTTTTTTAAAAGTGAACTACTCCTTTAATACCACATACCATTTCTCCAGTGTGAAATAGACTTCCTACCACCTGATAGAAAATGTATGTTTTTTTTCTTTGTTGCACAGTGAATATTGCGTAATAATTGCATACCGTACCATTCTCAGATTACTCAATCATGTTACTCAATCATTTTATGATGTTTACGAGCAGTCAATTGCTCTTTGCAAGACTCGATGCAGAATGATGTAATTTATGAGTGTTTATAAAAGGATGTGACCGGACGGCCTGTGCGCATCGCTCTGTACCTGGCCTCTTTGAACTTCTTCAGCTGGTTTGGTCTCTCTTGATTCCGTCGTCGCCGGAACCATCTGTGGATGTGTCTCTCTGAGTACCCCGTCTTTTTACCTAAACTCTCGATTTCGCCCTGTAGAGTAACGTAGAACATGAAGGGTCCGTTAATGGTGAAACATGAGTTGAGTTAGATATGTCGATCACAAGTAGACTGAAAAGAATTCAGTGCAGAAAAATGTGCATATACAGTAGATTCAAGACTTTAATTTCTAAATTTAATTTCTGCATACATTTATTTATTTAACAGGGTTGTTGGATAGTGTAGAATATGTTGAATTGTACCTGTTTGGGATTTTTACTTGAGATTCTGAAGTACGACTCCATTATAGGGTCGTGAGCCACTCGCACTCGGGTTTTCTCCTTTACGCCCATAGCTGTGGCCAGACGAATGGCCACCGTCCTAAAGTTGATGAACAGTATTAAACTCAAACTGAAAACACTGCATCAATGTTAACCATATTTGAAACATTGATCATTCAAAGGTCCATGTCAAACATAATTCAGATCGATTACTAAATGATGCCATGATTCCACAGATGATGCAATATCAAATATCCTACTTCTGATCCGCAGTATACACTTGTTCACAGTAAGCTTACTTCACTCCATATTACACTCCTTTTAAGGTTTACGGTCGATAAGATTTAAAACAAATATTTTTTAAAGAAATCTCATATGTTCACCAAGGTGCATTTACTTGAACAACTACAGTAAAAACAGTAATATTGTGAAATGATATTACAATTAGTTTTCCATTTTAACACATTTTAATATGTTACGTGGTGCAAAGCTGAATTTCAGGGTCACATGATCCTTCAGAAATCATTCTAATATGTTGCTCAAGAAACATTTCTTATGATTATCATTGTGCTGATTAATATTTTTTTGTAATCAGTGTTAAATGTTTTTACAGGATTCTTTTATGATGAACAGCATGTGTCTATATATGCACTTCTGATAAAAAAAAGCCCAATGCATAAACCATTTGTTGCAAATACAATATTGACATTGAGTGTTTTTATGTGGTTAACAAACACCAATCTAATGCTGACCTTTCAAAGACCTGTCGTATGATAAGGAAGACGAGGGCGATGGGCAGGGTCACCCAGAGGTCAGATGCTTTGGAGTAGATGACATCATCGTGATCCTCCAGGTTGGCCCAGCCCAGGCCTTCTGGAAACCACAGCCTCTCGTTCCAGAACCACTCTCTTAGCCCGGACAACATCCTGATGTAGAGGAAGACACACATATAACATATTCAGACATTTTGAAAGACTAGCCTATTATTAAAGGTGATTTTGTGGGGCTTCTGGGAAAGACACATACACACACATCACTCACACACAGAGATCGGAGTTCGTGCTGCGCATCCACTGAAACTCGACATCAACGCTGCTCTGCAACTTTTTTCTTTTAGTTAATCCACTTACAACGCAAATATCAATTTACACAACTAAAATATAATTCATGTAGGTGATTTATCAAACTTCATATTTCAAAAGCGCATGACCTTGTTTACTTGCATTTGTCTTTTATTTTCTGTGGTAATGTACATTATGCCATATCCTCTTTACCTACCCATTTCAATGACATATTTCAAAGACAGTTTAGGAGATTTTCACTGATAATGTTAGACAAAGGTGCTGTAATGGGTAAAATCTTAGAAGTAAGGGTTAAGGATCTAAATTAAACTTAAAGCTGCTTTTGACCACTCATCAAAAGGGGGATAGATGAGTGGGGATAGAAGCTATTAAACTTTAAAATTCTATTAAAACCATTAATACACTAGTATATTCCTAGTTTTTATAAGAGCTATGCGTGTGTGAATCAGTTACTCTCTGAAAATCTTCCCATCTCATTCATGTTTCTCAAATAAATTAAATGACAGCTATTTTACAGCTTCAGAATACTTATAACACAATTCATAATACATGAGTTGTGGACTCATATGAACAGAAAACGCATCCATTTCACATAAATTGATGTATTGAATTGAACGAGACGAGTTTAAGAAACAATGGATTCATTAATGATTTTTTTTTTTTAAATGCAGTGAAAGTGAACGGTGACTGCGGTTGCATTATCCCCAAGATCTGCTTTTGGGTTTTACAAACAGAAAGTCAAACAGGTTTGGAGGGTCACAAGGATGAGGAAATGGTTTTTATTTCCACAACTATGACGTTAATTACATTACTAAGAGTAAATTTTGAGCTTTGTAGGGATCTTGGCATAGTTTGCTGAAATACAAGTTTGAACAGGAATGAAAACCTCTTGTAGAGCTGAAAATCGAGTGCCAGGACCATCCACCAGAAAAGCGAGAGAGAGAAAAAAGAAGCCTGGCAAGAAACAAAACTGCTGCATATTTTTACTTTTCAGACTCATTAATTACCTCAAATTTTGGTGTGGTATTAATGCTGTTCCGGGTGTGTGTCTCCAAGGTTTGCAGTGTGTGTGTGTGTGTGTGTGTGTGTGTGTGTGTGTGTGTTGGTGTGTGTTGTGTGTGTGTGTGTGTGTGGGGTGTGTGTGTGTTTACTACTCACTGCTCCTATTGTGTGTGCACTTGGATGGGTTAAAAGCAGAGGATTCCGAGTATTGGTTACCATACTTGCCCTTCACGTCAAATGTTGCTTGTGAATATTTTATTTATACTGATTGCATTTTCTGTTGCAAAGGAGAAGGTGTGGGTCACATCTGTGAAACTCCATTGTACAATGTCAACAGTGTAACAATTTAATCTACGAAGTTGTGATGTTATCCGCTTAAGTTGTAAGGAATTCTGTTTCGGGTCCAAGCCTTCTACTTGTTTCTAGACGTTTATGAGCACTGCTGATTTATATCACACCTTTAAGATAAGCTTTTTAAATGGTGTACACTCACAGTCTCACAGCATCCCAGACTTTAATATTTTAACGATTGATAGCTGAATAACGGTGATCATCTAATATTTACGTATAGAGATAAAGGTTAGGATCATGATTTTTCAGTAGTATTACAGCGGCACTGTGAGGGAACATTAGCACTGTTTATTGTTTGCTTTAGGCAGCTGATAGAGCTTTTGGACCGGAAATAGTGACATCAGACTTAACAAAAGAGGATTGAGATACAAATGTTTTTAAGTGGAGAATACTAAAAACATTTGATGGACTTTTAATTAGTGTAGTCACGACGTTAATGCAATTTGTATATAGAATTTTTACATGGAACATATTTGTTTCCATGCATTTTGTTGAGATGACTTATCTTCTCTTATCTTTCATTATCCAGGATCCTTTAATTTTTACAGTGATCAGAGGAATCATGTAGGATTCATAAAATTTGTTTCAGAATCGTGGCCAAAATCATACAGTGTGTCCCTGGCTTACGTTGCTGGCTTGCAACAGGCACACCTAATAATGCCTTAAAATACTGTCTATGGAGGCAGCTCGCTAGTGTTTGAACAGAACATGCGTTTAAAGTACAATATTTACACATTACACTGCCAATAAACCTTCATAGAAAACAAGTAACACATTAATAGGATTTAATACAGATTCAATGCTGCCATTCCCTTAGCAAACACTCATGTCATCCACCCTCAATATTGATAATCCACATTATTCATTCAGAAACTAAATGTGAGCTTATGAGCTATCATTTTTAACCACATAGAAAGTAAACCATAAAAGATGAGCTCTCCTGAGAGGGACATGAACACATCCTGGTACAGATTGGTGAACCATTCACACGGGTCCAAGAAAACGTGTGGAGGATTTCCAATGAAAGCCCCTCCTTATCCTCGTGCTGTCAGTGACACGGTTTGAGCGGATGGGTCGACAGCTGTACTAAAGCCTGCTCTGTTTCAATGGAATCATTCTGAGAGGTCAGCATGACATCATGGCCGCTGTCATTGGCTGGCAGCGGCTGAAAAGCTGCACTGTCACCTGTGGTAATGAGCACTGCATGGAGCCGGCCAGGCTTGAGAATGAGACGGGTTCTCTCCCTTGCTGTGCCATTCTGTGTGAATGAAGAGCTAAACGCACAGTGATAATAATACAGACTGTCAGAATGTTATCTGAGCAAGGCTTGAATATATCCGCAATGTCAAAGTGTCAATAAATTTTGATAGAGGACCTGCACTGTTATGACTGAAAATTCAATCATAGATGACTTAATATTTCCTTTTCAATAATATCTTTTTTTTTTTTGTTGAGCGGCAATCCAAAACACTGTTTATTAGAAATCACCACAGCTACTAATGGATGTTTTCACAAACTTTGGTGAGTTTGAAATAGCAAAATGTCTCTCAGAGGACTTCATTTCCAAGCATGAAATAAGGCATTAGATTTTGAACAAGGATTTTAAAGACTGTCTGGAAAAGTCAGCTTTTGTTTGCATTCATTCGCTGCTTTGAAGAATTGTTTGGTTACCAAATACCCAAACTATAAAGAGCAGCTGGAGAGCTGTAGTTGTGTTTTTGTTCGTGAATGAATCAGTGACTCATATTTTTGACAACCTAACAGGAAAAAGATAAATTAGCTTTGCTGTTGTGTGTGAAAAAATGCATTTGATGCTTAAAATTGTGATGTAGGGGAAGTAGCAAGAGATATTTTATGACGTACATCTGAATGTAGCGAATTATCGGAAAAAAAAATGTAGACTGGGACTTGGTTCTATGCATCAGTCGTTGATTGGATTCTGAGATGTGGGAGTGAGCTTGCAGGTGCGGGACTTAAACGGACTAAAATATTTGAGAAAAATGAAACATGCATGAATGAGATGTTCACAATGAGATTTATAACGTGCATTTAGAATTTTCATTTCATGCTGATTTTAGGATGGTATATTCGTAATTAATTATTTCAGTAAATAATTCAATGACAAGGCTATTTCATAAAAAGTATGCATATTTGAATAC
Source organism: Chrosomus eos (assembly GCA_036326025.1). Lineage (NCBI taxonomy): Eukaryota > Metazoa > Chordata > Actinopteri > Cypriniformes > Leuciscidae > Chrosomus > Chrosomus eos. The sequence goes on along the minus strand of CM070827.1, from coordinate 32,882,636 downwards.
AAAAGACGTTTCATGTCCAAATATGCCTATACCATATTATACGGAGTATACAAAAAGCAGTAGGTCAAATGAGTATTATGTCCATTTATTCAATATTCATAAAATAGTAGGCGATAAATATGGATGACCTGAACTAATCTTTTAGTGAACAATTTCATTTTAAACATATCAAAGGAGAGATTTTTCTTAAAAAACTTAACTTAAAAAATGAATAGGGCACAACAAAAATAAAATAAATATATATGGTGCATTCAACTCACTTTAGTAAAAGCAAGATGATGGTGTTCCTTAATCAAAATACAGCAATGTTTTTGAAATCTACTTCTAGAAAATGAAGAACATGTACATCAGGTGTATTTTGCAATTTAATGTTTTTAATTAATTCATGAAGTCATTGTAACTTTATTGTAAACTATCATTACATATGTTGTTTTTATATTACAATGATACTATATTTTGTGCAGTGAATTAGCTTATTTTGTTGTAAACAAAAAAGCCTTCACAAAGTCACTGCTAAATACCTATAAATATTGTGGCTTTCAGCCAGGTTTCTCACTGACACGCCCCAACTCGAAAAGAAAATCCACAGCTTCCCACTCGTATTTACGACTTTGTGGTGGCGTGAACTGGTAAATACGATCTTTTCGACATGACTTGATCGCACCATTATCCGTTCACTCCACGTATGCCATGACGTCATACATAGGTATGAGAGTCCACTTCAAAGCCCTCGAGGCTCGAGTGCAACACGAGACGATAATCACAAGTTGATACGTTGATGATATCGTACTGAGAGATCAGTTAGCCTTCCATTATAGCGGTTTACATTAAAACCGACCGACGTCCTTTAAACATTCGTGTCTAACACGATTCGCTCCTGGTGGTCTGCAAAAGACTAACGTTATATAGGTAAAAACTAATCCTCAATTTTGCATTGACTCACAATGCATTATCCGAGCAGCTTTCAAACATGGAACCTGCTACTTAAAACCAGGAAAGAGAAAATTCTTGATGCATTTCGACGTATTACTACACGAACAAGTTACTTCGGATATTTGTTCGTAGTCTTGTTGTATTCACAACAGTGCATACTTAACATCACGCGCTACTAAATTTGAGTGTTAACGTTACTTCCATTGCGCCGTTCCCAGTGTAGGCCGTATACATCATCAAACAACTGACTTCAAGAGGCGATCGAGCCAAAACAAAACATTAGGTTGACAATACAACAAATATGAATGTGCGAAAATAAATGTAAGAAAAGGACAGCTCGACTACAAAGAGCGGCGCGGGAATGAGTATAACTGCGTATTACGGTAACTTACTTACTTTCAGCAGTAGTGCGAAACACACGGATGTGAGCGCGTGAGGAGATGAGATGAGATGGATTTAGGAAAGGTGCATGAAAAGGGGTGTAATCTCGCTGTTATTCAAGGCAATTTGTACAATTGTGACCGTTCTTCATAATCCATAATCCAGTCTGTCATCATAGTTTTCTTAAATCCGCGTAATAAGAAAACAACGCCAAAGGAAGGTTGGCGTTAAAGCTGACGTTCAAACTCTTCCACTTTTTGGTGTTTTTCCCGCTTCGTTCACTGTTGGTAGCTCGAATTAGAAACTTTTCTCTTCACATGTCCGAGTTTAAAGTGTCTAGACGTACTTTTGCCGGGTGTTGTTGAGAGCTGGATCGAGGCAGGCGAATGAAAGACCGAAGAGGAGGGCCAAAAAAAAAAACGAGGAGTGGATTCTAAATATGAAGGGCGGGGCAGAAGCTATTTAAGGTGACGTTTAACTGCATGTGAGTTGTGACGTTTTAAGGATGACGAAACCTTTGAGGAAGCTCTGTTATTGACTGTAAATGACAGCTTTAAATTACTAGGGTGATTATTTGTGGGTCTCAACTGAAAAAAAATATATAATTGAATTGGAAGTATATAATACCTGAAAAAACAATTCATCACAAGAAGGCATTTCATGACAATGACACAAAGTCCCTCCAATTTCAGATTTGTATCTATATGGATTATAGAGTAGCCTAATCTTATTTAAAACATGATGCATTTGTTATATACACCACTCAAAAACAGTAACTGTTTGCTATTAATATTAGTTATGCATTTTCTTTTCAAAATTAAAATAATTGCTTTTTTTTCCTAGTTGAAAATTAAAAGTTAATATTTTTCAGTTCTTATAAAAAAAATTCTGTTGTGATTTTTTTTTTTAATCCAGAAGGTAAGCTCTTCTAATTATTGTTTTCAATGTGCATGTCTTTGAATAATCAGGCATGAAAACTGGTCAGAGGTAAAAAAAAAAAAAAAAAAAAAAAAAAAGGTGAGAAGGATACGGCAGCAAAAAATCCAATCCAGTCAACTTTATATATATATATATATATATATATATATAGCACATTTAAAAAAACAAGGTTATCAAAGTGCTGCACAAAGAATAAATAAAAAATATAATAACACATAAAACATATAAAATATGGGGGCCATTTTAATGTGTGGAGGCAAGTTTTTACACAAAACACACAGCATGAATTTCTTTTTCTTTTTCGCCTGAACCAGAACGAGCGCACAAAACCGTCCTCGCAAGGGAGCATATCTTCTCCGGGCACACACACAACAGTATCTGGAGCGCATTTCGGCTCGGTGTGCACGCGGCTGTGATGAGTGCCATTTCAGACATATTATGAGGGGAAAAAACTGTCTTATATTCGGACCAATACGGTACAATACAATTCATCCATCCACCTTCATCCGCTTATCCAGGGTATAATCTTTCCACCTAGTCCTGGGTCTTCCCCGAGGTCTCCTCCCAGCTGGACGTGCCTGGAACACCTCCCTAGGGAGGCGTCAAGGAGGCATCCTTACCAGATGCCCAAACCACCTCAACTGGCTCCTTTCGATGCAAAGGAGCAGCGGCTCTACTTGTGGATGGCTGAGCTTCTCACCCTATCTCTAAGGCAGACACCAGCCACCCGCCTGAGGAAACCCATTTCGGCCGCTTGTACCCGCAATCTCGTTCTTTCGGTCATGACCCAGCCTTCATGACCATAGGTGAGGGTATAGGAACGAAAATTGACCGGTAGATCGAGAGCTTTGCCTTACCGCTCAGCTCTCTTTTCGTCACAACGGTGCGGTAAAGTGAGTGCAATACTGCCCCTGCTGCTCCGATTCTCCGGCCAATCTCCTGCTCCAGTCTCCCCTCACTCGTGAACAAGATCCCGAGGTACTTGAACTCCTTCACTTGGGGTAAGGACTTATTCCCTACCTGGAGTTGGCACTCCACCTGTTTCCTGCTGAGAGCCATGGCCTCAGATTTACAGGTGCTAATGCTCATCCCAACCGCTGGCTTCACACTCTACTGCGAACCGATCCAGTGACAGTTGAAGGTCATGGACCGATGATGCCATCAGGACCACATCCGCAAAAAGCAGTGACGAGATCCCAAGCCCACCGAACCGCAACCCCTCCCCACTACGACTACGCCTTGATATCCTGTCCATGAATATCACAAACAGGATTGGTGACAAATCGCAGCCCTGGCGAAGGCCAACCCTCACCTGGAAAGAGTCCGACTTACTGCCGAGTACTCGGACACAGCTCTCGCTTTGGATGTACAGGGACTGGATAGCCCTGAGAAGGCACCCCCTCACCCCATACTCCCGGAGCACCTACCACAGTATCTCCCGGGGGACCCAGTCATACGCCTTCTCCAGATCTACAAAACACATGTAGACTGGATGGGCATACTCCCAAGCCCACTCCAGGATCCTTGTGAGAGTAAAGAGCTGGTCCGTTGTTCCACGGCCAGGACGAAAACCGCATTGTTCCTCTTAAATCCGAGGTTCGACTATCGGCCGAACCCTCCTTTCCAGCACCTTGGAGTAGACTTTACCAGGGAGGCTGAGAAGTGTGATACCCCTGTAATAGGCACACACTCTCTCGTCCCCCTTTACAATGCAAATATTAAATTAAAATCTGCATCTTTCTGGTCATGACCATTTCAAACATATAATGTGCATCATGTATTAGCATAGTATGTAAAACGGATGTCAGGTTAATTCCTATAAAAGCTAGCAGATAGGGCAGGGCCGGCCCTGACCAATTTGTTGCCCTAGGCAAGAAATTACCTGGTGCCCCATGCATCACAGCCCATTTCACCGTCATTGTGTTCATGATTATTTAGCCTATATATTATTATTATATATATATATATATATATATATTATATATATATATATATATATATATATTATATATACATATATACATATAGCCTACACATATACATTACAGCCTAAACACAAATAGCAAGAGCATTACATCTATTCAAGTCAAGTCCCCTTTATTTTTATAGCGCTTTTTACAATACAGATTATTATCAGCTTATTATCAAGGCAGCTTTACAGAGATAACAGGAAAATAATGCAACAAAGTTTGCTTCTCTTGTATAGCAGATCTAGAAGAAAATAGTGTCATAATCCAGCTTAAGTATGTTCAGTCAGTGATGGTTTATTTTTGTTTTAAAAAAAATATTAATTTAGTTAATTTATATATAGCCGCTCTGGATAAACTAGTGATGTCATCGTCCAAATGTCATTCATGCACAAACTATTCATTGAGCACTAGCAAGAGAGTTTGTTTTGCTGTTGATGGCAGCAATCTTCCACTAAAATATGGCACAATTCATGTTTTCACCATGAATGAAACTGTGAAATGTCTTCTTTAATGTGGATATAAAACGTTGCTACTTTTAATAAACCTGTAGCCTATATAAATATCATTAATAATTTTGGCAAATAAATTGAAAAATCCCCTCAAAACTGCACAACTGTAGAGTAAAACATTAATTAATAAAAGTGATAGTAAATCACATAAATGGCACAGAATGCGATCTATCGCAGACTATATAATGCTGATTTATAATGTGTCATGTAAATTCGGCCATCCGTCACAATCAGGTAACTATCACCGTGTCTAGACCTGGCGCGAGCTGCCAGGCCCGTTTCTACGGGGGTGCTTGAGTGTGTTAAAGGTGCTCTAAGCAAGAGGTCTTTCAACCCTGCTCCTGGAGGCCCACTGCCCTGCAGCGTTTATATCAAATCTGCTTCAGTCTGTGATTTTCAAGCGATCCTGAAGAGCTTGACAAGCTGGTTCAAGTGTGTTTGATTAGGGTTGGAGTAAAACTCTGCAGGACAGTGGGCCTCCAGCAGGGTTGAAGACCAATGCTCCAAGCGATGTCGGGTGACGTCACTTCTTGTTGACGTTTAAAGTATTGTCAAACAAAATGGAGGCTAGCTAGACCCTCCCTCCTCCTCATCCGCGCACTAACCATAGACAGTATAAGAAGTGGACAGAGCCATCTCATTGGAACTCAGTTGAGACAGTTGAGGCCATTTTTAGCGATTTTTGAGCACTTCCGTTCCTGACGCGCAGACTCAAACCGACTCAAACTAAGCTTGATGACGTGAGCAACCTGTCTGACAGACGTAAATCTTCTAGTAGCTGTGCATGAAAATTGCCATTAATCTTGCAGAGACGGGGAACTTGAGCAAAGAGTTCTCATACCAAATTATTTCCAATTCCCCAAAAACGTTGTTGAAATATTTTGTCCCGTTGTTTATATGGACTCATTATCTATTGGCTTCTCCCTTGACGGGACGTCCCCCCGATTGCCTGCGAGCTTCTCCTCCTGTCTGTACGGTAATTTCTGTACAGCGTGACAGAGAGTCGAGTGGTTATGACGCAATCGTTAGCCTATTTTTACAAAAACTGTTTCTACGGGGCCATAATGTAACTTAGAAGGTAATGGAGCCCTTTATACATTGTCGTGTTTCTTTAGAAATAAATAATGGACAAATGGAGTCTTTAAACGCCTCAGATGTAAAGTCATTCGCTGTCAAAGTGACGCCAAAATGAATGGGAGTCAATAGAAATGCTAACGCAAATGAAGTTCTGCTACAAGATGGCGGCACCCGGCCGATTTCAACTTCCGGTCGATGGATTACCCCCTTGGCACTAACCCCCTAAACCCCACCCCAAATCCTAATGACGTTAGCCTACATTAGATCCAGGTTGCTGCCACTCGTCTCCATAACTGAACAATTAACTTAGGTAACATTATTGGTTAATAACAGTAGTTAAATAATGACATTGGCAGCATCACTGTCTGTATCTGACAGGATACTTAACATTGTAAGCTAACTTACCTCAGACTTGCTTTTTGACGTGCAGTCCTTTATTCGGCAGTGTGTCCAGTTGTCAGACTCGCAGTGTAAAATACTTTGAAAACAATTCTGCCCTACTCGAACGGACTCGGATTGGCTGTCAGGTTTCGGCACTAGGAATGTATAGTGGGTAAATGCTGCTAGTTATTAGTTACGTTTTTTTTTTTTTAAAGCTTTTTCCCTAGTTGAGTTAATATTTTTATTTTCAAAAAATTCTGTTGTGATTTTTTTCAATCCAGAAGGTAAGCACTTCTCATTTCTAATCATTGTTTTCAATGTGCATGTCTTGGATTAATAAAACAGCAAATTTAGTTTTGTCCATCTTACAATTGTTGAAATTAGCAGGATAAACTGCAGAGTCTATTCAAATAGTTTGTGAGAAATTAAAGTTCATACAGCCACTATAAATATATATGCAGTAATGTGGATACACAGCCTTTTCTAAAGCCAATGATATGAAGACTTTAGCATACATAAATAATGAGTGAAAATATGTTCTGCTACAAGTTACACAAATACACAATACACATACATTTATTCCGGTAATGACACAGAGACACACAAAAAAAATATTGTTTAAAATTTTATTCAAATTTTTTTTTGTAATCGACAGGTTGTGAAACAACAGTTGAAGAAAATAAATATAATAATAATAATAATAATAATAATGATTGTTCATTAATGGTAAATCTGTAAATAAAATGTCTAAAAATACATGGATTCATCGGAACATGTGCCAATGATCCTCTATCTTCATAAATAATTTAAAAAATGCCCTCCAAGAAATTGATAAATTAATTGCAAAAAGCATAGAAATCATTTTCCCTAAATAATAATAATAATAATAATAATATCCCAAATGTTTAAATCTTGACCTTCATTTTAAAAGCATGATATATACAATGAAATACATTTTTTAACGTCCGTGAATCTTCTCGAATCATCCACAATTTTTTTCCCATAAAAAGAAAAAAAAAACTAACAAAAAAAAAAAAACTCTAACTACAGCCTCTCTGTGATAAACTATATTCAGTCATTTTAGGGAGGATTGCAACATAGGACCAGCATCCTATACCACAGGTCATTTGTTTCTGTAAGAATTAAAGATGAAGAACTATGTATAACTGGACTCAGATTAGAGACCAAGAGCAAATCCTTCCAAACTCCCAAAACTTCTCTAGCTACCGTACCACCCATGATTCTTTGCTCTGATCGCGTGGACCCAGCCCCACCCTCCCGACTGTTTCGATATGTCTACACATGGTCCCCTGGAATTTCTATATACATATTTTAGATTGCTGCAGAAAGACTTTAATAGTCCATCGTTTGAACCCAGAAGTGAAACTCGTGTAGTACTGACATATTAGCGTTGGTCCCATTTGTGTATATGTATGTGTGTGTGTGTGTGTGAGTGTGCGCGCGCAAGGCGTAAATGTGTGGGTCGAGGGCAGAAAGGTCACGACCCACAAGCACACGGCACAACAGCTTGTGAAGCAGAAGAGTGAGTGGCGTTGCGTTGCTGATTGGTCCTATATCGTATACTGTTAAGGTAGTAATCATTCTATTTAACCTGCACCTCCTGCGATAAGTCTGTCTTTATTATTATTATTAAATGTATATTTTTTGTTTAAATAATCTCGGTAGGTCTTATACTGTAGTTTTGCGAAAGTTGTTGGTCCCGTAATTTGCAGCAGAGGAAAAGTGACTCCGTTAGTCCTCTCCTTTCTTCCCTGTTAGAGAGAGAGAAAATGAAAACAGCAGTTAGGAGCAAGTCACATCGATCCGGGAAACAAAGAGACACTCCTACTTGTTTCACAAAGTTAGCATTGGGAAGGTCATCTAATGCTTACCATTCTATACTTCCATGCAACCTATGTTGTGAGTCAGTGAATTGGTTTTTTTTTTGCAAGTGTGTGTTTTTCTGTGTTAGTGTTTAAAGTGGGGAAACATTTCTGGCAGGCAAACAAATTTCCAACATGCACCATAGGAATTCTGGGCTGTATCGGTTTTTCAGATGGTGACTTTTTGAGCGCTCAAACCAATTATCGAATGTAGTTTGACTGTAAAATAACCCAGAATTCCTACAGAGGAATGCTGTTCTTTGGTCGGCACAATGCGTCACTTTTTTCACCAAAACAACCACAAAGTGTCACCTCAAACCTCAGCGTGAGAGGTTTGAGAGGTAGAAGGAATGAAGTTCCCTACCTCTTGCTCTCTCACGCACGAATCGTTCGCATCACTCACGCAAGCACGTACACAAGCTCACTCGTTGGCACGAAACAGCATACCCACTAGCACAAACTCTCTTGGAATCAAATACAACCACACTGAGACCCTCCCCCACCCCACATTCACAGTAACTATAACACCACCAGACTACATATGGGAGTATTTTGTAGAAGAAGTAGAGTCATGACCAAACAAAACACAGAGGAGACTGATCAAAAACAAAATCCACCCAAAAGTAGCGCATTGAGCTGCTTGATTAGAGTTGAATAGGGTCAATTTAGTTGGAGTAACTCCGTTAGCTACGAGTTACGTTGAGAGTAAATCACAGATGTAGTGTCAGTTATTGATCAGTATTTATAAAACAAAAAGAGAGAGTCACAACGCACCAAACACAGTCCATAGTCACCACGGTAACCCGCCATGCACTCTCAGCATGGAGGATACATGACAAAGGGCCAAAAAACAAAACTGCTAATGGCAACCATCACAGGCAGGAATATCGCCACAGCAACCAACACAGGCCAATCAACTTACAAACCAACGCTGTGGGAGGAAGGGGGAGCTTTATGTGTTGCTAGGCCACCGTAGCCATAGCGACGTGGTCTCCGCACGAGTTATGATTGGACGGGGCAGCCTTGGTGCGGATGAGGTTGTGTTTGTTTGTTTGATTGTTTTTTGAACAATGACACAGCACAAAAACAATAAATGAAAGTAAAAATTAATTTTTCCCTTTTTCGACTACGTTTCTTAAGAGTTATTTAGGTTACAATTCTTTTATTAAATCAATCAAAACAGGATATTCTGGCTAGACTTGTTAGTTTAGAACTGGTCACACATTATAAAGCATAACACTGAGAGATTTAGAGAAGAGGCTCTTGTTATCTTTTCTGGTTTTCCTCACCTGTTCGTCTCAGTATGGGCGGTTGGCGTCTTTAGGCCTCTTGAGCTGAACTTTAAGCCTCTTCATGCCGATCTGAAAGCCGTTCATGGCCTGGATGGCAGCCTGAGCGCTCGCCGGGTTGTCGAAGCTTACGAAACCTGTGACACGAAGGACGTGACCGGCAAGAAGAAAGAAACAGAAGATGAAAAAGCTGCGGAGGAAGCGCGTCGGTGAATGAGTCACCGTCATTTAAACCGTTTCAACGGCAAACTTCTGCCTGCAGCTGTGGAGAGATTTAACAGACAAAGGCCAGGTTTCATATACAATTAAGGCATTTAAGTAGCTTTTATAAACGTGCCTTTGAAAAAAACATTACTGGTGTGCATCATGAGACTAAACAATGGCACTGACATATTATATCAGTACAAGTTGCTTTCAACTAAAACAGCTCAAACATGCCTTGTCTGTGAAACCGGGGGTCAATTAAATAAATAGCTTGACAATTAAATATGTCATGTTGCAATAAATAAATAAAAGTACAATGAAATGTAAGCATAGATAAATAAATAAGGCGTGAAACACATTTAATTTGTTCACACCCTCTTTGACAATTGTCATGTTTTTAATTTCAAGGTGCATCTTATGTCGTATTTCAGGTACCTTTCATGTTACACAAGTTAATACATCTCATAATTACATTGTCTGCATCATTTTATTTCATATTTTCGTATTCCATGAGGTTTTTCATTTCAGGTGGCATTTAATGTCCTTTTTAAAGGTGGAGGAAGGGATTTCTGAGAATCATTGTTGAACACTGTAGACATTTGAAATCAACCCAAACAAACACACACCTCCCCAAAATGCATGAACACGCAATGCAAGAGCAGATGTCTTTATCATAGCAGAAGTGAGGCAAAATAATGCTTCATGGAGAAAATAAAGCGAAGATGACGAACGAATGACAAGGAAGAACATGTTATAATGAACATACACTACATCAGAGTACATAAAGCATGAGTTTATTGTTATCGCCAGAAGCACAGCAGCTCTAGACAAACAATGACACTCAAAAATGTCCTGTTACTGTAGCTAACATTACAACAACAGCATATCTTGGTTCTGTGAAACAGCAAAACCAATGTTACTCGCGTATGAAGCACAAAAAACATAACCTCACGTCCGTTTTCAGGCCTTCTCGCTTCAGTCTCTTCAGCGCTGGAAAGCTTTTCTAATATTAACGCGGGTCCTAAAGCTCTTACCCTTTTTTATCCAGTGATATTCCTCTGAGCTTTTCTCTTTTGTAATGTCTCTCAGCCATCTCTCTTTCTACAGTCTTTCTTCAAACCTCCCTCTCTTGCTCACTCTCTCTCCTCCCCCCTCGTGAGTGGACACGCCCCCTACTGCTGATTGGCTACAAGTGTGTCATGGTGCTCGGTCCGATCCACTTTCAACAGCGGTTCTCAGAAATCACTTATTGCACCTTTAAGGTGCAGTGTGTAACATTTTTGAGTATTTATTAACAGAAATGCAATATGACATCCATAACTATGTGTTCAGTTGTGTATAAAGAACTTACTTAATAAACCGTAATGTTTTTATTACCTTAGAATGAGGCATTTATATCTACATAGGCGCGGGAATCCCCTTCTATGAAGGCCGCCATGTTATGACGTCATATTTCTACCGTAGCCGACAGCGAACAAACCGCGTTACAGAGCGCGTTTCGTTACTACTTGAAAGAGAAGCCGCAGAAAGCTAGAAAAGCTAGTCATAAACACCGTGAGTAGTGACTTTTCCCTGGTCAGTGGTGTAAATATGTAGTTGGATTGTTTCATGTAACTTAATGCTTCACCCTCGCTGTGTTATGGCTTTGCTATGTGGGGATAAATGTGCTGGTTACGTTCGTGAGACAGCTGATTAGTAGGCTACCTTGTCATTGACCAGAAAACAGTTACAGGAATCACCAACCCGTCGATCTTGGAAGCATTTTAAGTCGATCGAGTTTCCAAAATCAGAGAAAAAAGCCTATTGTGTGTACTAAGTGGTGTCTATGGGATGCGGAGGCACGCGTGCTGTTACAATCACGTCATTTTGCCGCACGCACCTTTGGGCTCATGCGGACGCGTCGAGTATAAACAAGGCTTTAACCAGCTCAGCCACAGTAACAGCTCATATTAGCCAGCTAAACTTTTACTACCCTGTTAGAAAAAATCTATAGTTGCATAGTTTCATATGGTTCTTCTCCCTCGCTGTATTATGGGTTTGCTATGTGGGGAGAATGTGCTGGTTACGTTTGTGAGACAATCAGCTGATTACTATTATTATATTATGTATTAAGACCCTTGATCCTCACCTGACTATGGCTTTGTAAACTTTATCCATGATGTGGTTTATAATGGACTGTGGTACTCCATGTTAGCTGTGGCTTGTTTTACTCTGGCTATTCTCTGCTGTCTTAGACGACGATGTTTGTCCCGTTTTAGCCACCGTAGCTTCTTCGAAAGGGAGGGGTGAGCAGTGGGCTGAGCCCTTAGTGTAAACTCGCAAACGAACCGCTAGATGTCGCCAAAAAGCTACACACTGCACCTTTAATGTTACATGAAAGAATTGTATTTCATTGCAACATTCCACGACATGTAATAATTTGTGTGTTAAATCCCTCCACATACTCCATCTAAATCGCTCTTTTTCAGAAATCACTCACCAAAGCATTTGCTCTGATTGGTGGCGCGGTCAACGAACACCTTGGCTGAGATGACGTTACCGAAGGGCAGAAACATCTGCAGCATCTCCGAGTCAGTGAACTCCTGAGGCAGATGATAAATAAAGATATTGCAGCCTTCTGGTCCTGTAGAGAGTAAGCAGAGAGAAGAAATGAGCCAAAAGGAAAGAAGAAATGCAATACACACAGTTACATGTTTGTTCTTTATCATAAAAGGAAGTAATCGTGTTGATTTCTGGAAGGAAGGAACATGGTGCTTTGAATCTTTTGGCGGCACAGTATGACATTAGGAGAACAAAGATAGAGAAATATGTTCGATAATAGACTTAGGAACAATCAAAACAGGATGTCAGTGGTCATAGTACCCAGTCAAACAGGAAATGACATTGTTACCTTCTCGTTGTTGCAGCTGCTGCGGCTGCTGGGGTTGCTGGGCAACTAAGGTGGGCTGATGTGGAAATGGTTGACCGACCAATCCATAAGCAGCAGGATATGTAGCTGTGGGTGGAGTAAATAGGTCAGACATGAGACCAGAGTAAAGTCATCTTTTCAAGTGCCATTCTGCAGTCTGTATTTGTTATTTTGAGCAGATAAGACCTTGAGGCAGACAAACTGCTTGCTATAAAAATAGCCTTGCCTTAAATTAGCAGTCCTTCACTGTATCTCAGTAGCAGAAACAACCACTGAGAGTGTTGTAAATCTCGATTCATTTCTATGAATCAGTTATTTCGACTATCCACGTCAATTCATTCTGCAATTAATTTACATCTCTATCATTCACGAAAGTAGCAGTTTACATAATTTAAAATATTTTAGTGAAAATTTTGTAGGTAGGTAATTACTGCTGTTTATGAATATTGATTGTTAGATTGGTGTATATACTGTAAATAAAAAAATAATCTTGTGTTAATTTAGTGAAAACATTGTTTGTTTATTGTAACTACATTAGGTTGTATTTTACTTCTTGCTTTTGATTTTCAATTTTTAACTAGTCTAAGCTGGGGGGGGGTTCTGAAAAAGGGAGTACTAATGTATATTTCACATTCTTCACTGCTGACATATTTCAGAAGGAGTATTAGGAGTTGAGAAGCCTCACCCGTGTAGTGTTGCATGCCTGTATACGCCTGCTGGAGAGGATCCAATGCAGGGCTCTGAGCTGAAGGATACACAAATATTGAAAACAAACAGAAGAATAGGATGAGACAATTGGTAGGACATATAAATATTTATACATACATCCGTGTGAAGGTTGAATTAGCAGAACAATAGCAATAGTTAATAAAATATCGCAATCCACACAACATAATGGGAGAAATATCAGAGTGGCTCATCTGTGACCAGGACAGCAAGTCTTTATGGTGTATCGAGAGCTATGGTATTCAGGGTAATGTCGTCATACCACGCGTAGGAGAACCACATCTAACAGGAGCAATTGTTCATGCAAGAGGAAGCTTTCTGAAAAGGATGTTCAGGTACTAACTTGGATTGTATCCAAAAAACATAAACCACAGCTGCCCAACACTACAGAATTAAATCTCCTGTTTCCACCAAAACTGTTTGTCGGAAGCTCCAGAGGGTCCAAACTTTGATCACTCGTGCCAATGCCAAATGTTGGTTTCATTGGTGCCAACAGTGTAAATCCTGGGCTGTGGAACTGTGAAACATGTATTGTTCTGTAATGAGTCCACCTTCACTGTCTTTCCCACATCCGTGGGAGTTACGGTGTGGAGAAGCCCCAAAGAGGCGTAACATCCAGACTGTTGTGTAGAGCACAGGGGTGGATCAGTGATGGTTTGGGCTGCAATATCACGGCATTCCCTACTGAGTTTGATGGGCACTTTGACAAGGACTGCCGAACCATTCTGGAGGACCATGTGCACCTAATGGTTCAAATATTGTACCCTGAAGAGTGTGCCTTGTATCAGCATAATAATGCACCAATACACACAGACTTGTGACAGAATGTTTGACATGATGAACATGAAAGTGAAGTTGAACATCTTTGGGGTATTTTGAAGGAGCGTTTTCCTCCACCAGCATTATATAGTGACCTGGCCACTCTTCTGGAAGAGGAACGGCTCAAATCACTCTGGCCACTGTGCAGAACTTGTATCCGTCATTCCCAAGATGAATTGATGCTGTATTGGCTGCAAAAGGAGGCCCTACACCATACTAATAAATGATTGTGGTCTATATAAAATACATATGATATAAACATTATATATTGTAAAGCATCACAATAAAATATTCATAGAATACTGAGTATTATCATTAAACAATAATGCGATATAGCATAATAATTTATAAACACTGGAGGAAGGTCCTCACCCTGATATGGGTGGACACCATTGGTGTAGAGGGCTTCAGTGGCAGACTGGCCATTGGGTGGTGCAGAGACTTGTGGGTAACTGTTGACGATTGGAGGCAGAGCAGGCACAGGTGTGGCAATGGTTGGAGGAGTGTTCGTACCTACAGCAGAACGACCGAGCATGAATACACAAATTCAATCAAATACAAGAAGATTTGGAAACTTGAAATGCTAGATGACTTTCATGTACCTGAGGAGGGTGTGATTGAAGCGATGGGTGTGGCTATGATGCTGCTGGGATTGAGAGCAGCCAACTGTTGCATCTGCACCGCGGCAACCGTCGCCACAGGAGACAGATATGCGGACTGAGCCACCAAGGCCTGCTGTTGGACGAGCTGGTTAGGACAACAACAAAAAACAAAAGTGAATCCAGGACTATGACATATAAAACTTTTAGCAGAGTCCTCTGCAGGGGTTGTACTGGGGTTATTAGGTCATTTAAATTAGAACTTCCTCTGTGTAGAACAGAAAGTAATTATTGAAGTATTTTTGGTTCCAAACCTAATACAACCTCCAGTTATCGCTTTAATCCCAATTCAATCCATCCCCATGTGTTTTCTGTCAACTAAGCCCTGGTACATACGGTGGCCCAAAAAATATTTAGCACTTAAGCCACATTTTATGTTTGAAAGTCATTGCATTAGACAACAAGATTTCAAATAATATATAACATAGTTTAAAGACAGATACTGTTCAAAAAGTTGTAAATTGCATAAATACACTGACAAAAATATTTGGTTCCTTAATGGACATTAAGCTGTTGGTATGAATCTTATTTATGTTAGGCTGGAATACACTACACGTATTTTAAAATATAAACAGATATTAAAAAACTAGGCATCATACACTTGGTTACAGAGAAAAACTGGGCATCATACACTAAAAGACTACCAAACTTTCAAATTGTTTCAAACACGACAAACTCACAAAGAAACATGCATAGATATATAAATATAGATGCCTCATTAGTGGCTGTTTCTATGGGCCGCCATAGGTTAGACGTCTGCCATATTGGAACGGTCAAAACACCGGTCCGTGAATATTCGAGAGCAAGTTGACTGTGCGTCTGCAACCGTAGTTAGACACATGTGTGAACATCTATATTTGCAATAGACTTCAGCAGATCATTTTGCTAAACTAACACAATACAAAAGGACAAAGCTTCAGCTAACACAACATTAAAAAGATACCACAGTATAAAAACCTGTAATATTGAGTTAATACATATTATGAACACATACCAACACATTCTCACCTGTGAATGTTTTTTCTTGGGAATTTAAATCACGCCGGTTTCACAACCAGAAGCTGCGCAATATACTGAGTTTAATTTGTTACGCTTGTTCTGTTCATTTACTTTTGTTTTGTTATTGGAGTTGTATTGTATTTTTATTGCAACACTGGTAGATGGAGGGTAGCTTCGGTTTCAGAAGCAACATGTCATAACCACGAGTTCATCAGTCAAATCTTTATTAATCGA
The DNA here is from genome assembly GCA_036326025.1 of Chrosomus eos. Taxonomy (NCBI): domain Eukaryota; kingdom Metazoa; phylum Chordata; class Actinopteri; order Cypriniformes; family Leuciscidae; genus Chrosomus; species Chrosomus eos. Next base: position 32,866,725 of record CM070827.1, on the reverse strand, counting down.
CAGCAGCGTTAATATCTGGGTGGAGAGTGGAGCGCACAACACTGACGGGAGCAGCTCCGGTGGAGAACAGTGACTGGATCTAAAACCCTCATATCTCAGTCACTGTAAGTTACCAAAACCACATGAAATCCCGCAACACACGTTTGTGCAGCGCAGAGTGGCTCTCTCTCACCGTATGACGTGACGGACAAAAAATTGTCCAGTCCAATACTGTTCACACACAGCGCATGTTTTCAGAGAATGCAGGAGTCCTGAATATTTACAGGTGTCACTCCCGTAAATAGCTGCAATGTGTGTGAACCTGTGTTAAGGACTCGAAAACTGTGAGCAAGGCCAAACACTACGATATATACACTACTATATCGCTTCAAAACATCAAGCTCCGGGTGGATGGAATCACAGTCTGAAGCTTAAAAATCAGAGTTTGTGCCCACTATGCAATTTTATATGAAATCTGTCAACTCCGACTGCCCAAAATCTGCAGACTGGCGCAGATTTTCGGCAACTATTGTCGGCTCATCTAGATGTAAATCAGGGCAAAATTCTGAGCAAAAGTCATGTAGTGTATTCCAGCCTTAATATGCACTACTGTCCAAAAGTTTGGGTAAGTTCGGTAGTCTCTTATGCTCAATATATTAAGTTTTGTAAAATATATTTTTTTCCAGTGATGGCAAAGCTGAATTTTTAGCAGCCATTACTCCAGGTTTCAGTGTCACGTGATCCTTCAGAAATCATTCTAATATGCTTATCTGCTGCTCAAGAGATGGTGTTAGTGCTTACTGCCTGTGTGTATGCGTTGTAGGCGCCCAGGTGTAGGCTCATGGGACTAATGACACCCAGCTGGGAGGCCACTTGCTGCATACGCCTGATTCCTCTCTCCTTCTCTGTGTCTGCAAACTTTACCACCAGACTAGAAGATGCACCCTGAGGGGATGAAGAAAAGTCTCATTCTCAAACAACATCAAATAAAAGAAACTAAGAAGTCCTGAGGTGAAATATGCAGTGGGTGATGACAAAACACAAAGACTCTGTAGTGAGTAAGTGAGTATATGAACAATGGCATACTGTGTTGTGTTATGCTTGTAGGTGTGCTAGTGGGAGGAATCCTGAATGTGACTGTGAACGAAACACTAACCGGGAGTGTGCGGCTGCCGTGTAGAGCGCTAATGGCCGCCTGTGCTTCTGCATTACTCTGATATTTTACAAATGCACAACCTGCAAAACACAACACATCATTAGACAAAGCCGACAAATACATTAGGCTGACATTTCTAAATCTCTAAGTCATCAAGTGGGAGTATTTTAACATTCAATTAAACAAATGAATTTAAATACAATAAGTTGAGATTGGTACAAATGCCCACATTATTTCCAAAGCCTACATCTGTACGTATGGAAGAGCATAAGTGAATCTGTTAATGATTTACTACAGTAGGTGCATCTGTTCCATTCACACTCACACGTAATTACCCAAAGCACACACATCCATCCCTTTATAAATCACAGCCTGTGTCGATTGGACTATCATTCATTAGCCAACATATGTGTGGATGACCGAACACTCACTGCTCCAAACCTACTAATGTTATATTAGGGATAGGCATTAGGAGTGGCATTTACAGACATTCTAAACTCTATTGGAGTTAGACAACACGTGTCGAGGACCATTCATTGTCGTAATCATACTTTAGATCTAATACTGTCACATTGAATCAATGCTGATGGCGTTGAAATTCTGCAACAGAGCTATGACATCTCAGATCATTATCTAGTCTCCTGTATGCTCCATTTAGCCAAGGCTGCAAGACAAACTCCCTGTTTTAAATATGGTAGAATTATCACTTCTACCACTAAACATTGCTTTATAAATAATCTTCCCGATCGGTTTCTACTCCTCGGCATACCAGATAGCTTAGATGAACTCGATATTGCAACAGAAACTGACACTTTTTTCCCCCCAGCACTTTAGACATGGTTGCTCCTTTGCACATAAAGAAGCTTAAGGAAAATAGTCTGACTCCATGGTATAACGAGAACACTCGGGCCCTCAAGAAAGCAGCCCGAAAAATGGAGCTCAGCTGGAAGAAAACAAAACTAGAGGTATTTCGCATTTCGTGGAAGGAAAGTGTTATTGCATACAGAAAGGCCTTAAAGGGATATTTCCACCGGTTTTTCATATTAAACTATGTTATTCCCTTAACTAAGACGAGTTGATACATACCTCTCTCGTCTCAGTGCGTGCACTATATCTCTCTGTATTGCCGCAAATCTATGTTAGCACTTAGCTAGCACAGTGCATTAAATATGGGCCAAAAAGAGAAGCGACCAAACACTTCCTCGTTTTCCCTATTTAAACACAGTTACTCGAGTAGTGTAACTCGACCTAGGCTGGTGACACAAAATAAAACGTTGCGCTTTTCTAAGCATTTAAAATTGATGTAAATAACAGGGGGCAATATAGTCATCAATTTTAAACGCTTAGAAAATCACAACGTTTTATTTTGTGTCACCAGCCTAGGTCGAGTTACACTACTCGAGTAACTGTGTTTAAATAGGGAAAACGAGGAAGTGTTTGGTCGCTTCTCTTTTTGGCCCATATTTAATGCACTGTGCTAGCTAAGTGCTAACATAGTTTTGCGGAATACAGAGCGATTGAGCGCACGCACTGAGACGAGAGAGGTATGTATCAACTCGTCTTAGTTAAGGGAATAACATCGTTAAATATGAAAAACCAGTGGAGTATCCCTTTAAAAACAGCTAGATCTGCTTACTTTTTCACTCTCTTAGCAGAGAAAAAACACAACCATAGGTATTTATTTGATACAGTGAACAGAGATTGTAATTACTGGACCAAAAGCCTATGCACATAATAACATAGAATACTGTCTAACACTTGATGGCTGCTCTGTCGTCAGTTAGGAACCTGGGTGTGATCTTTGATACCAATCTTTTATTTGAAAGCCAAATTTCTAGCATCTGTAAAACCACATTTTTCCATATTAAAAATACATCTAAATTACAAAATGTGCTCTCAATGACAACATGAGCAAGTGCGGAACAATTAGTTCATGCATTTCATGACCTCAAGGCTAGATTATTGTAATGCTCTACTGGGTGGTTGCCCTGCACGCTTAATAAACAAACTCCAGCTGGTTCAAAATGCAGCAACTAGAGTTCTTACTAGAACCAGGAATATGAACATATTAGCCCGGTTCTGTCAACAATGCATTGGCTGCCTATTATACATTCCACATTTTAAAATCTTTCTAATTACTTACAAAGAACTAAATGGTCAAGCTCCTCAGTACTTGAGCAAGCTATTAATGCATTATAGTTCTTTCCGTCTACTGCGATCTCAAAATTCTGGCCAGTTGATAATACCTAGAATATCAAAATCAACTGCAGGACGTAGATCCTTTTCCTAGTTTGCACCCAAACTCTGGAAGAGTCTTCCTAGCCTTGTTCGTGTACACTCTATCAGTTTAAATATAGACCAAAAACACATCTCTTTAAAGGGTACCTATCATGGAATTTTGAAAATGACCTTTCATGTAGTGTGTAACATAGATCTAAGTGAATAAAAACATCCTGCAAAGTTTTAAATATGAAAGTTCACCGTATACAAAGTTATTGTCTCTCAAAAGTAAGAGTCGACTCTGAGTCGCTGATATGAATCGATAGACAAACGATGCATTTTCTCTAACTTTCGTACGTCACTTGTACAAGTTATTTGAATTCGACACGCCCACTCAGTGCGCGCGTCGAGCAGACAGAGAAACCTGACAACATCATGTCGACGAGACTCTGTTCTGAAGTGCGAATCAAAAGCAAACTTTTTTTTTCACTGCCCAGGGACAAGCATGTGAAGACTCAGTGGCTAGAGTTTATATTTACAACTATACCCGAACCTTGAGCTGTGTTCGCGTTATTTTATTTTATTTTATCACTCCGAATCACAACCTGTAAGTACTATTAATAATTGTTGCTTTTATGTGTGTGTGTGTGTGTGTGTGTGTGTGTGTGTGTGTGTGTGTGTGTGTGTGCGTGCGTGCGTGTGTGAGAGAGTGAGAGTTACGCTCAGCAGCTTCTAGGTCTCCAATGTCATTTTTTTTGTTTTTTGAAATATGTGAAATTATGTGAAGCGTATTGTAGTACTGCAGTGCTTTATCAATATGTTTAAGCTTTGGGCTAACGCAAAATATAACTGACTGCGTCATCTGACCAATCACCGCCGATTAGCGTCACGCAAAGGAGGGGTTTGGACAAATGAGTCGTCAAACGAATCATTAGGGAGTCGGTGAGCAAATCAGGTAAAAATAAATGCATATTATAAGACAACAAAAGTATTTTTTGTCATTGCATGCATGTAAAACTGTTGTTGGGGACTCCCAGAACATTATTAGGAACATTTTAAATGCCATAATAGGTACCCTTTAACCTGGCATACACATAACACATTATCAATTTCTCAAGTCAAATCAGTTAAATGATTGTTAGGCAGCATAAATTAGATCTACTGGGAACACTTCCTACAACACCCGATGTACTTGTTACATCGTAAGAAGAATGTCATCTTCGCTAATATTAGTCTGTCTGTCTCATCCTTATCCCGAGGTTACCGTAGTCAGCCGGATCCGGTCCATATCCAGATCAGATGGTGGACCTGCACCCAGACACGACCACAACGCAGCCCTGAACGTCAGCAGAGATCCTGTCAACTAGACAATCCCCTGTGAAGGCATGGTCGACATGACAGCCATCGGCACAGATCATCAGCAGAGACCACAAGAACCAGACAGGTCCTCCGCACAGACCCTATGGCCAGCTTTGGCTCCATACCAGCGTGATGAATCGATCTTCAAGCAAAAGGAACTGGATGAATATTTGAATGCTACTGATCCCGATCTGAATTCTGACTTGTGATGCAGCCTGAATCTTAATCACACCATGTTCGTTCATTGGCCAGAGGAGAACTGCCCCCCCGACTGAGCCTGGTTTCTCCCACTGTATTTTTCTCCATTCTGTCACCTGATGGAATTTGGGTTCCTTCCACTTTCGCCTCTGCCTTTCTTCATTCAACAATATTATTGATCTGACTGTACTGACGCTGTTGTATGAGAAGTGAAATGTGCTGGACATTGGACAATATTTTTTGCAGAACTGCTTTAATTAAATGCTGATCTTTACAACAGAACTGAATCAACACTGAACTGACTTCAGCTGAACAACAGCCGAAATGCATAATATTCCAGTTATCACTGTAAAGCTGCTTTGAAACAATCTGTATTGTATAAAGCGCTATATAAAGGTGACTTGAAGTGACTTGTATTACTACAATGCTGATACAGACGTGTCTGCAATCTTACTGAAAGAGCCTTCAAGTCGAAGACAACTAATAATTCATATTTGTCAGAATGTAAGCTTGTGAATGATACACCTGGTTAACCCTATTCCTTGCAGGGGAAGGATGAAGTGCATGTATTTGAATGTGGTTTGCACACCTTTGCTGGCTCCGTCAGGCCCTCTGAGTACTGTGCACTCCTCTATACTCCCAAAAGGCTCAAACATTTTTCTGACATCGGTGTCTGACAGCTGTTTCCCCAACATCCCCACAAACAGCTTCCTGTCTACATACAGAAAGACAGATCATGAGAAGTATACATATACTAGACAAATGGCTGTGTAAGGTCATGTATCATTTTAAATTGGTAATAACCATCAAATGATCTCAGGCAATATTTGTCACTCGATAATAGTGAGGTTCATGTTGCGATTACTTTATTGGCCACTAGAGGGCCCTTGAGGACTGTCACTTGCTAACCAACACAACCCATGTTTTCTTGCGTGTATTAATGCAGGATTAAAATGAAAGAACCATTTCCATTGTAATTTGGATTGTGTTGACGTTTACATCCAATAAGAGATTATTAAATCAGTCTGTACTCATTCCACATCCATTTAATGGGTTTGAAATGTTGAATTATTTATGTATTAATACATTTTGTTGTGCATCTACTTATATATACTTTGAAGACAAAACTATCCGACCGAAATAAAGATAGATAGAGATAGATAGATAGAATAGATAGATAGATAGATAGATATAGATAGATATAGATAGATAGATAGATAGATAGATAGATAGATAGATAGATAGATAGATTGTTTTTTGTTTTCTGTGATGGCTAGGTTTAGGGGTAAGGGATAAAATATTCAGTTTGTACAGTATAAAAATCATGTCTATGTAAAATCCCCATAAAACATGAAAACCCAATGTGTGTGTGTGTGTGTTGTGTGTGTGTGTGTGTGTGTGTGTGTGGTGTGTGTGTGTGTGGTGTGTGTGTGTGTGTGTGTGTGTGTGTGTGTGTGTGTGTGTGTGTGTGTGTTTTTACCTCCTCGGCCCTCACTGTCCGCTGGCTTCACTTGAATGGGGCGGTTCATCTGAAACACAGAGCACATGATCAACTGTACTTCCTAATCAAGCTCTTTCATTTCCTCTTGTGTTTGTGGGTGAACGCTGGCTGAATGTATGTGCGTGATGTAGATCTCAGGACCTGTCCATCTGCCTCAATATTCCTGAGTTAAAAGAAAAATCTCCACACTGGTCCTGCTTATCTCTGCTCTCTCCATGTAGCCTTTGTACTTGTTTGCCTCCATTTGAGGCCTAATCGCCATCTCTCAGGTCCACTTTTATCTCTCATCAAGAATCTGTTTTATGCTCTTTCTCTCTCCATCACACTTAATCCTGTCCCTCTCTCTCTCTATTTTTCTCAGGCACCAGGAAAAGCACACACCCACGCGGGATTGGGGAAGTGATGGGATTAGGCACGCTCGCTGGCTAATCTGGATTAAAGACGCACGGCAGATTAAAACGGTGAGAGATTCTGGGCTTGTGAAACAGAAGAGAGAAAGAGGCACCAGGGGAACAAGGGAGGGATGGTGATATGAGAGGGGAAAAAAAACATGAAAACAGAATGAGGGGGGAGAGAGGAAATTAAAATGGAAAGGGAAAAAATATTGTATATATAACCAAATTTAACCAAGGTTAGGTAGAAAAATAAAACTCATTTGATTGTATTGATTTATAGTATTATATGTTTGTGAGCGTATGTGTGTGCGCGCGCGTTTATATATGTATAGTAAAGACATTTACATCATGTTACAAACGCTTTCTAATTTAAATTAATGCTGATCTTTACAACTTTTCTATTCGGCTGCTGAAAATTTTGCTTTTCTATCACAGGAGTTAACTAACTATATTTTATAATATACATAAATTGGAAAACAGTCATTTCAAATTGTAAGAATATTTCACAATATTACTATTTTCACAACTTTTGATCCAATAAATGCAATCATGGTGAGCATTAGTGACTTTTAAAAACGAAAAAAAACCTCCAAACTTTTCAACAGTAGTATAACGTTTAAATAAAACGACAGTTATAAGTAGAACCACAATTTGCTAAAATACTAAACTGTAAAAGAAATGTGACAACACCTTATTAGTGGGTTATAAAACTATTACGTCCATATTATTCTCTAAAAACAACCATTAAACGATTGTTAGGACTTCTATTTTAGAGCAAAATGAATGGAAAATATAAATGAGCACGAACAGTAGATAGTATTAGTATTGTAATTCAAATGACATCGCAATTCTACATGGAATTGTTCAATCACTTCAGCCCTAATTTAAATAAATACAATTAGTAAAAGGAGTGGATGAGAGGCAAGGAGAGACGCTCTGAGCTAAATTACCCGAATCAACATAAAAGCATTAATTATGCAGCAGGTGACATTTCGGCCCAATTCAGATTCGCTTGGTTTTATCCGACCAGCCGCGATCGCTCATTTGGGGTCCGTATTGATCAGGCATTTGCTTCCAATCACTCTCTCTCTCTCTCACACAACACACACACACACACACACACGCAGAGCCATATAAACCATACATAATGACTTTCACTATTTCACAGCACGCCAAAAGTATATTACACGAGTCGCGGAGAAGGGCGCAAACAGAAGGGCATTTATCAGGATGACTAATGAAGCAGGTCTCATTGATTGCTGCAGTAATGTAAAGCACTGTAAAGATCCCCAACACCCACTATACGTCTGTTCTGGATCAGTTCTTTTTCTTTCCTAGTGTAACTCCCTCTGGTGATTACTAATCTGATCTCAGTGTAAGATCTTGTTTTGCAGCGCTTAAATCTGATTTGCCCAAATTGCTTTGTTTATCTTAAGAAAACACCGCATACAGGGGAAAAATAACTTTTGAGGGCGTTTTATCATGATTGAGCAACTGCTCCCAATTTAGCTCATAAACAAGGTTCTTTAATGGTTCTTCCATCACTTTTTTCTTGAATCCCCCAAATTCAAATCATTATTCGCAGAGTATCTACTTAAATTAATTAGTTCACGTACATTCACACACGAGGAGCCATGTTGTGTGGCACCAGATTCAATGTCCGTCGACGAAAACAATGTTAGTGTCCATATTTGGAGAATACCTTTACAAAAGTTTGCAGTCAGAAATATTTTTTTTTTTAAAGAAATTAATACTTTTATTCAGCAACGGCACTTCGTATTAATCAAAAGTGACAGTAAAGGCATTTATAATGTTACAAAAGATTTCCATTTCAAGTGGTGTTCTTCAAAACTTTCCTATATTGATGATAATAATAAGAAATGTTTCTTGAGCAGCAAATCTGCATATTAGAATGATTTCTGAAGGATCATGAGACTGGAGTAAATTCAGCTTTGCCATCACAGGAATAAATTACATTTAAAATATATTCAAGTAGAAAATGGTTCATTTAAATTATAATATTTTATATAACATTTGCGTTTTTGCATTAGCTCCGTCTATGGCATCGCTGTCGGAAAAGTAATTAGCTGGTGAAATGGATTTGCTTATTGTAGAGTTAATGAAAGTTATCATGAGCATTGTAATGTTTGAAGCGGATGTCATAACTAAAGTCAGTAGACGGGGAAGATTTTAAAACGAGCGGTTCCTTCATAAATCCGTAAGATGCCGTGGAAATACAGGGGCGAGACTAGCGATAAAGCAAATAGCAACTTGAATTTTTCATACAAAACTATTGTATGGCTTCAGAAGACTTGAAATACAGCAAACAAGTAGCATGAATCACTTTTATCATTTTTTGAGCTGTACTATTCACCAGGATATTCTGCGAAACATGTCAGTGAGTAAAAAATGACAGAATTTAAAACATTTGTGGTGAACTGTTCCTTTGAAAGTTCGCATCAATGTATTGATCAATCAAAAGAGGAAAAGTGAAGACCTCCTGGGTTCTTTGGAGAGGTTTTCATAAGTCCTCTTATGACGTTGGACCCATTTTTAGACCTTTATTTTTTAACACACGTCAGGTAGCTGGCCAACTGTTGACTGCATGAGCACTTTGAAATGGTCAGCAAAATGGATTAGGTTAATGACTGTGCCATTTTGGATTCATTTTCGGAAAGGAGCCAGCAAAAGAACAGCTCACTCAGTTAACATGTATGAATCAACAGGAAGATTGCACATCAAACCAAAACATTACTGAAACACATCATTTCTGTACAGGCTACAGATGCGCTGTGATGTACGAGAAAATCTTTTATTTCACGTCTTTCCTCGCACTGTGATGAGTCACTGAGCTTCAAGGATTACAGAAAGGAAAAGCAAGAGAGAGTGGAAGAGAACAAAAAAGAAAAGGGCGAGGAGAAAGGGTACAAAAGGACGAGAGAGACGGGAAGAGACTAGAAATAGTGGGAGAGAGAGAGAGAGAGAGAGAGAGAGAGAGTGTCGTGGCACTGCCACTTCAGGTCGGCACGGCAACCAACCCTCTGTCACCATGACAACGGCGAGACGAGCTACCCAGCAGGTAAACAAGGTTGCCCCGGACGACGAGGGGAGGGGAAGGTAGTGATGGGAAAAAAAGAACAAGAGAGACCGAGGGATAAAATAGGGTGATGGAGGGATCAAAATGGATGAAAAGTGTGTCTGCGAATTTATTTATGAGAAAGGAAAATAGAGAGACGGAGATAGACAGATAAGAGTAGCAGGTGTAACTGCGATGGTTGCCAAAGCAACAGAGGCAGTGAAGACTCTCCATCATCGAGCAGAAAGAAACCTGTTGGCTTCCACAAACGCTGCTCGACGAAGAAAACTACTATATAATTACAGATCATTAGCGTTCTACAGCTGTTTTTACATTCATTAAATCTACTCTGCTATATACAACACCATTCAGATGTTTAGGACCAGTTTGTAATATTTTTTAAAAACAGTTAAATATTTCAATGCAAAAATAATAACAGTAATATTGTGAAATATTATTACAATTTCAAATAACTGTTTTGTATTGTAATATATATGAAAATGTAATTTATTCCTGTGATGCAAAGATTAATTTATAACATCATTAATCTAGTCTTCACTGTTTGCTGATCAAGAAACATAATCAACTTATTATTATAAATGTTGAAAACCGTTGTGATAATTAAGATTTTTGTGGAAACAGTGATGCATTTTTCTTGAGGTTTCTATGATGAATAGAAAGTTCAAATGAAAATGTAACCATGTAAACGTCTTTACTGTGACTTATGATCAATTTAATCTTAGTATTTAATTGAATCATTGTAGAATAAAATAATTCATATCTTTAGAAAAAATGAATGGTGATGCCACTATGCATTCATAACAGCTCTTCAGGTTTTAACCCTCCCCCCTTCCAAAAAAAAAAACAAAACCTCATGAACAACATAAACCAAAAGTATACAATATTGCGGTAGCACCACTGACATTAAGTGACCATCTATTATAGTGAATATTTTAATAAACTGCAGAATGAAACACCAGGAAACCAAGAACCAATAAACACAGGCTATTGTTGTGTACAAAAAAAATATGCAAATTGTACATACACAAATAAATGCAATCCTTCAAAATGTGTAGTAACAGGAGAGCACAATTGTCTGCCTACAAAAATTGAAAATACCCCAAAAAAAAAAAAAAAAATTAATATCCTTCCGTACATGCCATTAAAAGCCCAGGTCATAATAACTCCTGCTTGATTCATCTGCCAGCATAAAAAACTCAGCACACACACACTTAATCTGCGCCTTGATCTGAGGCCAGGGATTTCAGTGGGATTATGGGATATTAAATCCATAGATTATTCAATCAACTGACATTTACTCTGCCGTCACCCTCCATGTAGAGCCTCGAACACGTATACAAACAAATCACAGCGTTTGACCTGTGAAAAAATTATATGCTTATGCATCCGGAACAAAACGTGAAGACACACCCAAAATTTGACGGTTCCATTCACACAAACTACTACACAATATGAGCAGTGACTCATAAGAGCTCAAAAATCAGATCACAATTCACATTCACGCACACGCTACATGTTTTGCTTGTGAATGTTTCAAGTTTCTCTGTGAATGGAAAAAATGACTGTGTGTGTGTGTGTATGTGTGTGTTTTGCACTCAAGCTAGCTCAAGAGGATCTCTCTTGCGACTTGTCAGTGTGTGTGTGGTGGCAGATGTTAAATTAGGTGTGTATCCACACAAAGACTATTCTCAATCTTGCCTCTGTACCCATCATGCAATGCTGGCCATTGCATTGAGCTGGTTCCCTAGCAACCCAGCATCCCTTGTCCCAGCCGTCTCCTGGCAACAGGACCTGCGACCGTAATCAACCTGCACGCCACCCCACCCCCAATATATTCCACTCTCTTTCTTTTCAATCTCCTTTTCTAGCTTATTCTTTCAGTCGCATCCATTTCCCATTTTATAACAATCACAGTTAAATCAGAAAGACATTCATGGAAAAAATATGCCCATTAATGCCCATTAAACATGCCTGTGTATGTGTCTTATACTTAAAAGAATACTTGACCAATTCAACATAAATTTATATGAATGTATAAGGGAAAATGCATTTATTTTAAGTTCATCATTTGTATTCACCTCTGCAGTGTTACAAAGAAACAACACACCACACTGAATACAAATAATCCGTTATTATTGATTAATTATGAGGTCATCGAAACTGCATGTATGATAATCCTACGGGAATTAGAAAAAGGCTTTTTAATTGCATGTCATGCTGCTGTTGCAGCTTGAAAAGTCTCTTCAATTACTCTTATTAGACAATGAAACACCACCTGGACGATTAAAACACCCTAAAATCTTCATTCTTGAAATAATCAATAAGCTCTAATCAATTTGCCTGTTTCAAACGTGCCAATCGCTAGACCGTAAGCAATTACAATAGTAACACAGACTTTAAAGTTTCAGCGTCAACGCCTGCTTAAATGGAAAACGATGGACAGAGAGAGGGGGGGGGGGGGGGGGGGGGAGCGTGTGTGAAAATGGCACCGCTTGGGAAATGGAGATGTGCATTGGTTGGGCTTGCTAACTCAATATGCATATCAAATTCTGAATGTAGCACATTCAAACAAACTCGCTTTTGCCAAGCAAACAGAGCGTATATGAGCGATGCTTGCAATAGCGCTGATGTCTAACACCCTGAACACGCAGTCAAGTCAACATTGGAGAAACTGTCCCGTTGATTGAGATGGGGTGCTACTTTATTTCTGTCTGTGGGAACCAAATGCCAAGTGGAAGAGAAAAAAATGTGCCTTAAGTGCATTAAAGGAGTAGTTCACTTTTAAAAAAACTTTTGCTGATAATTCACTCACCCCCATGTCATCCAAGATGTCCACGTTTTTCTTTCTTCAGTCGAAAAGAAATTAAGGTTTTTGATGAAAACATTCCAGGATTTTTCTCCATATAATGGACTTCATTGGTAGCCAAACGGTTCAAGGTCCAAAAGACAGTTTCAGTGCAGCTTCAAAGGGCTTTAAACGATATCAGACGATGAATAAGGGTCTTATCTAGCGAAACCATCTCTCATTTAAAAAATAAATAACAAAGTTTAAGTTTTATAAGCACAAATGCTCACCTTGCTCTGTTCTGTGATGAGCGTTCGTGACTGTCCTGTTCAAACTCGTTCATCAAAATTAACAAATCTTTTTTCGAGTCATGATTCGAAGGGTCCTAGATAAGACCCTAATTCATCGTCTGATATCATTTAAAGCCCTTTGAAGCAGCACTGAAACTGTCTTTTGGACCTTAAACCGTTTGGCTCCCAATGAAGTCCATTATATGGAGAAAATCCTGGAAAGCTTCATCAAAAACCTTAATTTCTTTTCGACTGAAGAAAGAAAGACGTGGACATCTTGGATGACATGGGGGTGAGTAAATTATCAGCAAAAGTTTTTTTTTAAAGTGAACTACTCTAAGTAAATAATGCATATTTGTTTGATACTCTTTACTGATTAGATCAACTTGGCCCTCAGTTTGTAAAAACGAACAAATAAAAAGTTATAGTAGATTAAAATCATTGTGCACTTAAAATAATTGCGTGGTTGTCTGTGGTCATTTTCAGTTTGTTTGTAATTAACACTTTCATAGTGACTATTCTTCATTTGAAACAACTGTACCTGGTAAAAAAAAAACAGGTATTGTATATTTTGTCCGGTTTCACAGACCAGGCTTAAGCCTATAGTCCCAGACTAAAACGCATGTTTGAGCTGTCTCTTAACTGAAAGCAACTTGCAATATTTTAAAATATGTCAGTGCCATTGTTTTGTCTCAAGAAGCGCATTAGTAAAGTTTTTTTCTTTAAGGAACGTTTATAAAAGCTACTTAAATGTCCTAATTGAACTAAGGCCTAGTCCTGGCTTTAGTCTAAGCCGGTCTGTGAAACCAGGCCAATATGTTTTAAAAAATGATCATGGACACTTCAAATTGAAAATTCGATACGTCCTTATTACTCATCAGGAAATCTGCAAATGCCATATTCATCATTTAGTGCCTTTATGGCTTTTCCTGAGCAACAATATTGATCTGGGACACATTCAGAAAGAAGACAGATTACAGCCAGCAAACAAGCTCTTAAGATTACATGATTTGTTGCAGACAATGAAAACCAACCGAATCAAGAGAGGAAGTAGGATGGACCCAAGGGGATCTGTTGTTTGGGACTTTATTATAATAAATGTCTGAGCATCTGAAACCCTACCACACATAAAAAAAGTGGATGAAAAGGGCCATTTTTGCAGTTAACTACGCTTTGAAAAGTAGAAAATGTCTGTTAGCTAGTTTAATTTTAGTCTCAATGGTGTGAAAAAATCTACTGCACAGTGGATACATGTCCATCAGATTAAGTTCTGCTCTCACGGAGTGTGTAATCATCAAATGCCACACACACACACACACACACACACACACACACACACACACACACTTACTAGCAGATGTCTGTCTTTAAGCTCATGGACGTCCGCCGCCTTCCCCCCACCACCACCCCCGGCTCATTATGTCAAATTTTCTTTCATTTCCCCCCTTCCCCCAATTCACCCCTCAATCTTCCCCCTTTTCACATATCAGTCCAATTTCTCTTTAATTAGACCTACTTTCACCTCTCTCCCTCTTTCACGCTCTCGAACCCTGTAACCCTTCAATTCATCTGAACAATGGACTCATCCTGCCTGGATGTGAGTATAGATACTGACACTAAGTCAAAAATACTTAATCAAAATTTCTGGAAAGGAAACGTGTGCGCATGCAATTTCGCATTAAGTCGTCGGATCGCGTTAGTCTGATATGATCGCTTGGCTTTTATTTGTGTAAAAAGTACAGTAATATGAGTTTGCATGCACAGAATCCAATTGGATTTTCATAGAAGTACATTTCAAATGTACACATAGTTTAAGTGTAGTGCACTATTTGTAAAAAGCATGCACTGAACGAAACACGATACATATTTTAGGGTATACAACAACCAATCTTGTCTTATTCGACTTTCCGGGTGCCCTAAACATACTACGACGTAAATCAGAATGAGCACATTGTACTAAACTACAAACAAACATCCAGACATTCACTCTCACACGCTCCATCCCCCTCTCTAATAACACCTGCCCTCCCTTCCCCCACAACAAAGGCACAACAGACGCTCTTTTAAACATGCGTTCAGACGCACAACTACTCGTCCCAAACGTGAAAATGCCAAAAATGTGTGCACGCCAATTGGAACGCTGGTTCAATAGAGATTGGGCGTAATTTGAGGCTTTGAATCAAAATGATAATAGTAAAAACAACATTAATAGTGCAAACAGAAGCTATCTGGACTATCCTGCTGATCTACTACGTCTTGCTTTCTTGTCACAATTGTTTGTGGCTGAGGCAGGAGTAAGAGTAAAGCTGTTCCTGAAACAGCAGATAAAACAAACCACAAAAAACTCAGTGTGAAAGCTGATATTTATCTTAACTGAAGTCAGATAGGATCCAGCTGAGTCACATTATACCATAAATCGCCAACACAACTGTCTTCCAAAATCATGTTTTTTTAGCCTTGTAGTGCACTAGCTGCAGTTTTTTTAAATGCTAAGAGGAGGCCAAAAAGAGTATGATTTGAGATGTGGCCAATTCTAAAACAGAGGAAACAGAGGTTTATGTGTACATTTAAAAGCTTGAAGAAACGCCTGAGCGGCTGAAGTATCGCCCGCCGCTTTGTTGTGCCCGTGCAAGTGGGGCCGCGTGATAAACAGAGCTAAGCAAACACGTTGGGATGGCAACGATAGGTTGAATGTTTTAAAGAGCGAGAGATAGGAGAGATGGGGAAAGATAAGAGGAGGGGGAGGAGGACGAGACCATGGGATTGGAAAACCAGAAAAAGGACTCCAGGTTTCCATTCTCCTCGTCTGTCTACAATCACTGCGAGCCTCTTACCTGAAATTAAACATAAGGCCAGGTGCCACTCCAGCCATGCCATCTGTTCAACCCCTCCTCCCTAGTCTGTCTTAACCTCTCCCTTCAATACATTGCTCTCAGTTGATCTTTTATTCAGAGTTTTAATAGTAGCGAAATTAGAATATTGGAATGTTTTTTGTAAGGCATTTTTCGCTTGCCCAAACAGCAGTCTAAACAATTGCATGAAACATGATTATTACAAACCCAAAACACAATTGTATGGTTAGAAATTTTTCATTTTTTAAGATTAAGGTTTTTTTATGTCATTCAGGACACAATGTGTGCATGTAATGGCATATGCAATATGCAGTGGTGTCTATAGTAGCCTATCTAAATTCACACATACCTCTTTCCTTATATAGTGAACTCTGTGAGTTTCACTATCTAGTCATTAGTGAGTGCGTGAACAAGACAGCAGTTTTAGACACAAATTCATTAACAAAAAAAAGCACCTCATGAGTTCAGCATCATGGTAAGATGTCATGATGTACATAAGTGAATCCACATTGAATTTGGGTCACAAGAATGGTGTGTTGTTTGTATACAAGTTTGCATGTATGTACTAGTATTTACTTGTATTATTATTACATTAAGGTGTTATAATGAGTATGTATATATAAGGGAATTAAGCTGCATTTTCTAAATTCTGAGAGTTTGAGAGTTACAATGTCGACTGTGGCGCATCCTCAGACAACACAGAGGACCACTTGATAACACCTTACTCTTGTCTCTCTCGCTCTCATTTAATACTAAAGGTTATATAAAAATGATAAAATTTCAGAGAATAAAAACTGTTACTCAAATGCTTTAACGTCCAACTATTGTGTTTCAATTGAATGCTCATTTTATTAATAATTTTAGTATAGTTATGTCATAGAGAAGTCTGTTAGCGTATCATTTACCTGAGTTGGTTACCTGAGGCCCTGTTTACACCTGGTATTAAGATGCGTTTTGCTCGATCGGATCACAAGTAGAAGAGGCAGATACATATTTGTTTACACCCGTCTCTTTTGTCCACTTTCAATCACTTCTGTCCTGATTTCTTCAAAGGGAGGGTCTATGGGCGGGTAAATGTATGGGCTTTTGCAGATCTTTCCAGCTAATGAACTAAATAAGCTCACGTGATTTACATATGAACACAGAAAACATACGGAGAGCAGTAGCTTTCGTTTCTCCTCTGACAGCCGCAAGACCACGCCGAACGCGGTGAGTGCGTGTTCAAAATCAGGAATGGTGAGAAAACATCATGCTTGGTACATTTTTCGTCTTCAAACCATTCTTGGTTCTCCAGCCGACGAAGTTGCATCTGGCAAGCGTCTGGCAATATTTATTCAGAGTTAGGAATACTGCTTTTTTCTTTGTGGTTTTGAATACTATGTTTAAATAAAGACAACACAGTGGGCCGCTGGAATGAGACCTAACTCTTGTCTCTCCCACTCTCATTTAATACTAAAGACAGTTCTCATTCACCCTGTAGGTCCAGTCAACAGATGAGAATTGTCTTTAGTATTAAATTATAGAGTGTGAGAGACAAGAGTTAAGGACTGTTTAGACAAAACGTGTTTTTCCATTCCACTGCGCTACTTTCCATTATTTTTTCAATGTAAACACACGGCAGACAGACGTCTTTAACCGCATCGCTCACGGCTTTCGCAGCGTCTCGCACATGACACGACATTCTAAAACGTGGAACTAAAGTTAAAATTAGTTCAGTTTTTAAATGAGTTCAGTCTCTAGACCTTGCGCTTTTGTGAAAACTAGTACACACATGCAAACAACAAGTAATATACAGTATATACAAATAAAAACCCATATTCATTGTGTAGGGGGTCACATAGCAGGCATATTTTTCAACTTCTTATTCCCCAATGATAGCTACTCTAAGTTGTTGAAGAAAAAAGTCAAGACTAAGTTGTTATTATAGCAAGAAAATGCTAATATAAATGATTCACCCCAAACATTACAATTCTGCCATCATTTACTCACCCTGCAAAATACAAAAGACGTTTCGGTCCAAATGACTAAAACCAAAGATTAAAGATTGTTTCCATTAATTGAAATAAAGCTGAAATAAAACAAAATATAAATTTTAAATACAAAAATTGAACTTCAAAACCTTAAATGATAAAAAAGAAAAAAAAGAAATGTTGCCTTGGCTGCTAACTGAAAATAAGTTTTAATTAAAGTACAAAAATTCCTAAACCTAAAATACATATAAAATGAAATACAAAAGCACATAATGAAACTAAAATGAAAACTAAAAATATAAAAAATAAAATCTAATTCAAATTACTATTAAATACCATCAAATTACACTAAAATAAATCTGAATTCAGCCTAGTGTGAACAAAGCCTGAGGGGAAAGAGAGAAAAAGTGAGAAATTAAGGTTCCAAGCCAAATTCGGTCCTATCTTATCTGTCTTTCTCCCCTCATCGTGGTAACAATTCCTATCTCACCCGCACACGCACTCTAAACACACATCACGCAGCATTGCCAGAGCGATTCGCTATGATTGACAGGCTGGAGGCGGGGCTAGCTCTGAATGGCAGGTGCCACGAGCTGGTAATAATGCCACACAGCTGGGCTTTCCGCATGTGTGTGAAAAAAGAATGAAAGAGAGGAAGAGAGATTTCTCTTTAAGAGAGGGGGGGCTGTAGTTCTTAATAACATGGTTCCCTTTCGTACCTCAGGGGGGAGGTTTGAACACCGTCTTACCAGGCTTAGGTGAGGGGGGTAGACCAATAGAAGGAAGGAGGGACAGAGAAGGAGGAGAGAGGATTTAAAGCCGAGGGAACCCGCTGATCTACGCCTGGAGAGGTCGCAAAGGTCAGACTACTGTCATGCTAATAATGGGATTTGTTCTGGAGTTACTCTTGAGCACACATGCGCATAACGTTACGCACCATAAGGAAAAAACGATCTAAACAGATGCTCGCAAACATTGGTTCTCTGAAACTAAGGCAGAACGTGGTTTGTTTCGCTTGGGACTTTGATTTAATTTTGTCGCTTCTAACACTACTCAGCCAGTCTTCGCTGTTACGTGATGTGACACACGGAGTAATAAAGCCATATATCCCTTCATTAGCCCACGTCTGGTGGGACCACAATTGGCTCGGAGTCTGTTCAGATGCACCAGAAGCTTCTGTTTGGCCGCTCAGTCCACATCGTGTCTCTGCTTTTACGGCGTCTTCGCATGCAGCTTCCTCTTGTGCAAATTAAACTCGCTTAAATAGAGTCTGAGGAGACGCAAAAGATTCCCTGTGGGTTTGCTTGCTTCAAGTCTAATCAACAGGAAAAAAAAAACCATCATGCGAGCACTGAGCGTATAGTTGTATTAATTCCTCATTAAATCTCAAAACAGACCATATAATCTCATCCTCGAGTTCTATACGTTGACGTCAAGAACATTCGACTCGCAACATCGCTCATAATGATCCAGTGCATCTGGCAAATCTAAAAAAGTAGGTGATTTACGGATGAAAACATAAAAAGGCATTAAAAAAAGATGAAGAGATTGGAGGTTTCTGAATTTACAGGTTGCCCGTCACGGCTCTGGCACGGCAGATGGCCTAACAGCTAATCAACGACTTCAGAGAGCGACATGATCGCGGATGCCTTCAAGGATTGTGCCCTCCTACATACCTAATTAAAGTCTGTTCAGTCAACACAGATTTCCACAGATCCTGTTTCCTGAACCATCTAATGTGTTGTTTCTACTTTTAGAAACAACATGTCCTCCCACCCCCCCTGCTAGAAGTGCTTTATGATAAAAGATTTATTCTATATGCAGTCTGCTAAATATAGACAATTGGAAATGTTTGTCTGATTTAAACAAATCAATTTTTTATACAGCCCGTCTCTGCATTCACGTCATCAACAGCGACAACTCACCCCAGGCAATGTCTTCTGCTCGTGCAGTGCATTCTGGGCCTTCAAGGCTGACTCCCTCGCACAGTACGTCAAGAACGCACATCCTGAAGGAGGAACAAGAATATACGTGGGATGTATAAATAAAAATATTGCAAAACCTAGACAGTCCATGAATATTAAGCAGTGTTTTGCGAACATAAAAGGATTTGACAACTGCGACTAAGAAATGGAAAAACGTTGAATTTGCTTTCTCACCACAGATGCATTTCCTGTGAAAAGATTTCTTTAGAAAGCTAGACCATTGGAAGCAAACTCAAAATGAAGTACAAAGGAAATGAATGCTATGTCAAACTAAAGGTTAAAGTTTCTACACATTAAAACACAGTGTGTGTCCTCACTAGATGCAGTACAAGAGACGTTTCTCTTTAAGAGACATATCTCCATTTCGATATGAAAAGGAATCTCATCTAGCACCATTAGTCTTACATCTCCTCTTGAGACTGTCCGTTCAATAGAGCCGCGTCAATCTCGTTTAATTACCTTTGTGCATTCCCGTGTACTTGTCCTTGATCACCGTGAGCTCATAGATCTTCCCAAATTGCTCAAAGATGGGCTTCAGGTCCTTCTCCT
Source organism: Chrosomus eos (assembly GCA_036326025.1). Lineage (NCBI taxonomy): Eukaryota > Metazoa > Chordata > Actinopteri > Cypriniformes > Leuciscidae > Chrosomus > Chrosomus eos. The sequence continues at coordinate 32,846,389 of CM070827.1, read as the reverse complement.
CCAGATTCCGTGGGATCTGGCCAATGAAGAGCTTGATGGCGTCTGCCTCCTTCATTAGGACAGTTTCCTAAAGGGACGGAGCGACAGCTGCGCCCGGGGTTTCAGCACTGGAGAGCGGCTGAGCGGCGGAGGAAGAGTCGCGGTGTTAATCTCGAGTCCCGGTGGAAAAGATTTGAACCGTGACAGCTCTGCGTAAAACAAAACACATAACGCTAAAATACTCGCTGACACTTTATAATATCTCCCATTAACAAGATTTATACTTGTAAAAGGACATGTGGTGCTTGTAAAGTATCCAAAGTAAAGCGTTAAAGACCGCCAGGAAGGGAATTTTATTCGGTTTACAACAGACAAACGTTAAGAATTTGAAAGAGCCTTTTTTAAACACAACACTATAGCTTTTATCATATATCTGTGAAATATAAAGACCGTCAGGAGGGGGTTTTTATTCGGTTAACAGCACAGTTAGACAAGTATTTAAAGGAGCTTTTAAACATAACACTAAAGCTTTTATCATATATGTGAAATTGAACGAATAAAGTGTGTTTTAGTTTTGCAATTCTACCGTGCGCGTGCGATAAAGTGCTGGAGCGGTCTACTGTTGCTATGGTTACCTCTTCAAACCATTCCTGCTCTTGAGCGAATATACGAAAAATATGGGCACTGACTAATTTGCAACTTGTGGACACGTTTTAAAATCATTTAATATGCATTATTACATTTAAAACATCGGCCTCAGCCGCGTTTACAATAAAGGTAGCTACTTTAACAAGAACGAAAGACCAATCACAATTCAATATGCAAATTATAAAAGAAAAGCCACCAATCGCCATTCGGTTTGCCAGAATTACAATCTTCCATGTCGGTCGATTTTGAATTGTGAAATTCTTACACAATGGGCCATTTTACAAGTTATAACGTTTATGAATAAAACCGATAGCACACCAAAGCTGAAATAGTCTACTAAAAGTCTGAATGTAGTAGTACGTTGATTGGTTTATGCTGAATTAATTGCATAATATAATGGAGGATAATAAGGATTTCAACAGTGCTGGAAGCACTGAAATGTCAAACATCACACAATGCTTAGCAGATTTGTGGTGTACAGTAAATATAAAACATGTCTAGCTGTTTCAATATGCACTAATGATAGCCTATGTTTAAATGAATTAAATATCAATAATTTAAGATATTATAACGTGTTATTAAAAATAGGATAAGAGTTGTTTCTATAAAGGATTTTAAGAGAATAAAATATTATAGTAGAACAAAGAAGCTTATGTTACGAGCTCTGGCAAAAGAGCACATTAAATTGAATGCAATAAAATAAAAATGCTTATAAATATTGACGGACATCCCCGTTGCTTCTTTGTTTAATCCACACTGGAGGCTCAGGCGTATGTGGCTCTTTGTCACGACACCACATACGCACATACATGACAGAGAACAAAAACACGCAACTATCCATGCAACTTCACGCCTTCAAATCAATAAAGACGGGAAGAAGTTTATTCAAATCTTACGAGCTCTCTGGTGTGTGTGCAAAACAGAAATTTGCTCTCGTTTCCTTCCCTCTCTCTCTCTCTCTTTTGTTAATCCCAAGGGAATGTTTGTTTATTTGCTGTCTTTCTGTCTGGTTGTAGAATATGGTCTGATATTCTACGTGCACTGATAAAGAGAGCTGATGGAGAGCGGATGGCTTGAACGCAAACCACTGTACATTCAACTAAATCCGTGCATCTGTCACCCTTGAATCGTCTTGGTTTTTGTCTCTCTGTGCCCTCTCAAATATCTCCTGTTGACTAGAATACATGCATGAATCAATAGAAGTTTAAATGCAAATAAAATGTATTTCACTCACGTTTTATTGCAGAGGCAGTGAAGAAGACGCACGGTAATGCTGTAGCCTATATTCACGGTGTTGACACTCCGTATAACCCGTAGCTTTTGACGTCGAAAGCCGGTGTCCCCCTCCTGTCCATCTCCTGTCCTCCCTCGGGGTGTGGAAACCGTGATGCTTACTCGGATTAAGGGAGCGTCTACATTTTCCTCTCACAAACCATTGGGTGCTGTCAAAAACGAACAGCTGTCCTTTTCATTTCACTGTGGTATACAATGGAAGTAAAAAAGAAAATATAATAATGACTTTATTTCTCCAAATCGCGCCTATAGTAGGCTATCACAATTGAGACAATTTTTCTTTGTATTTGCACTATTATTATCACAATTGCAACTGTTTCTGTGAGGCATGACTCACATTAGACTTAAAATCTTGTAACTGCGCAACTGTATGCATACAAATGTATAGTTTTTTTATACATTCTCAAAATTAATGCTGATTGTCACGAAATTACTTTGAATAAATGTAGTACAGTAGTAGGCTACTATAATTACATTTAACAGGCGTTCTTGGTTTCTCAGAGAATGAGTTGAGTACATATTTTTCATATGTCAATACAATTAAAAAAAAAAAGAAAAGAGGAAAAGGCGATAGCAAACTCTTTCTTTTATTTATAAAAAACAAGTTATATTAATATTAACGAAACTCAACTGCACGTATCCATGACGAACCAGGATCCAATAAGAAACAAACAAAAAAACAAATGAACACGTTTTATTTAATGGAAATGTACAGTGATATAAATAGCTTTATGGTTCGCTACTGCTTTATTTGAGTGTTTTTTGCGCTTTTTGCGTTTGCATGTAACATTTGGACGGTCCCTGATATCAAGGACTCTAATCCGCCTTTTGTTCTGTCGAGCTCTGACCACGGTGCTGAAACTACATTGAGCCAAATCATGTTTTCTCGCAAATTAACGCCCACATAAACTACTACGTGCTTTCCTCACAATATGTGGTCGAGCAATTTCTCTATCTTCGTGCGCGTTCTATCGGCGAATTCATTTCTATTCATTCTGAATGAATAAAAACAAAACAAAAACCTGTCTAAATAAAATTAGGAGGTGAAATAGACAACACCACACACAGTGTGCTCGATTTACATCCTCCAAGACATCAAGTGCATGTAATTGTGCAATGGTCAGTAGCCTTTATATCAAGCTGTATGGCTCTTAGGTTAAACTCAATCAAAGACTAGTGTACTTGTGTTAATTTACTGGGATTGGCAACCATCTGCCACGAGCCCCTAAATCCGCCAATGCTACTTTTACCCTTGACCCAAAAACACATATGACTTAAAAACGCATATTTCTGTTGATAACATCACCTCCCATTAAAACAAAAATCCTCTATACTATGACTCAAAGTACGACTCATTCGCGTACACAAGAGTACGCACTTACAATCACAGATGACTCAACTGATTATACCAGACAGTTGAATTAACGACGACATCTGCTGGGTATTTCAGTATTGCAGCACTGAGAGCTTGTCAATGGTCGAAGTCTGGGTCAAAAATGCAGGAAGATCAAATAAATTCAATGTAATGTCCCAGTCTCCCAGACGATTAATATATTTTCAATCAAGAGCAAATAAATCATGGATTATAAACAAACTGCTTTCATGATTTGTGAGCTTTCCTTTATATCCATTTTTAGAAATTCATATCGAGTTGCTTAAGGCCTTTATATCTTTGTGAGGTATGAAACGTGATATTATATCCACTCGCTTCAAGTGAACTTGCATAAAGGTCACATACCCTGACCTTTACCAAGTGCATTCTTTCAAGCAATAACAAGTCAGTTATGGGATATAGAATATGCATATATGCTCCTAGGCATCCATTCACAAAAAAAAATATTGGCATATTTTTGTCTAAACAAAACTATTTAGGCACAAAATTGTCTGGATCTTTATCGCAAGAACAGAACAAAATAAGCCCAAATAAATACCCATAAGAAGAGAGCAAGCTATCATAGTTGCCTTTAGCAATGCCTTTGCACCAGTAGAGGGAGATAGAGCTCTAACTTTCCACTGTGTTTAATGCATTTGAAGGCCTGAGTTGGGAAACAACTTTACCAATTGACCATCCATTGCAATAACAAATAACTTTAAGACAACATTACATTTTGTCCATTGCCCTGGAAAAACGTCTGCATTTTACCACTTGAAATGCACCACTGACTTTATAATGCCATGCTTTGTTGTGGACATGCAGCCTGAGACAATTTACAGTTCTGGCAAATATAAAAGGGTAGGCGAGACATTTAGTGTGCTCTGTGCAACAGCATATCCTTTACCTTGATTTGCAAGCGGATGGGATACAAGGGCATTGGATGTCCCCTCAAGCACAGCTGTTGCTGGGCAGACAAAATCCTTCACCATCTGCATACATTGAGGATGGAAAGGGGAAGTCAGATCAAACAAAGGTTGATTGGGTTAAAATGCAAAAGACGGGAGAGGGGGAGGGGGGAGAAGTATTAAAACATTAATAGAAAGCACAACCGTACATGTATGCATCTAGTATCAGTTGCAGTTATATATTTTCTGTTCAGTTTCAAACACATGTGAAGAAAATGTATGAAATTCTATCGAAATCGAATTAGTTATATTTATCAATGCATGATCATGCAAAGAAGAACAAAAGCACTGGTTGCTTGAGCAAGGCGTTTATTTTAATAGGCTACTTGAATTCAGGGTTAATTTCGAGTTAACTGTGTATGACGAGGTTGGGTAATTTCAAGGACCGAATCCCACGCTGCACGTGCTGCTGTGGAAAGTTTCGCATGAAGCGATAAACTAATGTTTCACTTGAAACGTGCAGAGCACGCGCGCTTCGCGTATGTGGGCGTCCCTCACAACCAATTGAATTAAGTAGGCTTACGCTACGTAAAATAAACAGACGAGGCGAGCTGATGAACGGCAGAACATGAATGAAAAACCACAACATCACTGTTAAACATCATCCTCGGTCCTGTAAAATGTAATGGTGTAGAATTAGCCAATGGATTTTGTTTTAGATTTACTTATAATTCAAAACATTGATTTCACGTAATAATTTGACAACTGAAATTATAATAATTATGCATATGTATTAAAATGACAAGTCTTTTAAATCTAATAATTGTGTATTATAACTAATTATGCCTAAAAATATAGCCTATGATAATAATATATTATATTTTTAAATTGCCTTATATTTTCAATTCAGAAACTCGAAAATAACATCCGGATATTATTGTGTGTGTGTGTTGTGTGTGTGTGTGTGTGTGTGTGTGTGTGTGTGTGTGTGTGTGTGTGTGTGTGTGTGTGTTCGTTTTTTCCCCGCAACGAAATTCGAATAGGTCATATTCGATTACTGAAACCGGAGGACGTGACGAGGCACTTGGTTTGACTTTCTACTGTATTGAAGTGCTTCATGGTAAACCCTTACTGTGTTTTGTCAATACACCTACGTTAGAAATGAAAAAAAAAACTTTGAATATTCATATGAGAGAGGTGAAAACCTTCGTTTTTAAATGGTAATGGAATGCAAATAAAACTATAACAGTTGAACTCTGGCACTTCTCAATTTCTGTAAATAAATCTATAAATTAAGAAACAATGTAGCTAACTTTAATAAACAGTAGGCTATATGTTCTCTCACGTGCATTTATTTGTGTGCACATTACATTAAGTCTGTAAAAAGTAGTAATACAAGAGGATGAGATAATGTTTAGTTTAGGCTAAACATTAATTTAAACCTCCATCACCCGGTTTCAGAGGGTTAAGTACACCCAAAAATGAAACTTCTGTCATCATTTACTCACCCTTATGTTTTTTCCAAACCTGTATAAGTTTCGTTCTTCTGCTGAACTAAAAATAAGATATTTTGAAGAATGTTGGTAACCAGTTGATGGTATACCAAGCAATAGCCATTGACTTCCATAGTATTTTTTCCTACTATGTAAGTCAATGGCTACCATCAACTGTCTGGTTATCAACATTCTTCAAAAAAAAAAAAATCTTATTTTGAGTTCAACTGAAGAAACTCGAAACAACATAAGGATGCGTATATGATGACAGAATTTTTGGGTGAAGAATACCTTTAAGTCCAGTCCCAGACTAAAATGCATGCTTTAAGCGGTCTTAACTAAAAGTAACTTGCACTGAGACATCTTAAAAGGTCAGTGCCCTTGTTTTGTCTCAAGATGCGTACCAGTAATGTTTTTTTTTCTAAGGCATGTTTAAAAAAAGCTACTTAGTCATAATTTAACTAAGGCCTACCTGGCTTAGTCTAAGGCCCGTCTGTGAAACCAGGCCAATATTTCTTTAATTTCTACAAAACACTGATTTAGGTGCTTGATAATTAATCCTAGTATGCAGCGGTTTCATCAGATCTTTCTACCAAATCACAACACATTAACAAGTTATGAATGTATTTTTGGAAGATTTATGACCTTAAAGAATAGTTTAAGAATTTAGGTTATCGTTTACTGACAGGTATTTCAAAACTCTTCTCTTCGTGCACATCTGCTGTTTTCCATGAAAGAGGAGATCAGCCGTATAAAGCAGGAACCTCAAAGGGCGAAAAGTGAGTGTGAAAACCCCTGGTGTGAAACTATAAAGAACTGTGCTCAACACCAGATGTTTTCTTGCCATGAAGCGTGTTCTTTTCTGAAGAAAAATGAAACTTTTGCTCAGGTGGCACATTCATACAAATGAACAGCAAAACGCATGTGCTAGTTTTGATGAGGATTTTGTTGTAGGGTAGAGATTCCAATGAGTATATACCAGGACTGATTGGGCTCCCCTCGGCACAGGGCCCAGGACAACATTCAGGGTTGTCTCCCCCTGCTGACGACCATTTGTAAATATTATTTTTGTTTTGCAACTTACATTAAATATACTAGTGGTTACACCTTCATAGTTCTACATGTTGTTTTTGATATTAAAGATTAAGGCAATTAGTGAACTGTTCAGCTTTCACGGGTCTTAACCAATTTAATGCTTATTTTATGATTTTGAACAATGACTTTAAGGGTTAGGTCACCCAATAATGTAACTCTGTCCAACCCTTTAAGTCTTTTGTTCATCTTCGGAACAAAAATTAAGAACTTTTTGATGAAATCTGAGAGGTTTCACGTAACTTCATTAACTACCACTTTGACGCTCCAAAAAAAAATACATAAAGAGATCATAAAACTATTGCATTTAAATCAAGCAGTTTAGTCCAAATTTTCTGAAGAGGCACGACTGAATTTAGGCTTTTATTCACAAATAAACATTCAAAAATTCACACACATCAGTTGTGGTAGACAGAAGCTTAAGCATGTTCGCTTGACGTGCAAGAACCAATGAGATTCATTCTCGTGTTACGCAGCACGCTTGAGCTTTCCGCAAGAACCAATGAGATTCATTCTTGTGTTACGCAGCGCGTTTGAGCTTCTGTACAAGGATTGTTCTTGTGCGTCAAGCAGGTTCGGTTGAGCCTGATCAATGTTTATATATGAATAAAAGCCTAAAATCAATCTGCTCATCATATAAAGTGATCGTGTCTTTTCAGTAAACTTAGACTAAAACGCAGTAGTTTTACAATCTTTTTATAAACTTTTTGAAGCGTCAAAGTGGTAGTTGCGTAATGTCAATGGAAGGACAAAAAGCTCTCAGATTTCATCAAAAAGATCTTCATTTGTTTCCGAAGATAAACGAAAGTTTTACAGGTTTGAAACGATATGAGAGTGAGTAATTAATGACAGAATTTTAATTTTGGGGTGAAATAACCCTTTCATTTTTCCAACTGCATCACTTTAGTTATTTAGTATCATTATTTAACATTTTACAATAAATTAAATATCCAATTATTTTGCATATTTTTATTTTTGATGAAAGTTAAGTTGAAGAATGAAAGACGTGATATATTGAGGCACAGAGAAAAGCCAGTTTCAAAATGTACTGGAATGTTTTACTTTCGTGATCAAGACCTTAAAGATTTCTGAAACAACGTCGGAATTAGACAAAATGGCTTTGATCATTGCCAAAATCTTTCCTAAAGAACGAGACAAATTTCTTTATTACTTAACACGTTTTTGCTGTTGTATTATTCAAGGGGGAGAAAAACAGATTTGATTCAAGGAGCTGACTCCATAAACATTCGTGTACATGCAATCAGCCAAAGCTGATCCTCGAAAATAAGTAATATTAAATGAAGTGAAACCATATGACGCCTCATATTAGAGGGAGGAGTTGTATTGTAAATTCTTTGTCTTATATGATAGGCTACATTTATTTCAGAGAAAGACACGCAACTTAAGTGTGACCAGAGTTATCTCTTGATAAAGTCCTTATTTGATTTGAAAAATTGAAAAACTGTGTTTGCATATAATTTGACAACTTCAACAGTTAAACGTGTCCAAATGTAAGCCTAAAGTGAGGTAAAAATGCAAGAAATTAAGAGGTAAATACTCTGCAAACCAGACTAGAGTATGTGAGAGGAGCGTTTTGTCCAGGATCACTAAGTTGGAAGCAGGAAACCCGAAGTGGAACTGAAACGGATCGATTATAAAACGCTTTGAGTGAGAGTGAATAATTTAGCTTGAATTAACTGTATGCATTTTCGTATTTCATTTCTCATTAGAATTGGTTTGCTAAAATGCTATGATAAAAATGGCATTCATTAACTAATTTAAACACCAAGTAATTATGAAAATTTACTTTAAATGGGATTAAATGCCTTTGGTTCTAGAATTAAACATGGTGTATGATAAATCTCAGTCATTTCTAATCAACATGAGCCTTTTAGCTACAATCTTTTTCTGCATATGTGTTGATCATTTTATTGATGAATGTTCGCGCAAATGTGAAGGGCAACTGAGATGAAAAGACTCAAAGAAATCATGGTTGAGACTGCACTTCCCCACAGTGTTTTGTTTTGTTTTCAAACACATCTTTATTTAAATCAGTACAGTAAAAGCCTCTGGGAACTGAGGGAGGCCATGATGATTCTGCCCGGTCAACTTCTTTTCTTCTGTGTCTTCTGCCACTGTTGGCAAAAATGGCTTGTCTCTGTACACCCTCAGCACCTTATCTCAAAATTGTAAAGATTACTTTTTCTCTACACTGCTGTTTCTCCGTGACAGACGATAATGAAGCTTAACTACCTGTTAGGGCTACATTTAATTACAAGAACAAAATAAGATGCGGTGAATCAAAACTACCAGCTTTGCATAACAATATAGCTTGATCAGAACTTAACTTCAGAAGTAAAAAAATATTACATATCAATCTTAATTAAATGTTGATCTAAAAAAAACTTTGAGGTCTTTCCCAAGGATATTCGCAAGATACATGTGCAAACATTTTTACTAAGGGAAAGGACATTTTGAATTAACTTTTAATTTTTTTTTATAGAACTAGACAGAAAAACTATAGAAATTAAAGAATTAATGAAATGAAATAGAATAACCACCTCTTGTTTTGACTGCCTTCAGATTCCATCTCATTCCACGCCAGATATTCTTTCCATTTCTCTGCTCCAGTGCTCCTTGACATCTTGCCGCACAACTGCTCATGGGTTACATGTCTTGATCATGGAACAGAACAGATCTTGCTCAAGAGTTTTTAGTGATCTGGTTGCATCCCCCTGGTAACTTGAATAATTTGCACTTCTCTATTGTGATCTCGTAAAGGAGTTCAACACCTTCCCCTTCGCGTCATTGTCCATAGCAATCTTTGACTTGCTGATAACCCAACAGCACTTGGACTTTACTTGCTCACTGTGACATGCACTAAACACCTGAGCATAAGAATCACAATAGACACTTCAGTAATGCGGAGGCAAGTAAGGTCTTTTGGGGGGATAAAATGGGCCCCTGACTCTGGGAGGTCCGCCAAAGGGTGGGCCGGGTCGCTTGCCTCTTGGAAAGGGCAGCTCATGGTGGACCGGTGGTGGCCGACGAAGGGGCCTTGGAGGTGGATAGTGCCCAGGGTGAGGTGGACGAACATGGTGTGGCGGTAGATGCCTATGCTCCAGGTGAGGAGGAACCCTGTGTTCTGGATAGTGAGGTGGTATTTCTTCAGGATAATACTCTGGTGCGGGTGAAATCAGATGCATGTCATAATGAGGGGGAGATGGGCTATGTGGTGGATGGTCGTAGTATGGGTCAAAGTACGGATCTTCAGGCAAAGGTCGAGAAGGACTTGGGGCTTCATGATAACCCCTTACTGGAGGAGGAGAACCAATGCGGTGATGGGGTATACTTGTGGGGATTCTGCAGAGGTCCTCTTGGTGGCTGTTGATGGTTGTAGTTCAATGGACCATTCGGTAGGATGTTAGGAGCATGGTGTGGTGCATGAGCAGAGTGAGAAGCCCCATTCCCATGTGGATAGAAAGGCTCCTTGTTTGGAACCTCATGAGACAAGCGTTCATAATCAAAGTTTCCTGGGGCACATGAGCTATCGACACCACCTCGTTCTGCTTCACGGAAAGGTTCCTGCAAATCCCTGGTAGCACAAGGACCACTTGGCCTTAAAGAAGATGCTGGAGGCATGAAGTCTTGAGGTGGAGGAGGAAGATTTGGGATAGGTGGGAGAGGTGTGGTAAAGAAATTAGGTCCAGTGATATCCTGTCTTGGTTCTTTGGCAAGGTATGTTTCTGCATTGTATGCGTCAGAGCTGGCCAGCACTTGCTTCTCTTGATTATCTCGATATGCGTAGCTGCTTTCCACCAGTTTTGGATTTGGTCCCACATTTTGACGCATCACACCGGATCTCTCGGTGGCCTCTACACTCAAAGGTTGTTGGTTGCTGGACATAGAAGAAGAACGCATAGCTTCAATGCGTTGATGTCGCTTTGCTTCTGCCTCGGCAAGAGAGGGCACAGAGGTTCGAAAGTCTTTTTTTGGTTCAAACTTCTGGTGAATTTCCGTATGAGCTTGTGGATCAGTGTGAGCATTTTGTACCTGCCAAGGTGTTGATTTAGCATCTAAAGCTGTGGACGTAGATCGCTGTTTGCCCTGCTGATATGGGAATGGCTCTGTTTGGGGATCATCCATAATTTCGTCTTGCGTTGGTGTAGCACCAGCTTCATCCCTTACAGGGGTTCCTCCAAGGTTCTCTGCACTTGCTGAAGGGCTATCAACAGTTACCCTTTGGCCATGGCAGAATAGATGGAAAACCTAAATTAAAGCCTTTCAGTCCTGCGTTCCCTTGGAGTAAGTTATCAATCTTGCAGTCCAGGGTAGAGTTGAGAGAAGAGCAAGGATCTACTTTTTCATTCGAAATATTGGACTGCAAAGGAGTAGGCTCCACAGATCCTTGAGAGGTAGGATCCCTGGCCAATGGGACACTAGATGGAGTAGGTAACACTTTAGGGGTTGTATGAGTCTCTGCTGTTAAGAGGAGGAGATTGCTTGTCAGAAATTGAAGTTGTGGCGGTCTTTGCAGGGTTATTTAGAAAAGACGACAGACCTGGGAGGAAAATTAAAAAGAAAAATAGGGATAGGGAGGCAAAGGTCAGCTGATTAATTTAAAAACACATCACATTTTCTAAAGGACCTGTACGGAGTCTTTTCTAATATATCTGCTGTTTCTACCACAACTAGTCAAAAGGTCTATAACGTTTTAAATCAACATGATACAACATTCTCAACACATTTAACTTCTTTAATGTGAAATTTCTACGTAAACAGTATATTTAACAAGAAAAAAGTAGGGTGGGAATACGTCCATTAGGAATTGTGGGCAAAGGTTTTAGAATAAAAACATAACTGAATAGGAGTTCGCATTCGACTATGGAGGGCTACTTTGCTCCTGAAACACTCCCTGTCTATCACCAACTTTTGGCACATAGAGGCTAAAGGTCAAGCTTACCCTTGAAACTTGGCAATGTATCCCAATGCCATTGCCTATACATGATATCCCAATGCTTTATTTTTCCCCAGACCCATTGTTATAACATTTGCCATAACCTTAATTATAAACTCAGCAAAAAAGAAACACAAATTCTTTTACAGAATTCTGTATCTTGATTGGAAAGGGTTTTAAAAAAACAAATTAAGCTAGTTCAATGAACTATAAATAAATATTGCACATAAACCTGTGGAACAGGCCTCAAGACACTAACAGTTTACAGCTGGTAGACAATTAAAGGTGCCCTAGAATGGGGTTATTTTATTATTTTATAATGTTTTCTGGGTTGCCCTTATAATGTTTGTATTTTTTTTAGATCAAAAATAGTCATAATTTAGAAATAAAAGGCATTTTTCCTAGCCTGATTTAAGCCTCTGATTTGAACACTCTGTATGAAGCGGCGTGTCTGATGTGGGACTCAGTGTAACCGGCCACTGCTGTGATTGTGTGACATTCTTGCATATGAAATAGCTACGTATTACATGTGAAACTCTCTCGAATAGTTTTACTACAGCTATTTTAAGTTTTTACTATTACAGCTATAGAGATTAATGAATCGTGAGATGTTTTTAAAGTATTTAAATCTATTTCACATAAAATGTTGCCGTGATGAGCATTGAGCAAGCAGATGACAGTCTGTTGATCGCGAGACTGAAGATCTTATCATTGCAACGCAGTTTCTGCACTCTCTCTAATGCTTTCACCAATGCACACGAGGATGTACATACAGTAAGAGCTTTGTTGTGCAGTGTAACGTGCAGCATTGATTTCATAACGAGTTTGGCAAGTGTCCAGATAAACTCACACTGTGTGGAAAGATTGTTCTTTGATCGTTTTCTGTATATAATTTATTCACTGAGAGAAGCTTGATATTGTCCCAGGTTAGAAAATAAGTCCATGGTGAAATGGACAGAGCAAACTAACAACTTCGAATTAAACTGTTGCGGTATCCGATTATAGATAAACATCAACCACGCCAGTTGACATTTCTGTGAGAAGGGTATGAAAAGTTCACACATCCTCTGCACAGCCTGGCTGGAACATAACATTTATCTGCCATTTTCCCTATGATCCTCGCTTGTTTCTTCACCTGCAGAACTTTCGATGATTCGGCTGCACAGTTCCGCCTGTCATTGGGCTGGCATTTGCAAATTTTTGGAAGCGTACATATTAATGATCCTGACTGCTGCGTCACAGTCGGTGTTATGTGGAGATTCGCCTATTTTTCAGGGGTGTTTTTCAAAAACGATATTTAAATAAGGAGAAAACAATGGTGTTTGAGACTCACTGTATGTCATGTCCATGTACTGAACTTATTTAACTATGCCAAAATAAATTCAATTTCACATTCTAAGGCACCTTTAAGGTCACAATTCCTATAACTTATTACATTAAAGAAACCTTTTAACTGACTCTGAAAAAAACACCATGAGAAAGATGCTCAGTCCCTTCTCAATCGCTTGGCATGAATCTGAATTTGTTAATTGCAAATTGTGCTGAAACCGTGAGCCTGTAGAACGCACAGCAGCGCCATGTTATTTATTTTGAAACATGCAAAGGGGGTGTGCCGATCCGATATCGGTCGATATCGGTCAGACGAGGCTGATCCAAATCCGATATTGTGCGTATACTATACTGTGTTATTGTTAAGCCCCACAAAAGGCACAAAAACATTATAAAGCACCATAAAGTTTTCGTGCACTATATTATAAGTGTTCTGAAGCCATTATATAGTATAATGTGAGATAGAAAATAATACTTAAGTCATTAAATTCAAGATCACTTAAACTTTTCCCTCCGCTGCGGCTGTTAGTCATTCTCCATTCAGCATCAAACAGCGCGTCATGCTCGGTTACGACAGTCAACACGATGAAACTCTCTCCAAGATGATTCAATGTTTGCATAAAATTACTTTCTGGACTTTATTGCTTTACCTTACTCACTTTCTACCGAGTGTCTGTTAGATCACAACATAGGAGTAGAAAGCACTATAATTGTTCTTCACGTGCATAGTAACTGAAATTTAAAACTGTTAAACGAAAAGGCTCAAACTATTGCATAGATAGAAGCTGTATAATACACTACGCATCAATATGTCTTTCCTTTGTGCTTTGAACTTTTCAATGCGGACTCGAAAAGCTTCTCTTCTTAAGCTGTGACTTGTTTCAAGAGCATCATTCTGCGCACGGGATGCACATAAGCGCTTTGTGGTGTGCCGCACTGTACTGAGTCTTTCATATCGTAATACTTTTGCACAACGAAAGATTATTAATAGCCTTTCTTGTTCTGTCCTATCTATCATATGTTGCTGCCTCATTAAACAGCTGTGCTATACATTCAAAAAATGTCTTAATTTTATAGAAAAATCTTCTTTTTTGTTGTTGTAGAAATTCAACTTGATTAAAAAAAACCTGCGCTGGTATCGGTCGATACTCAGACTTTTTCATAGCCCTTTGAAGTTTAACAATCAATCACAATAAGCCATATCATGATTTCTCTCATGAAGTTTTTTGTTTTTTTTTTGCTGAGTTTAGTAATGTTAACCTGCATTAAATAATCAACAACTTTGATGTCCATGAATTTCTTATCCCAACTCTTTGGATGTCATCTTACTTTTCCAGCTCTCACCCTGAAACCCCCCATGGGTTTGCGTTTTGGATAAAGCGCTGAGCAGAGTGTTGGTGTTGATGTCCACCCTAGAAAGGATGCTGGCCAGCGGATTGGCTGGAGGGGCAGTAGCAGGGGGAGTCTTCTGGGTTGAGCTTGGAGCGGAAGGTACACTTGGGGAAGACCGGGATACAGGACTTACTCCTACAGCTGCAAAGGAAAAAGCAATGATTGAATGCATGATGTTACATAAAAATGTACATTTGTCATGTAAATGATTTTAGTTTTGGGCTTTTCTTGACACATTTTAATGACAGATAGCAGAGTGGATACAGAGCAAAACACAACGCAGGCCACATTCAAACCTGCATCTCTCAAATGAGCACCACGGCTTACCAGTGGGCCATGGGTCTGACCAGTATGCACTTTTGATAGGCTTTTTCAACCTGCGTATAACATGCTGTACCAATCAAACTACAACATCTCACCTGAGTTCTTCATAACGTTTGTGATTGTGCTGAGGATGGAGCTGATCTTGCCTAGATCAACGCCTGCAAGGTTGACTGGCAGTGACTGTGGGGTTGGTGTGGTTGTTGTTGTTGTTGTTACTGTTGAGGGAACTGCCACTGCTGTGGTCATGATCTGCTTTGTTTGTGTGCCTTCATTTGTCAGTAAAGATTCTGTGACATTTGGAGACACAGAGGACTGTTTGGACACAACAGCAGGGGCCACACGTTCCTCTACTGTAAGGAGGAAACAAAATTAAGAAACGTATTTAATAAAACCCTGCACCATAACAGCTTAACCTTTTGTTGAATGTGAGAAACATGCTGAATCCCAAATATAACATAGTAAAGGTCCTATAGTACCTATGATAGAAGGAGTTTCTGTTTCCTCTACATCCGAGAGCTCCATGTCCTCTATGTCACGATTGTCTTTGTCTCCCACAGAGACACTTGGTGGTGGGGAACCCCCATCAGATGAGAGGGGGCTGGGAGCATCAGCCAAAGCAATGAGGTCCTCCTCCATCGCCTGCCCATCCAGCTCTGGGTCTGGGGTACCAATCCTTTCCAGAGCGCGGAAGGGTGACTCGGACCCCGTTGGTGAAGGGGCATCATCAATGGGAGAGGGGACGGGGGAGTCATCTGGATCAGGCACCATTGCCTTCAGTGCATCGAGTTTGCGCTTAAGGTGTGACACCCGGTTCGCAAATGTCTCGTAGGCCTGGAAATGTATTATTTGAAGAGATGTTCCACTATTTGTTTCACAATATTTGCACATCAACAATATGAGCAATACGAACAAAAGTTTGGGGTCAGTAAGCTTATTTATCAAGAAATTAATGATTTCATTCAGCAAGGATACATACTGTCCTCTGAAAGTAACTTAACATACAGCCATTTTTGTCAAAATAGCTGGCAACAAAAGTGAGTACACCCTAAGTGAACAGCAGTATGTCGTTTAACCATGTAAAGCCACATGTCCTATTCATCATG
Organism: Chrosomus eos; assembly: GCA_036326025.1. Classification (NCBI taxonomy): domain Eukaryota; kingdom Metazoa; phylum Chordata; class Actinopteri; order Cypriniformes; family Leuciscidae; genus Chrosomus; species Chrosomus eos. Next base: position 32,830,499 of record CM070827.1, on the reverse strand, counting down.
TTTTTGTCTGCTTGACAGGACCATACAAATGTATATCTGGTATTAGAGCAGTTAAAATTTGTCCTTTGAGTACAATTCTCTAATACTGACCACTGGATGTTCAACATGGCACCTCATGGAAAGAACTCTCTAAGGATTTGAGAATTAGAAGTGTTGCTCTCCACATAGTTGACCAAGGCTATAAGAAGATTGGTAACACCTGAAACTGAGTAATAGTACAGGCCAGGGTCATACAGAGGTTTTCCAAGACGGGTTGGAAATCAAAGAAGGGTCAAAGAAGTTGAGACCTCGTGCTGTGTGTCAGGTGCAGAAGTTGGCTTCAAAAAACAGACGCATGAGTACTGCCAGCATTGCTTTAGAGGTTGCAGAAGCGGAAGGTCAGCTTGTGCTCAGACCATACGCCGCACACTGCAACAAGTCGGTTTGCATGGCCGTCGTCCCAGAAGGAAGCTTCTTCTGAAGCTGGCTCACAAGAAAGCCCGCAAACAGTTTGCTGAAGACGACCTGTCCAAGAGCATGAATTACTGGAACCATGTAATGTGGTCTGATGAGACTAAGATAAACTTCATTGGCTCAGATGGTGTCCAGCATGTGTGGCGACGCACTGGTGAGGAGTACCAAGAAAATTGTGTCTTGCCTACATTCAAGCGTGGTGGTGGTAGCATCATGGTCTGGGACTGCATGAGTGCTGCTGGTACTGGGGAGCTGCGCTTTATTGAAGGAAACATGGATTCCAACATGTACTGTGACATTCTGAAGCAGAACATGATGCCCTCCCTTCAGAAACTGGGCCGAACGGCATGATAACGACCCCAAACACACCGCCAAGATGACAACTGCCTTGCTGAGGAAGCTGAAGGTGAAGGTGATGGAGTGGCCAAGAACTTCTCCAGACCTGAACGCTATTGAGCACTTGTGGGGCATCCTCAGGCGGAAGGTGGAAAAACACCATGCGTCCCAACATCCAGCAGCTCCATGATGTCATTATGGAGGAGTGGAAGAGGATCCCAGCAACAACCTGTGCAGCTCTGGTGAACTCAATGCCTAGGGGGATTAAGGCAGTGCTAGATAACAATGGTGCTCACATAAAATATTGACATTGTGGTGAATGTGAGATACATTATTCACCTTTGATATTAGGTGTAGTTCTATACACTGTTGGTTGTAAACGCAGCACTTCAGGGATCGCGGTCCCTTTAAAAGCTCTGAATGTGTACGCTCACGTGGGACGCGTGTCAGCGCCATTTGCTTCTTGTGTGTTTTACGTTCTATAAATAAATGACACGCGCATTCGTGTGCTCAAAGTGAGAAGTTGTCTCTTGCAATTTACTGCAATTTCCACAAGATATTCATTTAGGGTGTACTCACTTTTGTTGCCAACTATTTTGACAATAATGGCTGTAAGTTGAGTTATTTTCAGAGGACAGTAAATTTATACTGCTATACAAGCAGCACATTGACTACTCTAAAATATATCCAAGTTTCATTTCTATAGTATCGTCCCCTTGAGAAGATATACTAAAATGCTTTCTGAATTGTGAGGGGTGTATTCACTTTTGTGAGATACTGTACAAGTGTATATTTTATTTAAACCAATATTGTGAATATTGCATTGATGTTAACATGATTTTCACCATGAAGTTCCTTAAAGATATATATATATATATAAAATTCCCCACAAGTATAACTTTTATTGACCAGGCCTAATTATATTATCATATATTACCACTATCAAAAACATGTTAAACCTGGCTAAATTAATACTCTCAAATGAAATTATCACAGAAATGTGGAAATTTCTACAATTATTTGTAAAAGGGTTAAAACTAAACATCTTTTTATTAAATGGTCAACTGTGGCTGTCACAGACAGGCTAAATAAAACAACATTGATACATAATGGTCAGGATGTCTTTGTTTTTGTACAAATTCAATTGCGGCACAATGCAGCTGAAACCACTAAAAGCATTAAATGAGCATATGGTCATTACTTCTGAAAGGGCTATTTGCTGCTTTCAAATATAAAGCTAGTTTTTTTATATGTGCACTGAAATAATGATTCTGCTGGAAGACCTGAAGCTGCTGTGAGTGAGGAGATTAAGAGCTCTTGTTGAAGCAAACGAAAATAATTAGATTTCATAAAGTGCTTTTTGGAAATATAAATAAAACAACGTTTTACTTATTTCCTATGCAGCCATTTCATTTTAAAATGACCTGACGGCTCTCTACATTTATTCCAGTCTTCGAGTGTGGAGAATTCATACATTTAGTAATATTCGACAACAAATAAATAATTTGTAAATTATTTTGTACTGAAGTGTAGCTAATGTATGTTTATGGTATGCATGTAACATTAAGATTTTAATGTTGTTTATATGTCTATGTGGTGTTTTTAATATGCTTTAAGCCAAATCATGTGCAAATTTATAAGTCAACACATTTGCTGAGTATTTTCTCCTTAAAACTGCAGTGAACCATAGTCTCAAAATCAAGGTTTGAAATCGCTGGTGTTTCTGACGTCACAAACCACCTTGCAACCAATCACAATAACGTGTGATTGCCAAAGAGTGGATCTCTGAGCTGGTGTGAATAAGTGGAGACGGGGCTAATTTGCATATCCATAGAATCACGTATACTAAATGAGGAACGGGTGTAGTAACATTCAAGCTATTTTAAGGCATGAAGACATTTTTAATCAAGGAAAAAAAAACATTTAAAGGGATACTCCTACTTTTTTTGGAAATAGGCTAATTTTACAACTCCCCCAGAGTTAAACAGTTGGGTTTTACCGTTTTTGAATCCATTCAGCCGATTTTCTGATATTTAGAAGAATATCAGTAAGCAGACAGTTTCTGGTCTCATTGACTCCCATAGTATATTTTTTTTCCTACTATGGAAGTCAATGAGACCAGAAACTGTCTGGTTACTGATATTCTTCTAAATATCAAAAAATCGGCTGAATGGATTTGAAAACGGTAAAACCCAACTGTTTAACTCTGGGGGAGTTGTAAAATGAGCCTATTTCCAAAAAAAGTGGAGTATCCCTTTAAATATGTACTTTTGGTGATCAAAGATGAGTTTTAAGGGATAAAATTATTGACTACAGGGGGACTTTAAACTAATCTGCAATACTCACTTTAGCCACAGTCTTGACCTCTTTATATTGCATCTCGTAGAAAATGTCTGCACTCTCCAGAGCTTCCATCAAAGGAGGGCCTTTTTTGACCTCTCCATCCAGAAAGGAAACAAACTCCTGTAGCTTTGTGCTCCCATCTTCAAAGTCTTTAGAAAACCTTTTACCTCCTGCCTTGTCTAAAGTGTGAGATGCAGAAAAAAACAAAAGCATTAACATGTGAAAAATATCTATATAATCCATGCAGATCTACTCATTACAAATTCAGAATATTAAAAAGACACCGTTTACCGACCTTTCAGTTTCTTCAGAGCCTCTGTGCTGCACACATCCACTCTCATTGCAGCTAACTGTTTCTCTTTGAGCTCAATCTCATCCATTGAATTCCTGTACGTGGACAGATGCTCGATAAACGCTGAGGGCTGACAGGTCAAGATAAAAACAAGTAGGTTAGAAGTTAAATAATTGAAACCTATAATCATTTTCAAATTTGCCTAACCAAGGGTCCCACAGAGTCATTCAAGTCTAGTGTGAATACTGAATATTTACCACAAACTCAGCGACAATCTTGGATTTCAGGGCTGATCTGGTGTTGACTGGAGCTGGAGTTGGAGCTGGAACTAAAATTGAAGGGGGAAAATCATTACCTCATTATAAAAATGAGTAAGTTTTTACCTTTTATTACATTTAACCACACAAATTATACATACATATATATATATATATATATATATATATATATATATATATATATATATATATATATTAAAACGCTAAAGACGGTCAATGTTATACTGTCAATGTAACATACTGAAAGGCACATAAAATACTCTCAAGAGCAACATTAACACATCCTTAAATAGGTCAAATAATGCTATTTTAAAAGTTTATTATTTAAATTGTTATGGTGAAATAGAATTGGTTAACATGCTTTAATAGTACATTATTTTTCACATACTCTAGTACATTATTGTATCTCCTCTATTCCCAAGCTGCGTCCCAATGTGCATACTATGCCCTAAATAGTATTGAAAATTACTAATGTCGCATACTATTTAGGATGGATAGTATGCACATTGGGACTAGTGTTGTCAAAAAACTCGGTACTTCGGTACCAAGTCGGTACTAAAAAAAATTAACGTTTACGGTACCAGCTTTTCTAGGTACCGAGTACCGGGTTAATCCGGTTCTTGATGTGCTGTCGGAAAGGTGCAGAGTTGCGTCCTCTTCATAAAAACACTGCGTCCCAACAGCTGCGTCCCAATGTGCATACTATGCCCTAAATAGTATTGAAAATTACTAATGTCACATACTATTTAGGATGGATAGTATGCACATTGGGACGCAGCTACTGAGACGTGGCGACCGGCGCTGCTAATGCGGGTCTGAATCCACTTGTTGACAAGAAAGGAGGAAAGAGCCACATATGGAAATATTTTGAATTAGGCTAATGTCACGTTGCCATAATGGGCCGTTCACACGTACACATAGCGCGTTTTCTGCGCGTGCAAATTTCAAATGTAGGCGCGCGGGAAGCGCGCTCATAATAGAAGCGGCGTGCAAGCTTGTTTTTCCAGGCGCGTCACTGTTCATGGTTGCATAGCGGAGACACGGGAGAGCGAGAGCTTGTGGAGAAAGCGGTGTGAACTGCGCTCTCCATGATGACGAGGAATTGTCAGCAAAGAATTATTTGATTTTTTTAGCCCTTGCATTAAAATCAGCTACAGGGTTCTCAAGTTTTGAAGACATCAGGCAAGAGTGACATTTTTGGCAGTTTTGGATTAAATAAAAGTACAGTTAAATCAAATAAAACATGTTTTATCTCCTGTATAGTTTGGTAACACTACAATAAGATACCATTCATTAACATTAATGCATTATCTATCAACACATTGAGTGAACAATATATTTTTACAACATTAATTAATGTTTGTGAATGTTATTTAATACAAACACTTGATTGTTCATATTTGTTCACTTCATTCATTGTGCATTAAATAATGTTAACAGATAAAACTTTTGATTTTAAAAACATATTAGTACATTTTTAAATTAACCCCAAGGAGAATAATTGCTACAGTACTATGGTTTATTGTTAGGTAATTTTATATAATGTTATCTATCAAATAGAATCTACTTATTGTAAAGTGTTTTTAATACTACAGTTTCCATATTTGTAACCGTGATATACACTTTAATATATGTAAATTTAATCTAAATTAAGCTTTGGTACCGAAATTGGTAGCGAGAACCGTGAATTTTCACTGGTATTGGTACCGAATACTGAAATTTTGGTACCGTGACAACACTAATTGGGATGCAGCTCCAGTCTCTCTGAAACACACTAATTTCTACAAAGCGCCTCCTTCTGAAAAGCTCAGAGTGCTCTGATTGGCCAGCTGACCCTGCGCGTTGTGATTGGCCAAACACCTCAACTGTGTGTCGGAAATTTAACAATCCTTACCATTGTCAAGGCTTCTAAAGCATTTGTAAACTGTGTAAGCTGAGTAACTGTGCAGATCGTATACATGCGCAAACAGATACATTAAAGGAATGTATTCACACTAAAGGGAAAAGAAAACATTAAAAAGCATCATATGACCCCTTTAAATCTTAAAGTGCAATTCAGACCTTTCACGGGTTCTTCTTTCCGAACCAAATTGTTCCTCAGCTGACTGATGAACTCCTCTGAATAGACATTTCTCTCTTCCCAAATGGAAAGTATCCTCACCACTGACTTGTTCACCTTAGAATCCTTTGTGGCACTGAAAGGAATTGATTGACAATTATAAAGATTCATAAGGCTCATTTCACACAATGCAACATGATAGATTTTGGAAAATAATTTGCATGCAATGGGTCACATTTAATAAAGCAACCACATCTACAAAGCACATTTACAATACTTAGTTAAAAGCACCCGTTACTAGTGAATTAGATGCAGAATTAGACAAAAACGTTGTCAGTCACTGATGTCATTGTAGAAACACACTTTTTTTATATTTCACATTTACGGTCAACCAGAGGGCTTGGAGCCAGAGGGGCGCAAGTGGCTTTTGACAAACTTTACAGGAGAGACAAAACAAACTTTTGACATCACTTCAATCACCTGTATTATTAACCTTAAACCACAAACATTGCAACCACAGGCATACTTACATGAATGAGTATTTAAGTAAAAAATGTATGGCATATTAACACAGTGAACATGTTATAAAACATTTTAAAATAAAAAAAATATAGCAAAAACGTCAGATATGCCTTTTTTATCTGCTGAACACTGCATAAAATAATTGGTCAAAACAAAAGGGGAATTGATTGAATAATTAACACTTGAATAACACTTGAAAAGTAGGCCTAATTCATTTTCCCGTAAGACTTTTGTTCATCTTCGGAACACAAATTAAGATATTTTTGATTAAATCTGAGAGCTGGATCACTCCTCCATAGGCTTCTAAAGGATTGAAATTTGCCAGCCCAGAAAAGTTATTAAAGACATCGTTAAAATAGTCCAAGTGACTACAGTTTATCAAGCGACGAGAATACTTTTTGTGCGCAAAACAAACAAAAAAAAGACTGTATTCAACTATTCATTTCCTTCTCTGAGGGCCTCGAGATAGTTCACGTAGTGTAACAGCGTAGCGCTTCTGTGTTGTACGTCACACGCATCACACACACATGACCAGCGTCGGCCAATAGTGAGGCTACGTGTGACGTACAAAGAAGCGTTGTGCTGTAACACTACGTGAACTATCTCGAGGCCCTCAGAGAAGGAAATTAATACTTGAATAAAGTCCTTATTTTTGCGCGCAAAAAGTATTCTCGTCGCTTGATAAACTTAAGATTGAGCCACTGTAGTCACTTGGACTATTTTAACGATTTCTTTAATAACTTTTCAGGGCCGGCAGGTTTCAATCCCATAGAAGCCTATGGAGGAGTGATCCAGCTCTCAGATTTAATCACAAATATCTTATTTTGTGTTCCGAAGATGAACGAAGGTCTTACGGTGTTGAACAACATGAGGGTGAGTAATTACTGACAGAATTTACATTTTTGGGTGAACTATCCCTTTAATGATTAACACATTAATATTAATGTAATACACAGCCATTTTGAATGCTGTTTTAGGGCACCAACTACACTTACGCCCTTCTGGCTCCAAACATTACTCACACTTTTGTGTTAGGTCTTTATTGTTGTGTTGCTTCATTCAATACAGATTGATCTCAGATAGGTTTTTTTGGCACCATTGGATAGAGCTCATCATCGAGACCTTTATGTTGATATCAAGAACTCATATTTGCCCAAAATGTCACTTACGCCCCTCTGGCTCCAAGCGCTCGTGAATATGAATCCTAATTCAGATGTATTGACTGATATTTGATTGTCTGTCATTCTAAAATAAATTGTCAAAATGCAAAAACTAAAAAAATCTTTTTTTTTTTTTTACATAGAACTTAGTATTTATCTTGAAAATAAATGACACCTAATTTTAAAAAGTGAAAGAAAAAAAAAAGCTTCAAAACATTATTTTGTGGAGATGGTTGGTTTGGTTCATGACTCTTTATTGGGTAACTGTGGAATTTCCAAAATGAATCCGGGAAAAATACTTTCAGAACTAGGATTGCTGAGAAAGTGTGTGGCCATGCAGTAGAAGAAACCTGTGGTGCGTTTCCCGTACAACGATGTAGCTCGCTGATTAACATCCACAGTATGATGCATCATTTGAGAAACTAACCACGACTGTTTGCTGAAACCGTAGTACAATGGTCGCTCGCACCTCCGTTGTTTGAACCACATTTGTTCAACAATATAGGACTTCACGTGCAGGTAGAGGAGTAATAACCTCTGATTAAACAGATTAATCTATTAGCTTGCTTATTAAAGGGTACCTATCATGGAATTTTGAAAATTGCCTTTCATGTAGTGTGTAACATAGATCTAAGTGAACAAAAACATCCTGCAAAGTTTTAAATATGAAAGTTCACCGTATACAAAGTTATTGTCTCTCAAAAGTAAGAGTCGACTCTGAGTCGCTGATATGAATCGATAGACGAACGATGCTTTTTCTCTAACTTTCGTACGTCACTTGTACAAGTTATTTGAGTAAGACACGCCCACTCATTGCGCGCACCAGAAAACAGTGAAAACAACATGTCGACGAGCTGTTCTGAAGTGCGAATCAAAAGCGAACTTTTTTTCCCTGCCCAGGGACGAGCATGTGAAGAATCTGGCTAGAGTTTATATTTACAACTATACCACACAAGTATAGCCACCTTGAGCTGTGTTCGCGTTATTTTAATGAGGATTCCTTTACAAACATAAATGCTTTCAAGTGTGGATTCGCGAGTCGCCTGATACTGAAGGAACGTTTAGTACCAAGTTTATTTGGATCGGCTTCATCCTCCGAATCACAACCTGTAAGTACTATTAATAATTGTTGCTTTTAATGGGTTTTGTAGCATGCTCAATAAGTGTGTGTGTGTGTGTGTGTGTGTGTGTGTGTGTGTGTGTGTGTGTGTGTGTGTGTGTGTGTGTGTGTGTGTGTGTGTGTGTGTGTGTGTGTGTGTGAGTTACGCTCAACGCAGCTTAGGTCTCCAAGCTGTGTGTGTGTGTGTCATTTATGCTCAGCGCTTAGGTCTCCAAGCTGTGTGAGTGTGTTTTGAAATATGTCAAATGTTTGTCGTTGTTATTGGAGTTGTCATAAAGAATAGAGTGTATTGTAGTACTGCAGTGCTTTATCAATATTGGGTTAACGCGAAAAATAACTGACTGGGTCGTCTGACCAATCGCAGCGGATTAGCGTCACGCAAAGGCGGGGTTTGAAAAATGAGTCGTCAAACGAATCATTTGGGAATCGATGAGCAAATCAGGTAAAAATAAATGCATATTATAAGACAACAAAAGTGTTTTTTGTCATTGCATGCTTGTAAAACTGTTGTTGGGGACTCCCAGAACAAATTAGGAACATTTTAAATGCCATAATAGGTACCCTTTAATAAGCCCAAGAACGTGATCCATTTAAGTCCACATATCATTTAACAAGAAATGCTTCTAAACAGCTCGAGAGCTGTAGTTCCAATCACGTTTGCACATTCACAGGGTTTGTTGGACCAAATTTTTTAACTATGTTTCCAACGACAAAACTTGTGACCACAGTTGGCTAACAATGATTTTGGGAAACGCACCCCTGGTTAGTCTCATGTTCTCGCAGTCTCACCTGATGAGGTTCATAGCCTCTGGTAGCATATCAGTGAAGGTTGTCCGGTAGACTATGGCATTTTTCCTTTTACAGTTCTGAATGACATCATTCGCCAGATAGAAGAGATTGAGCCTGTGTGCTGCATCCGCTGGGAAAAGAACAAGGAAAAGTTGAACTTCATTTAATTAAAAAAAACTTAGTTTAAATGGTCCACTTATAATAGTAAGACCTTTGTCTATTATTAGTGAAGATGGGCAAACCATAATGAAGTGTAAAAATTCATGCTAAATAACATTGAATCATTTCTTTGTAAAAAATTCACAAATTTCGGCAATCTCTTTAAAAATCCAGTAGAAGCAACTATTATCGAAATATATCTAGTTTCATCAGACCAACAAGATATGGGTGTTGAAAGTTTTTACTATGTGTACATATATTTTCAAATCTCTTTTATGTCCAGATATTGTTGTACCCTTGTCTCAGGCACATATTAAAACTATGACATTCTTTTCTGTGTGAAATTAACTACATTTATATAATAGTAAAAGCTATATTCAAAGCACCATCATTCCACTAAAGAAGGTAATAAAAAAGCAATACATATTTGAAACTGAAAAAAAAAATGCTTATGAAATACGCATCTCACTGCCATGATCATCATCATTCCATCTATCCATTACCATTTCAGTCACATTCTACAATTTTCTTGGCAATGATTGTTTTCAGGGGTTGGTTGCCAGATCTTTCCCCGACTCTCCCCATTGCATGGCTTTGGGTCTCACACATGCATTCACACCTACGGGCAATTTAGTGTCTCCAATTCACCTATACTGCATGTTTTTGGGTTGTGGGGAAACAGCAGCACCCAGAGGAAACCTACACAGACACAAGGAGAACATGCAAACTCCACATATAACAGACTCCTGACTCAGCCCAGAGATCTTCTTGCTGTGAGGCGACAGTAATACACACTGAGCCTGAGCCACTGATCCACCTGATCATCATCACTGCAGTTTAATAAATCACAACAACCATTACAATGTGTGCAATGATCTGAGCTTCCAAGTTGTGTATTCGGGTCAATGACAAATAAAGCTTTGAAAAAGTTTGTTTTTATATATACATTTTATTTATTTTTTCCAAATTGATGCATATTTTTGTGTCAGGAACAATGAATTAAAAAAAAGTTTCAATTGTTAAACAAGTGTTTTTAAAAATTATTTTGGACTTTTTCGTCAAGTGGTACAACTAAATATTTGTATTCCTAATTTTATTGTGAAATCTTGTTTTGTGCTTGGTGACCATGTGACTTTTGTGCTTGTGTTTGACCATGGTGTTTTGTCAAATAACAATTCGGCCTGGGATTTTTACGTAGGTGGTGGGAGAAAAGCACTGACATTCTGAATTCAAAATAAAAAATGATTTCTGAAGGATCATGTTAATATATATATATATATATATATATATATATATATATATATATATCTCAGTCATTACTCTAGTCTTCAATTACACATGATCCTTCAGAAATTCTCCACGAGAATTTTCATTTTATTGCATGCTGTCTGAATCCAGAATATCAGTATTTTTTTCCCACCACCCACGTAAAAATCCCTGGCTGATTTACCTACTGTTTTTTGACAAACACCAGGCAAGGTCATGTGATAATTTAATTGCCGTCCCAATCCACATTACTGAGTTTACAAGAGATCACTTAAAGGTGCCGTGTGTAACATTTTTGAGTATTTATTAACAGAAATGCAATATGACATCCATAACTATGTGTTCAGTTGTGTATAAAGAACTTACTTAATAAACCGTAATGTTTTTATTACCTTAGAATGAGGCATTTATATCTACATAGGCGCGGGAATCCCCTTCTATGAAGGCCGCCATGTTATGACGTCATATTTCTACCGTAGCCGACAGCGAACAAACCGCGTTACAGAGCGCGTTTCGTTACCTTGAAAGAGAAGCTGCAGAAAGCTAGAAGAAGCTAGTCATAAACACCGTGAGTAGTGACTTTTCCCTGGTCAGTGGTGTAAATATGTAGTTGGATTGTTTCATGTAACTTAATGCTTCACCCTCGCTTTGTTATGGCTTTGCTATGTGGGGATAAATGTGCTGGTTACGTTCGTGAGACAGCTGATTAGTAGGCTACTCTTGTCATTGACCAGAAAACAGTTACAGGAATCACCAACCCATCGATCTTGGAAGCATTTAAGTCGATCGAGTTTCCAAAATCAGAGAAAAAAGCCTATTGTGTGTACTAAGTGGTGTCTATGGGATGCGGAGGCACGCGTGCTGTTACAATCACGTCATTTTTGCCGCACGCACCTTTGGGCTCATGCGGACGCGTCGAGTATAAACAAGGCTTTAACCAGCTCAGCCACAGTAACAGCTCATATTAGCCAGCTAAACTTTTACTACCCTGTTAGAAAAAATCTATAGTTGCATAGTTTCATATGGTTCTTCTCCCTCGCTGTATTATGGGTTTGTTATGTGGGGAGAATGTGCTGGTTACGTTTGTGAGACAATCAGCTAATACTATTATTATGTACAGTATTAAGACCCTTGATCCTCACCTGACTATGGCTTTGTAAACTTTATCCATGATGTGGTTTATAATGGACTGTGGTACTCCATGTTAGCTGTGGCTTGTTTTACTCTGGCTATTCTCTGCTGTCTTAGACGACGATGTTTGTCCCGTTTTAGCCACCGTAGCTTCTTCGAAAGGGAGGGGTGAGCAGTGGGCTGAGCCCTTAGTGTAAACTCGCAAACGAACCGCTAGATGTCGCCAAAAAGCTACACACTGCACCTTTAACAATTTTTCTCTTCCACTGCAGAGCACCGTACGAAAACTTATTACTGAAATGCTGGATTTAAAAGAACAATATTTCAGCACATAAGCATTTAAAATGAGCTGATATTGTGGCAGCAATTATATACATTGAAAATACAAACCACAAAAATCGCCTTGCGAACGTACCAGTTTTATCACTGAGGTGCCATGCAAATTTATTTTTACAGACATCCATATGAGAAACCATTAACATCTGAATAGGGCTTTTTACTAAGAAATAATAAAAGATAAAGATTTAGGGCTGCAAGAAGTAATCAATAACTTGTAAATAATTAATCGTGAAAAAGTCATGTGCTATTTACAGAGAACCTCCATCTGTGACGTCACTTTCAAGTAGTAGAAAATGCATTTCTGTGAATAAAAAAAATCTTAATGCAGACATTACCATTTTGCATCCTTTACAGCAAGAGATTAAATATCATAACAGAACCTACTTGACAGAGCACAACCAATTTAACCATCTTTGATGTGAAAAATCTAATTTAGGTTTTGAATTAACCATAGTTGAAAACTTGAAATCCTATATGCAAGACAAGCAATGGTATATTCATACAGACAGTAACTTTAATACAAGATTAACAGTATGATAAAAGCATTGCAACAGCAACAGACTGAACATGCACAAGTGACAGCAACCTGGCAACATGAAACTACCGGTATATGCTCGAGAATTTAACATAGTGTTAATGCTTTGCACTCTTGTACAACATTTAGCCTAGTACACATTTATTCCTCTGAAATTTGCTCTGTGCAGTTTTTTAAATGTGTTTTTACCCATAAAGGTGTTTTTAAGTACTACCGAGCAGCACAACATCACTGACGAAGGTGCACCATGCAAAACACATAGACCGTAATTGCATTGTAATAATAACTATTTTCATTATTGATTAGTTGTTGCAGCACTAAAAAAAAATCCTATAAGCACATTCTCAGAAAAAAAAGACGCTTTTATCTGGTTCAATAATTCCACAAAAAATAACACCATTAACAACGCCATCTAAAGAGATCGAAAAATGTAATTTATCTTGATACCTCTGCAATTACATTCCTGGCATCCATCACTAAAAACGCTTACAGAATTTGGATTTAGCAGAGGAGGTCACTGACCCCTCCTCCCATTTCTCAAATAAGCAATCTGACATAAACCATGTTAACCATAACAATACTATTTTTTCCAACATATTTTTGCAGTTTCCTTACTGTCTTTAACTAGCCTACATATTGTCCTAAAAACAGGACAATAAGTGACTCTATTGTTCAACTCACAATTAGGTTTGATGGATTCATGCAATGTATTTCCCATCTAAATACAATGACAAAATAGAGCAAAATACAAGACTTGTTAAAAAATATATAAAGATGATCATTTTATTTTACATATTAACAGCTAGTTGCACCATGCAATATATGCAGATTGTCTGTCAACATATTCAAGAACATAATTTCATAAATGTTTGTTCTGTCATCTAAAAAAGCAGTTTAAATTCCCACAATATTTTCACATCATGCCAACACTTACCACGTCATCATGCAATAATTTTATATAATTTTACAGTGCAATCAAAGAATGTCAGAAAACTCTGACATATAAGCATAAAGCTTTTAGGATTTAAACTAACTAGGATATACACTGTTTGAGTCAGTAAGATTTTCTCTTTAAGAAATTAATGCTTTTATTCAGCAAAGATTGCTCAAAAGTGAAAGTAAACTCATCATGAAAATATATATTTTTTAAAAATGCTGTTCTTTTGAACTTTCCAAAGAATCCTGAAATGAATGCATCAGTTTTCACAAAAATATTAAGCAGCACAACTGTTTTTAAACATAGAAAAATTTCTTGAGCATCAAATCAGCATATTAGAATGATTTCTGATGGATCGTGTGACACTGAAGACTGGAGTAAAGTACTTTTTAAAAGTGTATTAATAGCCTATAGAAAAGAGTCATTTTAAACTTTTAGAATATTTCACAGCATTACTGTTTTTTACTGTATTTTTGATCAAAGAAATGCAGCCTTGAGAGACTTTCAAAAACAAATTAAAAAAAATCTTTGAACAATAACGTATTCTTGTAAATTTCATTAAAGCAGCAAAACTCATTCGAGGCAACCTGCTCATACATCATTTTTAACTTAAAGGGTTAGTTCACTCAAAAATTAAAATTACCCCATGATTTACTCACCCTCAACATCCTATGTGTATATGACATTCTTCTGAACTAACCCTTTAAGCTAGAAACAACAATGTATGACCAGTAAACAGTAGACGACTATAAGTATTATTTTATACAGGGGTGTGTACAATAAATAGCCAAAATAAAGTCTTGTTTTTCTCTTTAGATATTAAAGAGAATTAAAGTCCCCATTTGGGACTACTTCAGCCAAAGAAGCACTTGTCATAGTTCATATTTAAACAACGCATAACCATGCCTAAGTATTTCAAAAATGAAGCTAAATTTATATTTATATTCTAATCAATATTATCTAGGGATGTAAAGATTCACTCATCTCACGATGCGATGCGATTCACGATACTGGTTTCACGATACGATTTTCTCACGATTTTTTTAACAAATGAGATTTAAGACAAATTATAAATGAAAAATTGTCCCTTTTATTATTTCTCAGACAAAATGCTGCACATTTCTTTTTAATTTTAAAATATATTTGTCAAATAATAAAACTACAATAAAAAAAATCCTTCAAGGTTGTTTCAACTCAGTCTTTCTGTCTGTACCACATTGACAGGTTTTAACATTGTAATAAAGGCTAGATTATAATTTTGTTATAATTTGTATCATTACACTAGTAAAGGCCATTGCACACTGAGTCCGAAATTCGCATCCGAAATTTTCGCACGTTAAAAAAAAAAATCGACCTCACGTTATGTCAATCACGCCTGCACACTGCCTCCGAAACTTTCGTCCGTCATAAAAAAATTCGGATCAGGTTCGATTTTCTGCGTTTTTCGCATCCACAGCCAGCATTTTGAGAGGTCTTTTGACTATTCAGACCCACCGTACAAGCGAACGACACAATCCAGAATGGCATCTGATAAGTTGATACACTTCGTCTCGCAGCACAAGTAGGCCTACTGTATGATAAACAAACCATACAGCTGTTCTGTATGCCCAGCGTTTCTGCCGGCCGTGTGTGTGTGTGTGTGTGTGTGTGTGTGTGTGTGTGTGTGTGTGTGTGTGTGTGTGTGTGTGTGTGTGTGTGTGTGTGTGTGTGTGTGTGTGTGTGTGTGTCTTTTTTGGTGGTCTTCTTTTTAATATGTGGCTCCAGTATCACTAGCAAAGCATCAAACTGTTCCATTGACATTCTGAGGTAAATTTTGAATCGCTCGGGATGCGCAACTCCTTGACGAGCTGAAACTCTCCTTCCTCTCGGCACATTTGGATGGACCCTCTTTTTCTTCTTTTTCTCTTTTAAAGAAGAGAGAGGGCAACAAAATCATCCTCACTGCTTGACGAATCCATTTTGTATTTTTTTGCGTTTTTTTCCAGCAAAGGTTTAATAAATACGCATCGGACTCAGTGTGCAAGGTTTCTGTGCGTGACGAAATTATAGGCTGACGAGCACGAAAAAACGCATACGAAAATTTCGGACTTCAGTGTGCAATGGCCTTAAGAGTTATAAAAAAAACAGAACACATTAAGAGAAAGAGATAGTAAAATAAATACAACACCTGGTTGCCACGGAAACACTGATGCACCTTGTGATCTCCGTGGCTCTCGCACTTGTCGTATTAATTACTTTTACATGAAAACGGAGGTGACTGGTGCTTCTCACGGTGGTGATTATTATTAGTCTACGGAAAGTCAAAATGCCGCCACACCTCCGATTTGAATGAGTCAACAACATCAACATCTACGCTTGCCGTCGCCATGTCTACTGTTTGACGGCGCGTGCACACTGCACACCAGTCTGGCACTGGTGCGGCGCGAGCGGAGCAAACCGAGCGTTTTCAGTTCATTCCTATGGAAGTTGAGTGCACTGCTCACACAAGCTCAAGTTCCATGAATGAAGTGAAAACACTCGCTAGCTTCGCGCCAGTGTGTGCTCGCTGCGATTGTGCCTGTAAAGCGAGGTTCACAACTTCACAGTAGGCTATACAGTAAACGCGCCCTGCTGTTTAAAACGTGTATCGCGATTCGTTTAACATTTCAACCGACTTGAATCGTCACACATTTGTATCGATTTTCAACCGGTTGCGATTGAATCGTTACATCCCTAATATTATCTCAAACCATCTTAAAGGTACAATATGTAACTTTTTTTTGTTAAAAACTAACTATTTAAATGAAGAGTCAATATAGGCTAAATGCTTCTTCCAAAACGTGTTCTTGTCTTACCCTGATTCACTAAGCCTATTTATTTCTATTTAGACCAGAAGGGATGGTTTTTGGAAGAATATATATTTGTCAAAATAATAAACGATTACTGGGTTACCAAAATCATCATTAGTGGCAGTCCTAATTGCAATATTTAGTTTTTCTGTGCAATAGATAAGAACATTTCACTAGATAACTTGAATTTTAGTGCTGCACGATTTATCATATCGCAATTGCGATGTCAAGCCTATGCGATTATATGACGCAAAATGCTGCGATTTTATGTGAAATAAACAAATTAGGGCTGTTAAATTAACGCAGCATCTGTTATTTTTGGTCATCCTTTGGTTAGTGTTACATGATCCCGCTCTTATTTGCGCAAATGCTTTTAAACCATTCACGCGTGACAAGTCAAGAGAGCGCGCTGCCTGTGAATGTCCTGACTGTGACTCACAGAAAGACGTGCGCCAGTATCATGCGCATGCACAGACCGCGTGCCAGAATACAGTTCTCTTTCATGCTTGAATGAACATTAACACACACAATTATGCCAAAATGTCGTTTTGTTGACTAACATGAGAGCAGTCTTAATTATGGATGTAAAGAGTTGTGAGATCCGCGTCTCTGTCGGCAGCGGCTGCTCTTAAAGGGCCAGCACCCAATAAAGCTTTCTGTCAGTAAAGTTAATCAAAGAACAAAGGGAACAGAGAAAATGACTCACTGCTCTTGACTAAAGAACTTTTGTAGCTTTAATAAAGATTAGTCTATATATAATTTATGCAGCGCAGACAGTTTGATAACTTAAATTTTCTGTTAGACAGGAAGGGCACAGCACAGGTAAATATGACATTTATTATGGGTTTTGTGAAGATTGTTTGAAGTTAATTTAAATTAAAATCTGTTATATTTTTTAAGCCTAATAAATGTTTTTAAAAAATGTATAGCTTTCAATTGTAACACGGAATCACTGTAATGTTGAATGGCTTTAACTAATGTTTAAAAAGGGATGGGGGTATTTAAATCCAGGCATCAATGGCTTATTGATCATTATAGGTGTTATCAATCATTTAGTTGTTGTTGCTAGTTTGAGTTGAGAAATACATATTTCAGAATTATCACTAATCTGTGGGTGCATTTTGCTTTAGAACCAAGCAAGTTGACTCATGAAACCATTTGTTTATTATATTGAAATCGCAATATTGACCTCAATAATCGCTAGGGCTGGACCCGAATATTTGAATATTCGTTCGGTGGGTTGGTATTCGGTCCGTGTACGTTGCGTTCATTCGTTTTTCGATTTAATATTGAAAGTAGAAAAATGAGAAAACGGGTCATTTATTCATTTTTCGTTTTCCCAAAAAAATTAAATAATGAGAATTCGGCTTGATTTTTATATTTTTATGTTCAGGGATAGAAAATGGATAAATGGCTTGAATATTCGATTTCCACATGTGGGCGCGCATGAAACGCCCCTTTCCGCTGATTGGTCAACCAAAGATCAATGCTTTCAGTTCTTCCACAGTCCTCCTGGACGGATTCTTAAAGTGTTTATTACAAATAAACTCTCTCTCATCCAACAACTGGACTAATGCTTGACACAAATCGCGCTGGGCAGGGCCTAAGGGTTTTCTTCTCGATAGGCATGGATTCGACAATCTACACTAGAGAAATATTAGCTGATTATTTCAGAAATATTATGTAGATTATCTCGCATCTGCACCCACATGACCCATCATCATTAGCCTACTTCACAGCTGGGTGACCCACTGACAGCGCGCAGACCAGTATCCATTTAAGTGTAAATATGCAGCAGTCATAATTATTATTTTAGACTGCACATTGAGTTTTGGACAAGGGATGAAGCTGAAATATAATAGATATAAAAATGTCACAGCGCATCTATTTTGGTTGTTATTCTATTAGTTTTTTGTTGTTGTTTGTTTTTCATAGCTTTCATAGCTTATATAATCATTTTTACTTTTGCAAGGGCAATTATTCTAATATTTTTTTAAATATAGGCTATTTGTCATCTTTTATTTAAAAAAATTAAACGACAAATTAATTTAGAATAATAAGACAATAAGCTGTTACCAATCAAATTAAATTAGTATCAACCAAAGAAGCTGCATCTGAATTCTGAAGTGGCATGTATACCTATTACTATTAACTGTTTAAAGCTGCTCAGAGGATTTACACAGTAATTACAATTACATAGTATTATGATATTAAAGTTTGAAATATAATATTTTGAATAACCTTTTTAATTCATTCAACCGATTCGTTCAAAACGCTGATTCATTCATGAACCACTTGGCTGTATATGGGACATTGAATCATTCACTCAACTGATTTGTTCAAAGAATCGAGTTCGAGTGAGTCAGCCGAGTATTTTTTTGGCACGTGGAGAAGAAAACCCTTTCTAGTTCCTGCCCAACGCGATTTGTGTCAAAGAATCCGTCCAGCAGCGGAGGACTGTTATTCTGTGGAAACTGTTAAACTGTGGAAGAACTGAAAGAATGAATGATTCAATGTCCCATATACAGCCAATTTGTTCATCAATGAATCAGCGTTTTGAACGAGTCGGTTGAATGAATGACTCACTGACTGACTATTAAGACAGTTACGTGCTGCCACCTACTGGGGGTCTTACTCTCATAAGTATTGTTTCATTTTGTCATTAATTTCATATTTAAAAGGATATTCAAAATATTATATTTAAAATATTAATATCATAATACTATGTAATTGTAATTCCTGTGTAAATCCTCTGAGCAGCTTTAAACAGTTAATAGTAGGCTAATAGGTCTACATGCCAGTTCAGAATTCAGATGCAGCCTCTTTGGTTGATACCATAGACTGTAAAAAAAGATACTAATTTAAATTGATTGGTAACAGCTTATTGTCTTATTATTCGAATTGAATTTAGTCGATTAAATTTTCAATATTTTTTTTATAAAAGATTACAAATAGCCTATATTTAAAAAATATTAGAATATAGGTAAACATGATTATAAGCTATGAAAGCTGTAAGCTATGAAAAACAAACAAACAAACAACAACAAAAAAAAACGAATAGAATAACAACCAAAATAGATGTGCTGTGACATTGACACTAAATAATGCAATTTATATCTTTTCATATCTATCATATTTCAGCTTCATCCCTTGTCCAAAACTCAATGTGCAGTCTAAAATAATAGTTATGACTCCTGCATGTTTACACTTAAATGGATACTGGTATGTGCGCAGTCAGTGGGTTTATTTATTTTTTATTTAACCAGGTTTGTCTCATTGAGATATAAAATCTCTTTTTCAAGAGAGACCTGGCCAAGATAGCAGAACAAATTAAATCACACAATCACAAAACAAACACAATCGAAAAACAAAACAAAATAGGGAAAGACAACCCAAGTACATTTCAATTTAAATAAAAGTGCCATTAATTAAAACATTTGCACGTGTGGATGGATTCCTGTTCTATAGTTTTAACATAACCTTTAAAATCATTTAAGGAAATTAGAAACTGTAGTTTAAGTGTTTTCTGTAGATCATTCCAAATAGAAGGTGCAAAAAACATGAAAGCCTTTTTGAACAACTCTGTCCGGGCTTGAGGTACATTCAATGAAATCGTTTTCTGGGACCGTAAACCATAGGTGCTCTGTGTAAAAGAAAGAAATTCAGATATGTAACTTGGAAGCCTGCCTATAATGCCCTTATATATCAAGATATAAAGGTGAGTAAGCCGGCGATTTGACAGAGAAGGCAAATTCACTGTGGAGTAAAGTGAACAGTGATGAGTGAGGGGTCTGCAATTAGATGCTGTGTTTCATGGAGCTTTAAGATTTATTTCTAACATCTGAAGATACTTTGATGGTGCATTCATATACAACAGATCACCGTAATCAATAATAGAGAGAAATGTGGCATCGACTAGCCTTTTTCTAGCAGAAAAAGTCAAACAAGATTTGTTCCTACTTGGGTCACCAAGTAGGCTAATGATGGGTCATGTGGGTGCAGATGCGAGATAATCTACATAATATTTCTGAAATAATCAGCTAATATTTCTCTAGTGTAGATTGTCGAATCCATGCCTATAGAGAAGAAAACCCTTAGGCCCTGCCCAGCGCGATTTGTGTCAAGCATTAGTCCAGTTGTTGGATGAGAGAGAGTTTATTTGTAATAAACACTTTAAGAATCCGTCCAGGAGGACTGTGGAAGAACTGAAAGCGTTGATCTTTGGTTGACCAATCAGCGGAAAGGGGCGTTTCATGCGCGCCCACATGTGGAAATCGAATATTCAAGCCATTTTTCCATTTTCTATCCCTGAACATAAAAATATAAAAATCAAGCCGAATTCTCATTATTTAATTTTTTTAGGAAAATGAAAAATGAATAAATGACCCGTTTTCTCATTTTTCTACTTTCAATATTAAATCGAAAAAACGAATGAACGCAACGTACACGGACCGTATTCGATTTGAAAATGTGACATTCAAATATTCGTGTTTTTTTTTTTTTTTTTTTGTACACCTGGCATCCCCCTCGAAACGGTTCTCATTCGCGATTGGATATGTTTTACACTATAAAATCTGGTGAAATATAATACTTAAAGGGATACTCCACTTTTTTTTGGAAATAGGCTCATTTTACAACTCCCCCAGAGTTAAACAGTTGAGTTTTACCGTTTTTGAATCCATTCAGCCGATTTTCTGATATTTAGAAGAATATCAGTAACCAGACAGTTTCTGGTCTCATTGACTTCCATAGTATATTTTTTTCCCTACTATGGAAGTCAAT
This sequence comes from Chrosomus eos, assembly GCA_036326025.1. NCBI lineage: Eukaryota > Metazoa > Chordata > Actinopteri > Cypriniformes > Leuciscidae > Chrosomus > Chrosomus eos. The sequence goes on along the minus strand of CM070827.1, from coordinate 32,809,170 downwards.
GAGACCAGAAACTGTCTGGTTACTGATATTCTTCTAAATATCAGAAAATCGGCTGAATGGATTCGAAAACGGTAAAACTCAACTGTTTAACTCTGGGGGAGTTGTAAAATGAGCCTATTTCCAAAAAAAGTGGAGTATCCCTTTAACACATAACTTCGTTATAGATACTTAATAAATATATTTGCTTCTTCTTGGACTACTAAAAGTGTTCCTGCAACGGGAGTATTCTCTGGCTAGAGCGCAGAACAGGGGAGTTTGTATGGACTGAATGCCTGAACTTGTATTTTTTAAGCTGCGTTGCTTTGACATTGTGAAAAATAGAATAATAGAAACAAAATGTACTATCCTTTTTACCCGTTATTATCAAAATCTAAATTATTGATATTGTTATTGCTACCGTGTTCTTTATTTAGGCTATTATAGTTCGTTCATTTTTCGTTTTTATTTATTTAAATTTCGTTTTTATTTATTTAAATCTACCCTACTTTGTCAGTGAGAAAAATATTATAAGACTACCTTATTTAAAAAATTCCTTAAGTTAAAAGACGTGTGTGTGTGTGTGTGTGTGTGTGTGTGTGTGTGTGTGTGTGTGTGTGTGTGTGTGTGTGTGTGTGTGTGTGTGTGTGTGTGTGTGTGTGTGTGTGTGTGTGTTATCACTAGTGTTCATTCTCGGAGCATATAAGCTGCTTCCCGCTCGCGCTGTTCTGTCTGTAGTTTATTAAAAGTTTATTAATTCTCGCCTGTCTATCTAAATTGCACCAAATATGCACTCACTGCACTCCCTTATGAAGTCGTTTGGATGAACGGTTCTCGAAATAATCAAAATGCAAACGGACAGACAGACATATAGAGATTCCGAAGCTTTGAATATTCGATGTTCATTACTACCAAAGCTTCAAAAAATGGTATTCGGACCAGCCCTAATAAATCGCAATATGTGACCCTGGACCACAAAACCAGTCTTATGGGTCATTTTCCTTAAATTAAGATTTATACATCACATGAACACTGTATAAATAAGCTTTCCATTGATATATGGTTTGTTAGGATATGTCAATATTTGGCCGAGATACAACCTTTTGAAAATCTGCAATCTGATGGGGCAAAAAATCTAAATATTGAGAAAATCGCCTTTTAAAGTTGTCCAAATGAAGTCCTTAGCTACGCATATTACTAATGAAGGGAAATAAATAAAATTTACACCATTGATTTACCACAACTAAACCTTTATTCACACAAAAAATCTCATTAAAATAGCCTATTTGTAATGCGATCTGGTCAAACCCATCGGCTGTCGCGCTGCACGGTTTCAGTATAAGGTCTAAAAATAGATCGAATGTCAGTTTTTTGTCAAAATTGGGTTTTCATAAAATTATTATTCTATAACATCTTGTCTATCCTCTTTGAATATATCTTGGGAAAATTTACAAGTTTAGTGCAGAAAAATTGCGATTTATAGTGGCAAGCTGAAAAGACTGTCTTACTTTCTCTTTAAGAACACGCACAGAGAGAGAGAAAAAATCGACATTTTAATCAATGAAAGAAATAAAAACAGATTTGGGAAACAGATTATCAAAACCTGTAATAGGCTATGTCAAATTTCACCATGTGGTGGCTTTTCCCAGATCGCATCACATTTCACCAGGAACATATAAAATTGAAGAGATCCACACAACACACATTGATCGAATTCGTCGTCTTCCAGGGCATATTATTTGCCAAGCCGGTCTCTGGACATTCTGTATCATCTTCCCAATCATTTGCGAAAAAATAATTTACTATGTTCGTTACATTATTGCTGTCATTAAAGTTTAAATTGAGCAAACGCGCTATCTCAGAATCCATGGCTTGCACCGTAACCATTGCGGATTGTGTACACTGTGCACGCGAAGAAGTCGCCAGCCAATGAGAGGCGCTGTAGCAGGCCGTTGCTAGGAAGAAAACGTTTTTTTTTTACACGAGAAAGTTTTGTTTTAACGCTCTCTATTGGCTTACTGCTCTAATGACGTTGTGGAGAGTTATGAAACCGAAAGCTGGAAATCTAAGCTTGACAACGATACCAAACTTAGCAGCGAGCGAGTTTTTTTAGGCGTGTTTTCTGACTTTTTTTGCGCGATTTTGCTGCATCCACTCACAAAAATATTTTTTATATATATTTACGGTAGGAAATTTACAAAATATCTTAATGGAACATGATCTTTACTGAATATACTAATGATTTTGGCATAAAAGAAAAATCGAAATATTGTGCACAACACAATGAAAATTAAAAAGCAAATACAAGTTAATAACACCACAGAATCAAGCCACAACACAACGACATCACCACAAAACATTGGAAAGTTCTAGGCCACTACAGAGGGTGTGTTAAAGCGAACGACTTTATAAACTAGAGGAAATGGTCTAATGAAATCCAAATTTTGGACTTTTTTTTTGTAGCACCAATTTTTTTTAAAGAATCCTTTAACTGCATTTATAACTTTTGAAATTAGAAGTCATTTATATAGCTATGTCAATTTAAAGTGTCATTTAAAAAGCGGTTTAAATTTTGGATTTTGTTATACCATTACCTCTAGTACGAAGCACAAACTTTAAGGTATACTTTAATTGGTCGAGAAATGGGACTGAGAAATGAATTCAGCAGTAATAATGTGCAAATAAAATAAAAAAACATTATGGTAAAAAACGGTTCAAAATTTGGATTTCGTTAGTCCATTTACACTGGTATAAAGCCTGCATGTTAATTTTAACACACCCATGGAGGATGAGAAATGGCACCACGAAACCAGCTGCTTGCGCAACATTAAAAATGGCAGAACAAAATCACCAAATGTATGGAATTTCAAAGCTGCTAAAATAATAAATAAATATACATAATTATACTTTTATTTCCTTATGTTTTCATTTATACATTTCCGCATTTATTAATTTCTTCATCTATTAATTTCTACATTTCTTTGTCTGTTTGCTAATGAGGGGGTGTGTTTTATACGGTGGTCGAGAGAGCTCAACGTGCTGCAACTAAAGAAAATGCATGCAAATAGAAAAAAAAAACGCATGCAAATAGAAAAAAACACATGCAAATTAAGAAAACATCTTCATCAGTTTCACAACATGTGTGTGCTCCAAATACTCACAACATAACCAAATACAGAAACGCGCTGCAAATAACACAGACCTCAACAGAAATGTTTCCAGGGGAAACAAATAAGTGGCGAACCTGGCTGGGACGTGCTTACAACTCAAAAATCTACTTTATTTTATTTCTTTTTTCGCAAAACATAGGCCTACAGAGATTACATTTTTATGACATACAACTTGTATATAATATACAAAATGTATTAACAATATGTTCAATGTCATCAGAATACAACTGAGAAAAGAACAACGAGCTGAAAACTAAAATAAATAAATAAAAAAGATAGAGAAGAACATGCAGGAAATATATTAATCTATACATCAGTTGCACTGTACTAATTGTTTCATGTTATGTTAAAATTTTTCATAAAGAAATGTTAGGTAATGTAGGGTCCAAAGTTTTAAAGTTGGGACACTGACACACAGATATATAGGCTAACGCATATTTTAAACATTGTTTTAAGTAAAATGTTTTTTTTGTTTTTTTGCAACCGTTATGTTAACAGCATTATATTTCTGTCGTCAGAACAGCTATTCAGCTGATGGACAACTTGCTGCGCTGTCATGGGAACATTCCAGGTGAAAATAATGAGAAAATTACGTTGTTTTTCGTTGCTCCCTTCATCAAGTGCGTTCCAAACGGCTACATAAATGGCACACTAGTGCCATGCTCACTCCAAAGTCCCACTTGAAGAGCTCTGCCATCTGCCCTTCGAAGGGAGTAGGGCAAAGGGATGGTCACGAGCAATAAGCACGTCCCAGCCGGGTTCGTCACTTATTTGGTTCCCCGGTTTCTGTACTTGGTTGTGTTGTGAGTATTTGAAGTACACATGTGTTGCAAAACTGATGAAGATGTTTTCTTAATTTGCAGGTGTTTTTTTCTAATTGCATGCATTTTCTTCAGTTGCAGCACGTTGAGCGTTCTCAACCACCATAATTTTACCTCAGACATAGCAGTCAAACTCAGAGTGGCACTGCTGAAACTTTGAGGCCACAGTGACCAAACGAAACGCAAGAGTTGTGCGGACATGCCTTTGCAAGTCACACAGGCAAAGAATGACTTCTACATGGACATAAAGATGAGATGGACATCTTATAAAATCTTATAACAACCCCCCAACTGTGTATATATGGTTACCATCCATACTCTGCATTCTGGAAATGGTCGTAAAACTTTTCCGGTCAGGATTTCTTTGGAATTAAACCAAAGGTGTCCATATCCATGTAAACACAGCGAATGAGACACACATCTCACGCCATACACATCTCACGCCATAGCCATACATTGTAGATACTTACACAGGAGCTAACTGCATTTTTAATGCATTAGGTCCAATAACAAACGCTGACAGCAACAGAAACAAACTTTTCCATTAAGTGGTGATATTTCCCTTATTGACTTCCAGGGGCAATTTTGTTGCAAAAAATATTTTCATTAATCCCATATAATTTCATATGTATTTTCAAGTACTTTCAAGTAATTTCAAACACGTACTTCAGTGTCAGTTATCTTATCAGATCTGTTGAAGACGTGGCTTCTGTTGACAATTTTTTAAATAGGATAAATAGAGTACGTATGGTCGCCCTATCCATAGGTTAAATTACTTAAACCGTGATATAAGATTTTGGATATATTGCCCATCTCGAAGTCATTCATTCCCTGTGTGACTTGCATAGGCATGTCTGCACTAATTTTGTCACGATACTGGAATTTCCAACTTCAGATATTCAATACCATTTTCGATACCATGGGGAAAACTGTCATTATGCCGCAATTCCGATCAATTGTTATTAGCTCATAATGTTTTTATAATTTTACAATAGCTTACACATAGAACAAGGAAGCTTTATTTGAATCATTGAACTAAATTTACACAAAAACAAAGCAAGTAGTCAGTAATAAAATTAGAAAAAAAAAATATAAATTTTTCAAACTCAAATAAATAAATAAATACAATAAAGAGACATGAAATAAACATGGATTTAAGTTTTTCAGGTTGGTCTAACAGTAATATTCAGGTAAGAAATAGGCATACTACAGTAAATGCAAAATAACACTGGATAGTCTTAATTGTACAAATTAAAAACAGCTTAATGCTTACACTTAAAGTTAAAAAATGTATTCAGTCAAGAGTGGCGAGTGATTTCCTCTTTGTCTTTTGTTCCACGATTAACCTGACAGACAGCAGCAGGTTTAGGCTTATTAGGCTGCTGTCACTTTAAGAGCTTATGCATGGATCCAATATACTTTTACGCCACCCAAGGGGGTAATCCATCGACCGGAAGTTGAAGCCTCGCGGGAGCCGCCATCTTGTAGCAGAACTTCACTTGCGTTAGCATTCCCATTGACTCCCATTCATTTTGGCGTCACTTTGACAGCAAATAACTTTACATCTGAGGCGTTTAAAGACTCAATTTGTCCATTATTTATTTCTAAAGACACACGACAATGAATAAAGGGCTCCATTACCTTCTATGTTACATTATGGCCCCGTAGAAACAGTTTTTGTAAAAATAGGCTAACGACTGCGTCATAACCACTCGACTCTCTGTCGCGCGACCGTAAAGATAGGAGGAGAAGCTCGCAGGCAATCAATGCATTAACTTAATAAGTCGTACTGGCGTTACATTTTAAAATAAATACTATAAAAAATACTTAGTCCTACTCACTCACGTCACGTCATCAAGGTTAGTTTGAGTCGGTTTGAGTCTGCGCGTCAGGAACGGAAGTGCTAAAAAAAAATCGCTAAAAGTGGGCTTCAACTGTCTCAACTGAGTTCCAATGAGATGGCTCTGTCCATTTCTTATACTGTCTATGTACGCCACATGCATTTTCTCTAAACTATTTACGTTCCAAAACTGACTATTTATCTGAATACTCTGCATGATGGATATTTTGACATAATTTTGTATGTTTATATGCAATAAGCCATGGAAAATAAGTCAATTTGGTACTCGCGAGCTGTTTGAGAGGCGGCTTTATGTGAGCGCCACTTGCATAAATTAGTGGTGTGATCGCTTTTGGTGTGTGAAACCTGCTGGAATGAGTAAAATTATGCACAATCCCCGCAATCCAGCGAAATTCAGGCCAACACCAACACTATTCAACCGGAGCAAAGAGAGAGAGTACAAACGCATAGCTGGTATCGGTGTCAATATTGCAGAAAATAAGTATTGGAAGTTGGAACCATTTAAGATATTTCAGAATTGATACATCAAAATATCAATATTTTTGACAACACTATTCCGCACAGCTCTTGCATTTCGTTTGTTGTCACTGTGGTCTCAAAATGTTGGCCTTGCCACTCTTGAGCTTGATTGCTTTATCTGAGGTAAAACACATACCCTCATTAACATACGGACAAATAAATGTAGAAATAAATAAATGTAGACAAATACAAACATAAATAAATTAATAAATAAAAGTGCAAATTAACAAGTAAATAATTTTAGCAGCTTTGGAATTCAATACACATGCAGATGTTCAGGTTTATCACATCATATCCAAAAATACTTGAGAGTGTAACGGTGCTTTAAGTACTGAGTTAGGGGACGAAAACTTTGCAAATTTATTAAAAAGGAAAATCTGAAATAGGTACATTGCACAAGTTATCACAAATCTGTTTTTAGCTTTGACATTATGGTATGTAGAGTGATTAATGTGAGAAAAAAAGTAATTTAGCATAAGGCAGCAACATAAAATGTGAAAAAAATGAAGAGGTACGAATAAAGACCTGGCTACCCCGGAAAAATCATTGGCAAGAAAATTCATAGTCAGTCTTGCGTATGGCAAAAGATGGCCATAGAATCACCAAGAGTCCCATATGACTGAAATGGTTAATGAGATGCTGCTGACTTGGAAACAAAATGCAGCTGAAGCTGAACATTCATTCAACACCCTCATTCTGTCCCAAAATACTGTTGACCCCAAAACACCTCTTTATTGCCCAAAAACATTCTAGATTCCAAACACATCTATGACACCTAAAATGAAGCTGTCCTCAACGCCCCATCTTGCCTAAAAATGCTGCAAAAAAGTTAATTTCCCACCCTGACCCTAAACCTCCGTTTAATTTCCCAAAAATACAACTGACAACAAAAAACTTTTTAACCCAAAAATGCTGCTGTTCCAAAACACCACTTTACAGCTAAAAAACATGCTTATAACACAAAGTGTAGCTGTGCAAAAAACGCCATATTCTGCCAAAAAAGAAACAAATATTCTGACACCTAACACCCCTTTATTGCCCTAAAATGTTGCAGATTCAAAACACCCCTATGACACCCAAACTGTAGCTGACCCTAAATGCCCCCAAAATATTGCTGACACCAAACACCCGTTTATTGCCCAAAAAGTTCATTCAAACATCCAAAATATACATTCAAAATGCAGCTGACCCAGAACTCCATCATTCTGAAAGATGATGCTGCCTAAAAGACCTGCTGCCTCGGAAAGAGTCTATCATGCACCTCGTCAGCTTTTGAAATACGACCTGTCCCGACCTGATGGGGGACAGATTAGCAATTTGCTAATAAACCACAACAGTTGTCAAGTGGGCTGAAGAAGAGAAACTAGCCAGTCGCAATAACTTCTGTGATATTAATTCGCACAAATACCACGCACGTCCACTTTAGAACCCCACGATAAGCAAATTTGTGTTGTTGTCTTGCAGCTAGGCTCAGATTAGCCGGCTAACGTGCTAAATACTCACATTTGCGCAGCCACTTTATCCAGTGTCGCACGATCACGCTGTGATATTTCTTGTTCTCGATGCACCAGGCGGATAGTCCCTGAATGGATTCCATGGTGTTGGATACAGTCTGAAAACGACGGTCTAAAGTGGACTCAAAGCGCGGCGATGAGCCACTCTTGTGGCCGCTAGCGCCTGCACTTCCAGCCGCCATTTTCCAGGTCTTCTGGTCGCGGACTTGCGGTGCTGCCGCTTACAGGTTCATGTGTAGATACTGCATGGACTCCATTATTGTCAACAATATATTACAACAATACATTTACACACAGTTGATACACATTTTTTTCCCTCTTTCTTCTTCTTTCTTTCTTTCTTTCTTCTTTCTTTCTTTCTTTCTTTCTTTCTTTCTTTCTTTCTCTTTCTTTCAAAACATTTCCTCGCTCACAGTCTTTGGTCTGAAATCACAATAACAAGGATAATGTATTGTGCACAATACATCACAGGGTGTAGAAAAAGAAACTTTAGCCTCGTGAAATCACTTTGAAACATAAATATGAATATTTTATATTGCTGAGTCAGTTATAAAACAACAAGACATCCAGCAGGGGTCAGTCATGTTCAGATAGAACACTCGAGAAATATGTGGACCTGCTAGTGTATTCGTTATCCTACTGGCTAAAGTCATGTTCCTTTCATACAGACAATCTATATATTTCTCCTGGTAAAAAAAACAACAATATATAGCTGTATGCTAAATATATGTGGGACTATACAAATATCTATATTTGAATATATATATTTAAAAAATGGCAAAGACCTAGCTAGCCTAATACATTTATCAAAAGTGGCATTAAAGATCTTTACATTGTTACAAAAAAACTATTTGAAATAAATACTTGAACTTTCAATTAATCAAAATCAAAGAATCCTGGAAAAAAAAGTTTCCACAAAAATATTAAGCAGCGCAACTGTTTTCAACATTGATTTTTTTTTATCTTGAGCACCAAATCAGCATATTGATATAATTTCTGAAGGATCGTGTGACACTGAAGACTGTAAGTAATAATAGCTAAAAATTCAATAAATTACAATTTGTAATATTTCACATTACTTTTTTAACTGTAAATAAAATGTTTAATAAAAAAATGCAGCTTAAAGATATTTAAAAAATGGTACTGACCCCAAACTTTTGAATGCTATAGTGTATGTTTAAAATATATTTCCATTTATATTTTTTGCTCTATATAAGCTATGCCATAACTGAGGTCCAAAAAGAAAGAAGACAATAAAAAAGAGACTGCAAATAACAATATAAGAAACTTTGAAACATTTAATGATATCAAAAAGTGGAACGTTGAAAAACATTTCAACAACCTTGACAAAAAACTTTGATATAATAACAGTAACAAAAAGAAAATGGGTTTAAACAATCAAAAGAAAATAAGAACAGTGCTACAATGCCTGACTTTTTATTAATTTTGAGGAAGATTTTTTATTTATTTAAAAAAAAAAACATCTTCCTCAAAATTCTACCTTCACAATTACATGAAGCTGTTAAGTGCATTTAAATGTTAATCAATAAATCTTCATATGCACTTTTCCCTTATAGAACAATCTCCATAATGATGGCAACAATATACTCATCGATACACGGTTTCACGATACTCGTACAGCTGTGACCACATGCGTCTCAGTCAACAAAAGTTCTTCTCATTCCTCATGAAGCTAAATACTGTCTCTAATTTCAGATTATTTTCTACAAATGGCTAAATAAAAGTCTTATTTTCCTCACCTTTACAGTGTGGGACACTCCACATACTCGTAATTAATTTGAACATATGTTTTAGAGAATGGTTAATAATTACAATGCTGATTTTCAGGGGGGAAAAAATGGAAAAGGACATTTTAGTGAGTAGAAGGAACAACTATGCAATATTCTAAAACAAAAACCTAGATTTCTGTGAAAAAAAATGAACTATTACAACATGGAAGCAGAACATAAATGTGCAAACTGTGTTTGGCAAGACAATTTTCAATAAATGATCATTTGCTTTCCAGATTATAGAATAACACTTCATGATGCATCCCATCAGTTGTTTGGCTCTCTGTATCTGTATCAACATACAACAAGCTATGAAAATGGCCCTAGGCCCACATGTACGGACTCTCAGGGGTCATTTTAAGGCTGATTATAAGATCTCAGAATGTTCAAGTAAAGAAGTAATAAATAAAACTGCCTCAAAAATATCCTCCCATACTGCAAATCTATTCTATTCGTTGCTCAAAGTGGTTTTCAATTCAAGTCAAAGGACATTAAGGTAGATTTTCTGGACATTTTATCAGACTATTCTTCCAGCTTCCTGGTGCCATGTTCATAAATATAGTTGGAAGCCTGTGTTATCATGAAAGGCAGTGCAGTAGTGTTTGATAGCTGTGCATGTTTCACCGGTTGACCATATGGCTCAACCACGTATTTTAAGACACATCTCTGACCTCTTAGGACTTTAGAAATGTAGAATCTATAATCTTATAAAAACAAATCTTATGCCATACTGTACATATGATAACTTCTGTGTATGTGGCAGAATGTAAAGTCCGACTAACTGAACAACACTTTTCACTTTGTGAAAAACAATGATTTCCCAATATCAACAGGCTGGAAAAAAACGGCCATTCTTTTAAATGCGAGAAACTTCCAAACATTATGTGTTTAACATCTCTGTGCAATGATGTTTACTATTAACCTGTTTTTTCTGGCCCCTCTCCTTTTACAGATTCACCCACATCTTTCCCACTTATCATCAAGTCTGCTGGTGGGTCAGAAGTAGGAGTCGTGGAGGACACTGACCAATCCTGCATAAACAAGATGCTGCCATCTGTGGCTGATGGAGGTATTACAAGCGGAGGCGGTCTTCCTTTCACAGTCACAGGGGTTTCGTTTAAGGAGTTTGTATTATGCTGAACTTGAAGATGGCTCTTTTTGATGCGTTTGGATTCAGATGTCATTTTATTTTGATTTGTACAGATCGCACTGTCTTCTTCAAGTTCGCTAAATGTGGTTTCAGAGTTGCTGAGCCATGAGCTAGTGTCGCTGGGGCTTGGTCCTCGATCGTCCTGTAGAATACGTTTGCTGCTTGAGGAACCTTGCGAGTCAGAGTCTGA